>CM031374.1:48255054-48855054 GCA_018208015.1 Medicago ruthenica
TATATGGATTGAAGCAAGCACCAAGGGCATGGTATGACAGGCTGACTCAGTTTCTTGTGGCTCAAGGTTACAGAAAAGGAGGTTCTGATAAGACCTTGTTTGTTAAAGATGATAATGGGAGTCTGATGATTGCTCAGATTTATGTGGATGATATAGTGTTTGGAGGAATGTCTCAGAAGATGGTCAAACTGTTTGTACAGCAAATGCAGTCAGAATTTGAAATGAGCTTAGTTGGTGAACTGACTTATTTTCTTGGGTTACAAGTCAAACAAATGGAAGATACAATCTTCATTTCTCAAAGTAAGTATGCCAAGAACATAGTGAAGAAATTTGGATTGGAATCTGCTGCTCACAAGAGGACACCAGCTGCTACTCACCTGAAGTTAACTAAGGATGAACATGGAGTTTCAGTAGACCAAAGTCAGTACAGAAGCATGATTGGGAGTCTATTATACTTAACTGCAAGCAGGCCTGATATCACATTTGTTGTAGGAGTTTGTGCAAGATATCAAGCTGATCCTAAGATGAGTCATCTGACACAAGTCAAAAGGATCCTGAAGTATGTGAATAGCACAAGTGACTATGGAATCATGTATTCACATAGTTCAAGTTCTGAACTGATGGGATATTGTGATGCTGACTGGGCTGGAAGTGCTGATGACAGAAAGAGTACCTCAGGAGGTTGTTTCTTCTTAGGAAATAACTTGATTTCATGGTTCAGCAAGAAACAGAACTGTGTGTCATTGTCAACTGCTGAGGCTGAGTATATTGCTGCTGGAAGTAGTTGCTCACAATTGGTGTGGATGAAGCAGATGCTGGAGGAGTACAACATTGAACAAGGAACTATGACATTGTTTTGTGACAATTTGAGTGCCATCAACATCTCTAAGAATCCAATTCAGCACAGTAGAACCAAACACATAGACATCAGACATCATTTTATCAGAAACCTTGTGGAGGATAAAGTCATTCAGCTGGAACATGTAGCTACTGAAGAACAAGTTGCTGACATATTCACAAAGGCCTTGGATGCTAAACAGTTTGAGAATCTGAGAAGCAAGTTAGGTGTGTGCTTACATGAAGACTTATAGCAATTAATGCAAACTGGATGTGAGGAAGATAGAGTACCTGCCAGTTGTGCCTATGCTGAGTTTGTACCTATGTCAGAATCTGAGACTACTTTTTCTGGATATTCAGTTTTTACTCCTTACTTGAAGTCTAAGATTTGTCAGAATTTTGTGGCTAAAAAGGGGGAGAAAATCTTATGGAATGTGTTGGCTCTGATACCAAAAATTAGAAGATGTATTGCTGAATTTCAGATGTTCAGCTGCCAGTGCTGTTCAGAAGTTATGTGTGAAGCTCAGTATTCAGAACCAATGCAACAAGAGCTGTCAAGATGTTATTGAGGGGGAGTATGTGTCTCAGGGGGAGTTCATGATAGTTGTTACCCTGAGTGATGATGTGGTCCTGAAGATCAAATATGTTATGAAGTATACTCTGATACCATTTATCACTGCAGTTCAGTAGTAAGGGGGAGTTTGTATGAGAAGCTGAGTTGCAGGGGGAGTGTTGTAAAGCTGGAGTGATTGTTTGTGAAGCTTCAGGGGGAGTTGTTTAGTAGCTCTGATACCATGTTTGTGATGATCAGGAGTTGATCAGTAGCATATGGGTGCTTCAGTAGCTGTTATGTTATGAAGAGACTGAAGCTGGTTTGTGTTAATCATAGCTGTGTCCGCTGCTTATGTTTTTGTTATGATTAATATTTGTGGAGTTCTTCATTGCTGAGCTGATTATAATGAAGATTGAAGGACTTGGATGGTTTTAGCCAAAAATTTGCCAAAGGGGGAGATTGTTGAGTCTTTTGGTGTTGGCTGCATATTTTGGCAAAACCAAAGTATTGGATAGTAGCTTCTCCATGATTAGAACATTTCTTCAGTTGCAAGTTTTCCATTTTGAAGCCATTCAGAAGCTGAAAATGCCATCAGAAGCTGAAAGCACTGTAGCACTTCAGAAGCTGTTTTCAGGTTCTGATGCTCATGTTGACTTCTGTTGACCATATCAGAAGCTGGGTTTACTGTATTGTTTTTGCGCGTATCTTGGGAGATTTAGCAAGGAATTATTCTTGTATATTTGCTTCTAGAAGGCTGGTTTAATTGGAGAAGATATCTTTAAAGATTTGGTTCTTAGTTATGAAAATTCGTATTTTCTGTTTTAAATCTTTAAAAGATTGGATGCAGTTTTATTTGTTACTTTATTGGAACAATCTTATTCCAGTAACAAATCTATTCAGAAGATTTGAAGCATAATTAAGAGGCTTGCTGAAGATTATAAAAGGAGGAGCTTTGCTATTGAAGACTTACGATTTAGAGAGTTAGAAAATCAGAAAATTGAGTCTGTGTTTTAACTTAGAGTTTATTGTGCACCACTCAGATGTTTTGAGTTGGTTTAGAGTTTTATAGAGTTGTGATTCATTCTAAGCCTTTAGGTACGAATGAAGTCTTAGTGTTTTTGAAGTTTTCTTAAAAACAGAGTGTTATAGTTAAGGGGTTCAGTAACTGGGTTGCAGTTGCTTGAATAGGAAGATAGTGGATTCTATTACTCAGAGTTGGGTAGAAGTCTGACTAGGTGGAGGTTAATTGCTTGGGATAGGAACTGAGAGTCAGTGTCTGAGTCTTGAGGATTAAATCCAATAGTGGATTTCCTTCCTGGATTGGTATCCCCCAGAGTAGGAGGTGTTTACTCCGAACTGGTTTAACAAACCTCTGTGCCTTTTACTTTCCTGCACTTTATTTTGCTGCTCTTGTATTGTGTTTACTTGTGCTCTGTTTTACGATCTATTGTGCCCTGCATATTGTTCAGAACCTGTTTGGTTCAGAACCTGGTATTCTCTTGTTTTGCCTGGCCAGAATTTCAGGCTTTGGCTTTTCTGTTAACATTCTTCAGAATCTTGTTGAATTGTTTTCCCAGCAACACAAGAGCTTCTGATAAGTCATCTTCTTCAGACTCTTGTTGATCATCAGCTTCAGAATTCACACTAAAAGCTACACCTTTTCCTTTCTTCTCAATCTGTTTACAAAAGGCAGTTTCAAAGTTGAGCAAAGACCCAATCAGCTCCTCAAGCTTCATAGTGGTGATATCATGAGCCTCTTCAATTGCTGTAACCTTCATGTCAAACCTTCTGGGCAGGGACCTGAGGATTTTTCTTACTAACTTCTCATCAGACATCTTTTCACCAAGAGAATCAAAAGAATTTGCCATGTCAAGCACATTCATATAAAAATCCTGGATATTTTCATCCTCCTTCATCTTCAGGTTCTCAAACTTGGTGGTTAGCAGCTGCAATCTGGACATCTTCACCTTAGAAGTTCCTTCATGAGTGGTCTTCAGAATTTCCCAAGCATCCTTAGCCACAGTACATTGTTTGATGAGTCTGAACATGTTCTGATCAACACCATTAAAGATAGCATTCAAAGCTTTTGAATTTCCCAGTGACAGATCATCTTCAGCTTTGGTCCATTCCTCCTCAGGCTTCAGAACCTCAGTCTTGTTACCATCTTTGTCTGTATACACAGGATGATCCCAGCCTTTAATCACAGCTTTCCAAGTACTGCTGTCAATAGACTTTAGAAAAGCACACATCCTTGACTTCCAATACTCATAGTTTGTGCCATCTAATAGGGGTGGTCTATTGACATAGCCTCCTTCTCTATCCATGCTTGCCAGATATTAACTCCTCTGGATCTCACCCAATTTACAGGCAGGGTGCCTGCTCTGATGCCAATTGAAATTCTGGCCAGGCAATACTTAAGAGATTTCAGGTTCTGAACAATGACTCAGCACAATTTAAAGCAGATAAATAGCAGAAATAAAAAGTGCAGGAAAGCTAAAGAAGGCACAGAGGTTTGTTAACCCAGTTCGGAGTAAACACCTCCTACTCTGGGGGATACCAATCCAGGAAGGAATTCCACTATAGGAATTAATCCTTATGACTCAAGACACTGACTCCCAGTTCCCAGCCTAAGCAATTAACTTCCTCCTAGTCTTGAATTCTACCCAACACGTTGAGTATTAGAGACCACTAACTTCCTATTCAAGTAACAAACTTGTTACTGAAACCCTTAATCAAAAACACTCTGTTTTTCAGAAAACTTCAAAAACACAACTTCATTCGTACCTAGAGGCTTAGAATGAATTACAACTCTACAAAACTCTAAACCAACTCAAAACATATGAGTGGTGCACAAAACAAAGCTAACAAGCTTTAAAACTAACACAGACTCTTTTTCTGAATTAAGACTCTCTAAAAACGTATATCTTCAATAGCAAAGCTCCTCCTTTTATAATCTTCAGCAAGCCTCTTAATTATGCTCCAAATCTTCTGAATTGATTTGTTACTGGAATAAGATTGATCCAATAATGTAACAAATAAAACAGCATTAAATCTTTGAAAGATTTAAAACAGAAAATACGAATTTTCATAATTTTGAACCAAAACTTCAAAGATATCTTCTCCAATTAACCCAGCATTCTAGAAGCAATTATACAAAGATAATCCCTTGCTAAATCTCACAAGATACGCGCAAAAACTAATCTGAAAACCCAGCTTCTGATGTGGTCAACAAAAGTCAACGCTGGCTTCAGAACCTGAAATCAGCTTCTGAACTGCTACAGTGCATTCAGCTTCTGATGACATTTTCTGCTTCTGAATAGCTTCAAAACACAAAACTTGCAACTGAAGAAATGTTATAAATATAGAGATGCTTCCAAACAACACTTTGGTTTTGCCAAAACATGCAGCCAACACCAAAAGACTCAACATGAACAGTGTGTCTGAAGGTCAGCTTCTGAACAGTGCGTATGAAGTACTGTTCCAGCTTCTGAAGACCCAGCTTCTGACCCTGCTTCTAAAATTCTGTTTCTAGCTTCTGAAGGCACATTTCAGCTTCTGAAGCACAAATTGCTTGTCTATTTGATTTTAGCAAACATGAAGCCAACAACCAAATATCCAACAATCTCCCCCTTTGGCAAATTTTTGGCTAAACTCAATTTGAGCATAGCAACAAGCAAATTCTTCAGACAACAAAGAACGCAACCATGAAGAACATAACACAAATGTAGCAACAGAGTCAGCAGCGGATGATTCACTACATTTCACACATATATTCCCCCTGAACTACCTCTGAACAAATACTCAGGAACTCCCCCTGAAACACCCATTCAGGAACTCCCCCCCGGCATAGATCAATCAGAAACTCCCCTGAAACAGACATTCAGGAACTCCCCTGAAACAGATCAATCAGAAACTTCAACTCCCCCTGAATTGTTGAACAGCTTCTGAAACAGACACATACTTATTTCTCCCCCTTTTTAGCCAAACAATGTTGACAAAACAACCAGCAATCACCAGGAGCAGAGAAACACAAGAAACAGTAGATACAGACCAGATGCACTCAAACAGAGGAAAAACAAACACAGAGGATATAACTATCCATCACAGACCAGCATACCACATAACCTCAGTGACATTTCTTAGACCAGCATTATCACACAAACAATACTCACACACAAAGTCTTCAAAAAAAACTCATAACAAATTTGCCTAGTTGGCCCCTCAAATTTTCAAATTGCTTGGCATCTAAGGCTTTTATATCCGTAACATCTTCATCATCCTCAGCACACTGAACATAGGGCATGATTTCTTGAACATCTTGCTCAACATTATTCTTAGACTCACTAGGATCCACTTCCTTTCCTTTTAGTGTCTGCTTCTTTGGGACAGTGACCACCACCTTGCTCCATACTTTAGATGGTCCAACACTTGCACTCTTCTTAGTAACAGGAGTAGGCCTGCTGGCAGCAGTAACAACCTTTCCTTTCCTATCATTCACCCTCTTGTCAACACTTTCACATTTTGGTCTCCATACCTTCTTGACATTGACAACAACAGGTTCAGACTTTCTCTATTGAAAGTGCTTTGGATATCCATGCAGCTTGTAACAGAATGGCTTTATGTGCCCCTTTTTACCACAATAATGACATACCTAAGGATGAGATGCCCCCTTGTTCTTAGATCTCTGGGGTTGGTTCTGGTGTTCTAACTTATGTTTATTTATCATTGGATCACATGATTTAACAGCAGCAATGAACCTTTTAGCTGGATTTTGCTGTTTGTTGTTAAAGGTCCTATCATCAAATCCAATACCACTTGGTTTCCCTTGGGTCTGACTCTCCAATATCTCTTCAAGCACATCAGTACCAGTGTTCAACATTCTGACTTGCTTCTTTAAATGTTCAAGTTGAGAGTTCAGTTGGGTTACCTCATCTTTGAGATCAGAGATTTGTGCTAAATGGTCACTTCTTTCATCATGCAGTTGACTGATAATCTTCTTCTGATTTTCTAATAACTTGCAAACTTCTTTAAATTTAACATGCAATTTCTTGCAAAAATCAGCAGGTTTTTCATAAGACAGTTCTCCATCACTGGATTCAGCATTAGATGATTCTTCAGACTCTGATGATGCTTCTGAAACCATATCTTAATTATCAGTCATGCATTTACCAGTAAAGGCAGCAACAAGCTTAGCAGACTCATTTTCTTCTCCTTCTGAGTCATCAGACCAAGAAACAGCCAAGCTTTTCTTTTGTCTCTTGAGGTATGTGGCACATTCTGTTTTAATGTGACCATATCCTTCACATTCATGGCACTTAACACCTTTGGATTGACTGTCTTTCTCATCAGTTCTTGTCTTCTTCTTCTTCAGAATCTTCTTAAATTGTTTACTCAGCATCACAAGATCTTCTGATAAGCTTTCATTATCCATAGTATCAACATCTGCTACAAAGGCAACACCTTTCACCTTCTTATCAGTTCTGGCTATTTCAAAATTCTGAAGAGAACCTATCGATTCCTCAACCTTCATACTAGAGATATCATGTGCTTCCTCAATTGCAGTCACATTCATATCAAATCTCTTAGGTAGGGATCTGAGGATCTTTCTCATAAGTTTCTCATCAGATATTCTTTCTCCAAGAGAATCAAATGAGTTGGCCATGTCTAGGATGTTCAGATAGAAGTCTTGTATGTTCTCATCTTCCAACATTCTGAGATTTTCAAACTTGGTGGTGAGAAGTTGGAGTCTGGACAATTTCACCTTTGATGTGCCTTCATGAGTAGTTTTGAGAATCTCCAAGGCATCCTTAGCCACAGTGCACTGCTTGATTAGTCTGAACATATTCTTGTCCACTCCATTGAATATATCATTCAAGGCTTTGGAGTTTCCAAGAGCTAATTCATCTTTTTCCTTGGTCCAATCTTCCTTTGGTTTTAATTCAGCTGTCTTCTTACCATCTTTGTCAAGTACAACTGGATGTTCCCAACCTTTCAGAACTGCTTTACAGGTTTTACTGTCCATAGATTTAAGGAAAGCACTCATGCGTGATTTCCAATATTCATAGTTGGAACCATCCAACAGAGGTGGTCTGTTCACAAATCCTCCTTCCTTGTCCATTATGCCAGAAAAACCTTCCCTGGAGCTCATCCTAAAACAGGCAGGGTGCCTGCTCTGATGCCAATTGAAATTCCTGGCAGGACCTGGTTCTGAACCGTGAAACAGAGTATGCAAACAACAGTTCAGAAGCAGAAATATAAAAGACAGAAAGTAAAGGAACACAGTTGATTTGTTAACCCAGTTCTGTGCAACTTCAACTACATCTGGAGGCTACCAAGCCAGGAAGGAAATCCACTAAAATAGTATCCATTCGAAGTCCTATGACACAACCCCTGTTTCACAGCCCCATTGACAACAACACCTGTTTCACAGCCCTTCTCACTTAATCACTACCCGTGGTATTTCTACCTAGGAACTCCTAGATATAAGACCCCTCTTACTTCCCTCAGTCAATCACTGCCCTAGTGATTATCAGACTCTAACAAATCAAACAAAGATGGAGACACTCTCCTAAAAACTCAATACGTCACTTTTGCTTAAAAGCTTCAAGTGATTACAACTCAATAAAAACAACCAACTCTAAACACTTGAGTGGTGTACAAAAACAAAGCACACAGCTTACAGACTCAAAACCTAAGTATGACTCTATATATCTTCTGTTTTGAATGAATTTCTTCAATATCAGCTTCCTCTATTTATAGTAATCAGCTGCAACATAATTCTTGAACCAAATCTTCTTCAAAGATATATTCCCAGAATTCTTTAAAAGCAAATGGAAGCAATATATTTTCCAGCAATATATTTTCCAACGATTTCTTTGAAAATATATTTACAAATAATTGAATCCAATCTTCAGAAAATATCTTGCGAAATTAATCTTTCTTCTAGAAACATCAGCTTGGAGAATTCTTCAATTAAATCTTCAAAAGATAATGTGAGAAAATAAAACAGCTCCAAGACACAAGAAAGAACGCAGAAAACGTGCTTCTGAAGTGCAGCTTCTGAAGGTCAACGAAAGTCAGCGTTTGAACAGTTCGTCTGAAGGTCAACGAAAGTCAGCGTCTGAACAGTGCGTCTGAAGGTCAACGAAAGTCAGCGTCTGAACAGTGCGTCTGAAGGTCAGCTTCTGAACAGTGCATCTGAAGTACTGTTCCAGCTTCTGAAGACCCAGCTTCTGACCTAGCTTCTGAAATTCTGTTTCTAGCTTCTGAAGGCACATTTCAGCTTCTGAAGCACAAATTGCTTGTCTATTTGATTTTAGCAAACATGAAGCCAACAACCAAATATCCAACAATCGTCAATCGAGAGGGATTGAAAGAGATTGAGGTTGCTCCGAATCGTTCCAAACGGAATTCGCGACTTCAAAAGGTGCTTTTGGGTTGCCGATCATCCACTTTTTTGTGATTCAGAGGTGCGGCTAGGTCAGTTTTACCGTAGCCCCACGGTGGGCGCCAACTGTACTGGGTAAGAGTACAATCTTGAAACTAGGGTTTATGGTATCTGTTTAGGTCATACCTTGGGAATGATCCCAAGGCTACTATTTATAGCCTAAATTGGGCTTAATTGGTCATGGTTTTGGGCCCAATTCATTTGGGACCAATGCCACGACCAGAGCGCCCTAGAGGGTCCTAGGGGCTCTTTCAGGGTGGGGCCTTTAGCAGGGCCACCTAAGGCTATGTGAGCCCTTCTGGCGGGCTTCATGCCCTTCTGGAGGGCGCCCAACCCTACTTTAGGGCTTCAAGCCCCAAATGGTGAGATTGATAGTCCAACTTTAAAATTAAATTTGCACCTTTGCCTACTAGTAAAATGGCCTTAGCATTTCGACCACCATATCCCAAATGGCTAATATGTGGTTCGAGGCTGGCTTTAAAAAACCAATTTTTTGCTAAGAAAGTTGAGCAAGTAACTCTGACTAAGCATGATATACATACCTTTCGAGGTCATTTGCATTTGGACATTCAACATGTTCAAATCACGTCAGAAATTGGAACAGGTGAAGTACAAGACTTAGAAAAATTACTTTTTCCTCTTTATGTATTTTGCTCACATAATCTGTCGAATGATTTATAGCTGTTCCCCTTTCGATTGAACAAGCAACTGGAACTTCAAACAAAGTGTCGAAGAAAAGCATCAACACTTCTACAAAGCAAGACAAACTCCTAAACCAAAACAACAAGAGGTAAAATGTCTTTACCATTTTTTTATGTTTTAATGTCAAAAAACTTTTACTTCAACATTTCTCTCATTCGTTTCTTTTGCAGAGTCGAAAAAGAGCAAGCAGTTCAACCATTGATGCTTCCTCCAAAAAATCCAAGAAAGGCACCCAAGTTGTGAGTGATGATTCTGAAGTCGAAATCTCTACCTCTTCACTTCCTCAATTTTTCCATATATTTTCTTTTTCTAACACTAGCGTTGAATTTTCAATATGATACACCATCCAACACTATTCAACCAACTAAGGTTCCACAACCTTAGATCGAAAAAGAGAAGAAAAGGAAGCATGCTCAAGAAACTTCCAAAACTGTTCCCCAATCAACCAGCGTCGAAAATCAGCAACAGGTCACAAGAATCAAGAAGGATGAGGTCCAAATTAACCAAGACAATCCTCCTAAAAAGAAAATAAAAAAGAATAAAAAGCCTTCAAGTGAAAACTCTCGTGTCGTAGGGATTGCGTCGAAGGTATTTCATAACTTTCTTAAGAATTATCTTTAGTTTCTAATTTGAAACTTACTTCGACTCTTTTTTTTTTGAACAGTGCGCAAAAGTTAGTAATGCTGAAACTCAAAAGCAACCAACATCTACTTCGACTCATTCTCCTCCTATCGTCACAATAGTTGAAGAAGTTACTGAAGGACGAATAGACAGTCGTGTCGAACCAAGGGAGCCATCTCCTCAGAAAATTGTTGAATTCGTGGCTTAAGATCCTCCTCTTTCAAACAACGAAATTGAAGTTGAGAAGGGTATCTTTGAACATAATCGAGATCCAGTCAATGATGTAATGGATGAGGACCAGCAAAATGAAGCCAGTGACAACCTGGATGTCAAACAGATAGGTCCATCTGAGGTTGAAAAGTAGTGTTGCCCCCAAGTCCAAGTTCTAGTGAGCTTGAAGAAGAAGATGACGAGGAGGAGGAAGAAAGTGACGAAGAAGAAGAGGATCAAGAAGGTTCGCAAAGCTCTGAGGGTGTCGACGAGTCTCCCAAGGCTGCTAGCCCACCAAAGACTGCGCCTTCGACCAACACTACCATAAGCCAGGAAGAATTGAAAGAGCTTAAGAGCACAAACCCTCTAGAAGCTTTGAAGCTTATGCTGAGTAGCAGGGCTGCCTCAACCAGGGAAGATCAAGGATCTTCGACCACTTCAGCTGGGGAAGCTTCTGAAAGCTCTGAGGATTTACTTCAAGAGCTTCGTTCAAAGGTTCTTGATGTGGACCTTTTTTAAGCTATCGAAAAAGCTCCTAAAGTCACTTATGAAATCAAGACTTTGTTGTGCAAGTTGAATAAGTCTACCTCTAGCAAGTCTCTGATTGGCTTCCTGGTCGAATTTGAGCCTCTGTTAGAGCATATCATAAGGGAACTTCTGAAAAAGAAGGATGACTCTGCCAACTTGAAAAACCAAATCAGACTTCAAGCGTCAGAGTATGAAACAGTCAAAACGTCCAAAACCAGGATCTCTTCTCTAGAACTTCGAGCAAAGCAGGATAACAAATAAGTGATTGATTGCGACAAAGCCATTGCTCAATATAAAGAGCAGATCAAGGACCCGGAGTCGAAGATTAAGGCTTAGGAAAAGAAGAAAGCTACTATCCAAAGGAAACCTCTGGATACTTTGGAATCTGAACTCCAAAAGGAAGCAATGCTGGCTATTGATCATCTTGAAAAAGCAAATGCCTATGAAGCTGAAGTGAACAGGTTGGTCGAAGACGAAGTCCATACCAACACTAGGTTGGATCATGTTAAGAGTGCTTTCGAAAGGCTAAAGGCCAATCTTGTAATCTGATTACTTTAGCATTTCATTTTGGAACATGTAATATTTTACTTCTTTTGTATCTCGACAATGTTCTGGCACTGAATGCCATATCTCAAATTTCACTATTTTGCTTATTCTTGTGTGATTTTAATTTCCAGCAATGTTGGTTTATATTTTTTCAAATACTTACCATTTATTCGCAAAATTCGACTATCACCACCTATTTCTTCGACTTTATAAAAACCATTGGAAAATGTTTGTAAAATTTTAAATGGCCCTTCCCAGTTTGGGGACCATTTGCCTAAGACTTTATCTTTTTTATCCATGGCAAAATAACTTTCCAAACTAAATCTCCTAAGGCAAAATATTTCGACTTAACTTTCTTATTGTAAGCCTTAGCTACTCTTTATTTTTGCCTTGTGAGGACATTTAATGCAAGTAATCTTTCTTCGTCTAAATCAACCAATTCGTCTGAAACCATATCCCAATAATGACTGGTTGGGATTTCAAACTGTCTTTGAATTATGGTTGATTGTAAAACAATTTCGACAGGTAATACTGCATCATGTCCAAATGTGAGTCTGAATAGAGTAGTGTTAGTTGATTCTTTAGCAGAATTTCGACATGCCCATAACACTTAATCGAGGGTATTAAGCCAGTTTTTAGGCTTTTGCCTTGTGTTTTTTAATCAAATTAATGATAATTTTATTGACTGCTTCGACCTGACCATTTGCTTGCGCATAGTATGGTGTCGAAGTTAATAACTTAAACCCAGTTTCAGAGGAAAATTCTACCATTTTTCGTCCAGTGAAGACTAAACCTTGATCTGTGGTAATGGTTTCTGGGATTCCAAACCTATATAAAATATGGTTTTGAATGAATTTAATAACCGCCTCTTGATCCACATTGGGCAAAGGAATAGCTTCTACCCACTTGGTGAAATAGTCTTTTCCAACAAGTATATAATGATGGCCTTTTGATGAAGTAGGTTTGACTTCACCAATCAAATCTAAGGCCCAACCCCTAAATGGCCAAGGTTTTATTATTGCATGTAATTCACTTGTGGGTACATGTTGGATTCGTGCATGCTTTTGGCACTCTTGGCACCCTTTAGCAAATTCTATACAATCTTTTAACATAGTTGGCCAATACTCACCTTGTCGAAATAAGAGCCATTTCATCTTGTGATCTGCTTGATGAGATCCACAAGTTCCACTATGGGTATTGGAAATTGCTAAATATGCTTCGTTCTCACTAAGACATTTAAGCAACACTCCCTCATGAGTCTTTTTGAATAATTCATTTCCAATAATCACATAGCTCAAGGCTCTATATTTGATTTTTCGACTGGTGGTCCCTGAGGGATTTTCCAGATATTCAATGATTTGTTTTCACCAATCATTATTCGACATATTGTCAATGGCAAAAATTTCAAAAATATCATAATTTCTTGATGACAACTCTCTTAACTCGGCTTCTGCCCCCCAGTTTTTGGTGTTGACAATTCAGTCGGAGAGAGATGTGTCGAAATGAGTTTATCTTTAATTTCTATCTACTCTTCTAATTTCTCTTTAGAAACTTTGTAGCCTGAAGCAATTTATGTCAAATCATCGGCCTCTTGATTATCAATTCGAGGCACATGTTAATATCAACATGGTAAAAGCGATTTAATAAGGCATTGGCAGCGACAAAATACATGATTAAATTTTCTTTAATGCACTTGTATTCTTTTGTTAATTGTTTCACAACTAATTCAGAGTCACCTTTTATTACGACTTCCTTTGCCACCAATTCTAGCAAAAGTTCAAGTCTTACTATCAAGGCTTTGTATTCATCCTCGTTATTGGAGCAAAGCCCATTGATTCAAAATTTAAACCTTGTTGGGATATTTGTTGGTGAAACAATCAAAATCCTAATTCCAATTCCATTCCTATGACTGGAACCGTCGAAGTATAACTTCCAAGGTTGAACATTCACAAAACTTAGTGTTGCTTCGATCACTGAATGATCGACAATAAAATCATCAACAACTTGTCCTTTAACAACTTTTAAAGGTTGATAAGTCAGTGAATATTCTGTAAGAGCTAAAGCCCATTTACCAATTCTACTATGTAAAATAGGTTTCGACAGCATATGTTTAATAATATCAAAATGCGAGCCAACATAAACGTCGACTGGCTTTATATATTGCTTTAACTTTATACAAGAGAAATATAAACAAAGGCATAATTTTTCTATTGGATGGTACCTTGTTTCTACATCGTTTAAAACTCTACTAAGGTAGTAAATGGCTCTTTCGACACCATTTTCACCCTCTTGTGCTAACATACTACCTATAGACAGTTCTAATGCTGCTATGTACAATTTCATCACCCTATTTCTAAGAGGAGGTAACAAAATAGGTGGTTTTACTAAATAGGACATAATCTCGTCGAAGGCTTTTTGGTGTTCTGGATCCTATTTGAACACATCCTCTTTCTTCAGTCGAAGTAGTGATGAGAAAGCTTGAGTTTTGCCACTTAAGTTTGAAATAAACCTTCTAAGTAAGTTAATCTTGCCCAAGAGAGATTGAAGTTCTTTCTTGGTCTAAGGAGCCTTCGTTTCCAAGATTGCCTTTGTCTTGTTTTGGTTGATTTTGATGCCATTTTTTGTGAGCCACAAATCCTAAGAAGTCACCTGCACATACACAAAAGGCACATTTTAGTGGATTCATTTTTAATCCATATTTTCTCATTCTTTCGAATGATTGTCGAAGGTGGTCTAAATGACCACTTTCAGAAGAAGACTTAACAACAATATCATCTATGTAAACTTGCATAAAGTTTTCTATAAAATCATGAAACATAGAATGCATTGCCCTCTGGTACGTATACATACTCTAAGAGTCCCATTTTTCTTAACAACAAGGACTATATTGGCCAACCATTCAACGTACCTCGTAGTTCTAATGAACTTGCTTCTCAAGAATCTTTCATTCTCTTCTTTGATCTTCGAAAGATCTGAGGTGCAAATCTTCTTGGAGTTTGTTTTACTGGTTTATTACCTGGTCGAATTGGTAGCTTTAATTCCACCATATTTCGACTTAGACCTGACATCTCATTATAATCCCAAGCAAAACAGTCTTTATACTCCTTTAAAAGTTCAATATTCTGAACTTTAAAGTTTTTGTCAATTTTGGCACTGATGTATGTTGGCCTCCTCAAAGAGCCATCTCCCAAATCAATTTCTTCTAGGGGATCTTGTGCCAAAATTTTCTTGGTCGGTCCCATTGGATCCTTTTCAAATCCTAAAGGCTCGTTATCATATACGCAGTCGAGCCTCTAGTCTTTGACCAAGTCATCTTTAGGATCTTCACTGATGGTTTCGACAACCATCTCTTGTTGTATTGTTGCTTCCAAAGCCGCATTTTGTTTATTTTCGGCCAAATAGGTCGTAATTCTATCCCAAGAACTTGGCTCAGACATATTTAATGATCAACATCCCACCTAGTTGGTAGAATCTCACCCTCAAAGTAGGTCTCATCTCCAACAAACTCTCTTTCCCAGATAAACCCATGTGTAGGGTGGAGCTTGATGGAATAGAACACATTATCTTGGTGAGTAAAACCAAGATCTGAGGACGTATATGGCACTATGGTCACCAATTGCTTGTCGAAAGTTTTCTTTGTGATATGATTTACTTCAGCCCTAAAGTAACTCTGATCAGCTTCGACATTTTCCAACAATCCATCCGCGCTCCAGATGGATAGCCTTTGATGCATGGTCGAAGGAACTGCTCCGACACCATGAATCCATTCCCTTTCTAGCAGTAAGTTGTAGTTTGCCTTGGATGGAACTACTAGAAATAATGTCGATCTTTTTACACTCTCGACAACTAAATCCACTTCAATGGCCCCACAAGAGTGGCCAGATTTGCCTTCATAATTGGAATGCACAACGTTATGTGTCTTTAAGTCTGAGTTAGACTTGCCAATCTTTTTCAGCAGGCACTGTGGCATTAGGTTCATCGCTGCACCACCATCAACAAGAACTTTGTTGATCCCTATGTTATTGACTTTAGCTTGGATAAGGAAAGTGTTGGATATATATGTGTTGGCTAAATGTTTGGTAAAATCAAAGTATGCAAGCAAGTGTTCTCAGATGTCATTTTGGTCCTTCAGAAGCTGGAAATTGGATTTGAGGAGGTTCAGAAGCTGAAATGGCCTTCAGACGCAGAAATGACCTTCAGACTCTGAACTGTTCATCAGACGCTGAACAGGTCTTCAGAAGCACTGTTCAGACGTTGACCAGCGTTGACCTTCAGAAGCTGAACTTCAGACGTTGACCAGCGTTGACCTTCAGAAGCTGAACTTCAGAAGCTGTTTTCAGAAGCTGAGTTTTTGCGTTCCTTTTGTTAATTTCTTCTGCGTATCTTTTGAAGATTTGTTCAAGGTTTATCCAGGCTGAAGTTTCCAGAAGCATGTTTATTTTGTGTGAAGATCTCATTGAAGATTGGCTTTGTGTTTATTGATGAATATATTTTCAAAGGATCTTTGCAAAATATTATTCAGAAATATATGTTTCCTTTTTGAGCTTCTAAACAATTTCAGAATCATATCTTTCAAGGTTGATTGTGTTCAGAATTATGAGAGTTGCTGAAGCCTATATATTGAGGACGTGCTGCATTGAAGAATTTAATTAAGTCAAAACAGTTTTTATCATAAGAGTCATTTTGTTTTGTCTGTGTAAGCTTTAAGCTTTGTTTTGTACACCACTCATCTGTTTGAGTTGGTTTAGTTGTTTTGAGTTGTAAATCATTCTAAGCTTTTAAGTACGAATGATGTCTTTGTTCTTTTGAAGGGTGTCTTCATATTTGAGTTGTTTATTCAGAAATTGCTGATCACTGGGTTATGATTAAGTAATTGGGAAGTTAGTAGTGTTCTAATACTTAGGTGGGTTCCTGAGTAGAAGTCTAGACTAGTGGAGATTGATTGCTAAGACTGGGAACAGGGGGTCTGTGTCTTGAGTCTTAGGATTAATTCCTCATAGTGGAATTCGTTCCTGGATTGGTATCCCCCAGAGTAGGTGAAGTTTGCACCGAACTGGGTTAACAAATTCATTGTGTTCTTTATCTTTCCGCACTTTATTTTCTGCTTCTGAACTGTTAGTTTTCATACTCTGTTTTTTAGTTCAGAACCAGTAATTGCCAGAATTTCAATTGGTATCAGAGCAGGCACCCTGCTTGTTTTTGGGTGAGCTCCAGGGAGATATTTTCTGGCTTTATGGAGAAAGAAGGAGGATTTGTTAACAGGCCACCTTTGTTGGATGAGACAAATTATGATTATTGGAAATCCCGTATGAGTGCTTTCCTAAAATCTATTGATAGCAAGACCTGGAAAGCTGTTCTGAAAGGTTGGGAACACCCTGTTGTGACTGACAAAGATGGTAATAAGACAGCTGTTTTAAAACCAGAAGAAGATTGGACCAAGGATGAAGATGATCTATCTCTTGCAAATTCCAAAGCACTGAATGTTATATTCAATGGAGTGGACAGGAATGTTTTCAGAATGATCAAGCAGTGCACAATTGCCAAGGATGCCTGGGAGATTCTCAAGACTACTCATGAAGGCACTTCAAAGGTAAAGCTGTCTGTCGCGTCGAATTTCGGATATCAAGCTATTGGGAAGCGTTGAATCACTAAATTTAAATCACGACTGAACTTTTAATTTTTCGGGGAGAAAAGGAAAAAAGTTCGAAATTACCTTTGAAAAAGAGATTTTAGGTTCGAAAGTCGATTATGCGAGGGGAAGGTATTAGCACCCCTCACATCCGTTGTACTCAACGGGAACCTCTTAGTTGGCTTAGGCTTAAAATGTTTCGAAAGTTTTTACTTGCGTGTTTTGAACATAAAAAAAAGAAAAAAAAAAGAAAATATAATGTGAAGTGAAGAAAGAGATAAAAACAAACGAAAGGAAAAAAGGGTTTTTTATTAATGGGCTTGACAAGATGTCGATCTTGCTCCTACGTATCTCCCGGTAGTCGGAGAATTCAAAGCATACGTAGTTCTTTGGTTAAAAAAAAATTTGTATGTTGGTTCGTTTTAATAAAAACAGATTTGATGACGCACAGAGGCGTAAAATGTTGAAATGATAAAGACGACGAACGCTAAGGCGATAAACTCGCGCAAGGCGTAAATGTTTTAAAATAAAAAGACAGACGCACGGAGGCATAAAAAGTTTAAAGATAAAAGACAGACGCACGGAGGCGTAAAAAGCTTGAAAATAAAAGACAGACGCACGGAGGCGTAAATGGTTGAAAATAAAAGACAGACGCACAGAGGCGATAAACTCGCGCAAGGCGTAAATGGTTGAAAATAAACGCGGAAAGGCGCGAAAGATTCGGATTGACCACGAGGGCCAAGAAAAGGTTAAAAATGGCCACGAGGACCAAAGGAAGGTTGAGCGTGCTAGACGCGTCAAAGGTGGAATGACGATTGCCTGAGCGACGAGACATACGTCACGCATTCGTGCAACCGAGGTTTGGGGAGACATACGTCAAGCCATTCCCGTTTCATTCAAGTTTGGTTTTTGGTGGAACTCTAAGGAATCTCAAAGGGAACCAAAGCACTTGTTTAGGAAACTTAAAGAAAAGAAAACACGAACAAATTTGTTGCTCGAGTTTATTAAAAATCATGAACATTACTTGTTGCTTAAGTTATTGAAAATTAAGAACAAGTGTTTGTTCAAGTTTGAAAGATGAACAAAAATCATAAAAACATGCACAAATTTGGAAAATGCACAAGTTCGGCTCAATTCGAGTTTGGTTTTGAAAAAGTGAGCAAGCTCGGCTTAAGTTCGTGTTTGGATTGAAAATCATGAACAACATGGTTGTTCAAGTTTGGTTTTGAAAATAAAGAACTTAGCTTATTGCTCAAGCATGGTTTTGAAAATTTAGGAACATAACTTGTTTCACAAGTTACTCAAAATTAAATGCACGAACTTGTAAAAATTTCCAAAGTTGTGCATGATTATGGATATGGTTTGAACAAAAATGATTTTAACCCTCTTTAGGTTCTGAATCAAGGGTTGGAACCCCAAAAATTTGGCATTTGGAAGCCTGATTCATGTTCTGAGTTTCACATACTTCGCAGAGCAACCAGAACTTGGCTCTGCGAAGTCAGGTTCTGATGTGGTCGCACTGCGAACATACTTTGCTCTGCGAAGTATGCGAAATTTTGAACTCAGAAGCTGTTTCTGAACAGAAGTTCAGAAACTGCTCTTGAGCAAGCTTCAGAACCTAAAGGGGGTTAAGAAGCTTTGCAAAAATTGAAAAAAAGGAGTGTAAAAACTCAGTTTTTAGGCTTGGTCACTTTGAGATTCCTTTTGAGTTTCAAAAGGGGTTTTTGTGCACAAAATGAAATTGAACAAGATAAATGATGCAAACAGCAAGCAAGATGAAGGATAAAGATTATAGGAGACTTACAGAACTCCTAGCAATGCTTGTGCAAGAGGTTGGAAGTGGCTTGCTTGATTTGTTAGAGGTTATGGACAATGAACTCTAATTTGCTTTGCTTGGGTATGAACTGTTTTGATGCTGCAATGTGATGGATTTTGGTGTGAATTTCGTGTGTATTGTGTGTGTATCAATGTTGATTCAGTGTAATGTTTCAGTGCTCTCTAATCCTTGTGCCTTGCCATTCCTTTTATAGGCAAAAATGCAATCAATGCAATGATGGCAAATCTCCAGATCCTAGCTGATTTGTGGGCTAAATCCAGGCTAAATGGCTTTGCATTAAATGCTAAAGGATAGAAGTTACTTGCCTTGTGCCAAGGGTCAAGGCCTTGACTGATTTCAGCCACAAAATCCAGCTGATTCTAGAAGGTAATGATGGAAAAAACTGAAAAACAGGGCAGCTTGAAATTGTGTGATTCTTGGGATCAATCCTTGCAATCTTGGAGGGCCAAGCAATGAAAACGTGTACTGCCTTGTACAGGGAGATTGGGGGAAGCAAAATGAGCATGTGGGCTGGTGTGTGGGAGGAGAAATCCAGCTGAAAACAGGGCAGCTCAAACAGCTTTTTTGCAAGCAAAACCACTTGAGTTTGACTGATTTTGGTGAAGAAAGAAGAAAGGAAAGGGATCAAGCAGCTGGCTGGCAAGCTCAGGTTGGATGATAGGTCAATTGGGAGGGACAAGAGCTGACCAAGGGCAGCCAATTTGATTGAGCACATGTTAGGTTGGAAGAAAATCCTTCTTTCCTTTTACCTTTAATGTCACACATTAACTCTTGCTTTGCTGCATCATTTCAGCCACAAATAGCAATAACAAAGATAATAATACTAATAATAACAATTACAAATGAAAACAAAAAGGATAAATCAAGAAATAAAATTCTGCAGAAAAAATCGCAGAGGTCGCAGTGCGAAGGTCACTTCGCACTGCGAACTCCCTTTTTTTTTGATTTTTTGTTTTTTTAAAATAAAATAAAAGGTAAAAATGAATAAATAATAATAATAACAATAATAATAATAAGGATAATAGCAATAATAGTAATGAAAATGATAATGAAAATAAATAATGGCAATAATAATAAAGATAATAATAAAAAATGAAAAAGTTAATGATATTAGTAATTAATAAATAAAGGTAATGATAATAATAATAATAATAATAAAATATTGATAAAAGGATAATAATAAAAATACAAAAGTAATGGTATTAATAAGGATAATGACAATGTTAATAAAGGTGGTAATGCTTATGTAAATAAAATGTAAATAAAATCCAATAACGAAAATGAAATAATAAAAAGTAATAAATGATGAAATAATATAAGACAAAGAAAAAATATGAGTCAAAAAATGGGGTATGACAGATGCCCCTATTTAAGTTTCTTCGCCCCGGAGATTGAAAGTGAAATTTTGAAATGGACGGGTCGAAGAGACTTAAATATAGAGTACACCATTTTTTGACTAAATATTTTTCTTGAATTGTAAATGTTATGAATGCATGTATGCGAATGTTATGAATGCTTGTAATGTAAACATGAATGCAAAAACGACAAAGATGACCACACTGGGGATAAAAGAGACGAAGGGATACCCGGGTTTGTTAAAGAAACGGGATCCGACTTCATTGGGGAACATGGTTCCACTGGGATAAATGTCAGCTGTTCGAGTTAATGCCGAACTGCCACTGACGACAAGAAATAAAGGGTAAATGCCAGCTGTTCGGGTTGTTGCCGAACTTGCCATTGACGACAGGAAATAAAAAGAATGTCAACTGTTCGGGTTGTTGCCGAACTTGCCATTGATGACGGGAAATAAAATGAATGTCAACTGTTCGGGTTGGCGAACTTGCCATTGACGACGGGAAATAAAATGAATGTCAACTGTTCGGGTTATTGCCGAACTTGCCATTGACGACAGGAAATAAAAAGAATGTCAACTGTTCGGGTTGTTGCCGAACTTGCCATTGACGACAGGAAATAAAAAGAATGTCAATTGTTCGGGTTGTTGCCGAACTTGCCATTGACGACAGGAAATAAAAAGAATGTCAACTGTTCGGGTTGTTGCCGAACTTGCCATTGACGACGGGAAATAAAAAGAATGTCAACTGTTCGGGTTGTTGCCGAACTTGCCATTGACGACAGGAAATAAAAAGAATGTCAACTGTTCGGGTTGTTGCCGAACTTGCCATTGACGACACTAGGGATGCGGCTGACAAGCCGTTCCTTACAGAATTGCCCCTTCAATTGGGGAGAAGGGATGCACAAGCTGTTCGTTAAAGAACTTGCCACTTGGCACAACACTGGGGAATATGCACAAGCTGTTCATTAAAGAACTGCCACTTGGCATAAAGACATGATAAAAGGACGTGCAAGCTGTTTGTTTGAACTGCCACTTGGCGTAAAAGGTGACATCTCTAGACCAGACAGACTGGGGATGACACTTGGGGAAAAAGGAGTTCACAAATTTTCATGATTGATTGGTGAGACTCAAGATGGTTAGAGCAACCATGTATGAATGTAGTATGTTGCATGCATAAATGTACGTATGTATGAATGCATGAATGTATGAATGTACAAACACCTGAATGTATGAATGTACAAACACCTGAATGTATGAATGTACAAATGAATGTATGAATGAATGTATAAATGCATGACTCTCACTGGGGATACCGTGTGAAAGATCGACTTGTACTGGGGATACCCAAAATGTTTGTTAAGGAATTGCCCCTAGGTATAAGGATATGATGAAAGATGCACAAGCAGTTCGTTAAAGAACTGCCACTTGGCATAAAGGAGGTGACATCACTGGAAAAGACACACTGGGGATGACACTTGGAGATTGTTTGCTGGGGGCATGATAAATTGTGAGGAATGCATAATATGAATATGAGATGCATGCTAATGAATGAGTTTGATATGATGCATGCATTATGCTGACATGTGGGATGACAAACGTCATGTTGGACGCTGGGGGTTATGATTGGATACCGAGCAATGGTCGGGCTTTGGTTATGATTGGATGCCGAGCGAGGTCGGGCTTTGGTTATGTTGGGATGCCGAGCCAGGTCGGGCTTTGGTTATGTTGGCATGCCGAGCGAGGTCGGGCTTTGATTATGATTGAATTCCGAGCAAGGTCGGGCTTTGTTGTGATTGTATGTGTGTGTGCCAATGAAAATTGGGCTCTTTGTGAGTTGTAACTCCACTGGGGAATGCCAATAAAAATTGGGCTTTATTTGTTAGTAGGTGCCAATGACGCTTGGGCTTTGGTCAGTTATGTTGGTGAGTGCCAATGAAAATTGGGCTTTGGTCGGTTAGGTGCCAATGAAAATTGGGCTTTTGTTGGAAATGTGAGGAATGCCAATGACGACTGGACTTTTTGTAGGAAATATGAGGAATTGCCAATGACGACTGGGCTTTTTGGGTTTGCCAATGAAAATTGTAGTTGTGATTCCCAATGCAATTTGGGCTTCATTTGTGAGTAGGTGCCAAACAATGGTTGGGCTTTGTTTTGGAATTTGTGTTTGGGATGCCAACGAAAATTGGGCTTTGGGTGCGCCAATGATGATTGGGCTTTTGTGGTGTGCCAATGAATATTGGGCTTTATGGTGTGCCAATGAATATTGGGCTTTTGGTTTGGGTGCCGAGCGAGGTCGGGCTTTTTGTGATTGGTTGCCGAGCAAAGTCGGGCTTTTTGTTGTTTGGATGCCGAGCGAGGTCGGGCTTTTTGTTTGATTGGTTGCCGAGCGACGTCGGGCTTTTTGTGATTGGTTGCCGAGCGAGGTCGGGCTTTTTGTGATTGGTTGCCGAGCGAGGTCGGACTTTGGTTATTGGATGCCGAGCGAGGTCGGGCTTTGGTTTGATTGGTTGCCGAGCGAGGTTGGGCTTTTTGTGATTGGTTGCCGAGCGAGGTCGGGCTTTGGTTATTGGATGCCGAGCGAGGTCGGGCTTTGGTTTGATTGGTTGCCGAGCGAGGTCGGGCTTTTTGTGATTGGTTGTCGAGCGAGGTCGGGCTTTGGTTATTGGATGCCGAGCGAGGTCGGGCTTTGGTTTGATTGGTTGCCGAGCGAGGTCGGGCTTTTTGTGATTGGTTGCCGAGCGAGGTCGGGCTTTGGTTTGATTGGTTGCCGAGCGAGGTCGGGCTTTTTGTGATTGGTTGCCGAGCGAGGTCAGGCTTTGGTTTGATTGGTTGTCGAGCGAGGTCGGGCTTTTTGTGATTGGTTGCCGAGCGAGGTTGGGCTTTGGTTTGTACAGGCAATTTGATATTCCCATTAATCCAAGATTGCACTAAACACAAAATTTATATCATACAACTCAAGTTAAAAACATGTTTATCAATGAACCAACCTAACACACATTTTTGTTAAGTAAGTGAATAAATTGAATATTAATTGTGAGGGGTATTGAACACTCATCCGGCAAGTTTGCTAACATTCCGATCGAGTTATGTGTCCATCTAAATATCGTTTCTAAAAGCACGAAAACATTGATCACCAGGTCTTTGAGGGTTGTAATTTGGCTTGGTTACAAAAGAAATGTCATATGTGGGGAAATTGAATTTAAAAAGCGAAGCAAAAAAGGAACATTCTTTCTAAATCACACCCCTCCTTCTTTATTCAATCACAACTTTTGGTGATTTACAAATGTTTTTCTTTGATCTTGACAACCTTTTGATTTGGATTTATCTCTTTTTCTTTCTCTTTTGAGATTTCTTGATTTTTTTTTTTTTTTTTTTTTGCTGTCAAGATCAATTTTTTTAAAATAATTCACCATTACTTGACATTCACAACCTCCTTTTTCTTCCCAACTTGGTTCAAGATGATACCCTAATTGAATGTTCCTTTTTCTTTTGGCAAGGGACAAATAATCATGATGGTTTAAGGGTTTAAAATGAAAGAAAAATATCAGAATTCAAAAATGATTTAACTATGAACTGAAATTTTTTTTTTTTACAAACTCCGGCAATTTCATTAAGCAATTGAGCTTATGAAAGTTGGCAGTTCATAGTTAATGATTCTGATTCATTAGGCTCAAAGGGGTTTAACAAATACTCACTTCTCACAGGGTGGGCTATTTGTGGTCAAGTGTTTTCACTCATATTCAAAAAACGCCTTGATCATGTCAGTGCTTTCATGCAATTTTAAAACAACATTCAGATTTAACATAAAAAGATCGAGTTAAACAAAAAATGCCGGTCTCCTGCATATGCATAATGATGATTTTGAGGATTCCTCACATTTTGGCTGGTTCTAAATGGTTCATCGAATAAACATATTAAAAATGCAAATTGTATGATATAACCTTTGTACTAAGTACATGTGGGTGCCAATGAGAATTGGGCTTTGGTCGAAATTGTATTTGTGAATGCCAATGATGATTGGGCTTTTGTTAATTGGGGAAAAGGCCGCAGTAGCCCTGGGGAAGGTAACCTCGAGTTGAGGTACCGGAATCTCTTGAAGAGTAGTGGGAATAGGGATGGATTCCTCACCAAAGTTGAGAGGCATGCCCCAAGTACAACCGGGGGGCCTAGTGTTATATGTGTAGGTTGTTTTGGGACAACGAGCTACTTTCCTCGACGGGACGACGCGTAGTGTTGCGAATGAAATGCGAACACTGATGACTCAATTCGGATTGTAAGAAATCCTTGTGATAAGAAGGGAAACGAGTTTTGGACTCGAAAACAAATGTATGCATGTTGTGCATGATGTTAATGCATGTATGCAATGTATATGACAAAATATGCCCATTCTTTTTTAAAATGCATATGCAAAAATCATTTTTTATGAATGCAAATGTATGGTATGCAAAGGTATGGTATATGAAGGTTCAAAACTTCCCCCATCCTCACATGTAGGCTCTAGAGATGAGATTTTCTAAAAAGGTCCCTAGAATCACGGATCCCACAAGGAATTAAGGTCGTCGATTGCGAATAAATCGCAAGACTTCAATACATTCCAAGTGAAAATCTCCTCTAGGCGGGGTTTGGCATCCTACCTCACGGACATACGTCAACGCGGGCTTCCGCTCACAACCACCATCCTAACTTAATTTTTTCTCAAGCTCGGGTAGAGAGCCTCACACGTCCGGCATTAACCCGAACAATGTGGAGTAACATCGCTCAAGTAACATCCCCACAATTGATATATAATATGAATATAAAGAAATATGAAATATGTAAATATAGAGCAAAAGAATAGAAACAAATAATGATAAAAAGATGCAATCATACAAGCAAAACAAAACATTTTAGCCTAAAAGTCGACTAAGATAGGCTTGACTCGTCATGCACAAAAACAAAGTGTTTTATGCATATTCCCCAATGAAGTCGACATTTTTGTCGCGTCGAATTTCGGATATCAAGCTATTGGGAAGCGTTGAATCACTAAATTTAAATCACGACTGAACTTTTAATTTTTCGGGGAGAAAAGGAAAAAAGTTCGAAATTACCTTTGAAAAAGAGATTTTAGGTTCGAAAGTCGATTATGCGAGGGGAAGGTATTAGCACCCCTCACATCCGTTGTACTCAACGGGAACCTCTTATGAGTGCTTTCCTAAAATCTATTGATAGCAAGACCTGGAAAGCTGTTCTGAAAGGTTGGGAACACCCTGTTGTGATTGACAAAGATGGTAATAAGACAGCTGTTTTAAAACCAGAAGAAGATTGGACCAAGGATGAAGATGATCTATCTCTTGCAAATTCCAAAGCACTGAATGTTATATTCAATGGAGTGGACAAGAATGTTTTCAGAATGATCAAGCAGTGCACAATTGCCAAGGATGCCTGGGAGATTCTCAAGACTACTCATGAAGGCACTTCAAAGGTAAAGCTGTCTGTCGCGTCGAATTTCGGATATCAAGCTATTGGGAAGCGTTGAATCACTAAATTTAAATCACGACTGAACTTTTAATTTTTCGGGGAGAAAAGGAAAAAAGTTCGAAATTACCTTTGAAAAAGAGATTTTAGGTTCGAAAGTCGATTATGCGAGGGGAAGGTATTAGCACCCCTCACATCCTTTGTACTCAACGGGAACCTCTTAGTCGGCTTAGGCTTAAAATGTTTCGAAAGTTTTTACTTGCGTGTTTTGAACATAAAAAAAAGAAAAAAAAAGAAAATATAATGTGAAGTGAAGAAAGAGATAAAAACAAACGAAAGGAAAAAAGGGTTTTTTATTAATGGGCTTGACAAGATGTCGATCTTGCTCCTACGTATCTCCCGGTAGTCGGAGAATTCAAAGCATACGTAGTTCTTTGGTTAAAAAAAATTTGTATGTTGGTTCGTTTTAGTAAAAAGAGATTTGATGACGCACAGAGGCGTAAAATGTTTAAATGATAAAGACGACGAACGCTAAGGCGATAAACTCGCGCAAGGCGTAAATGTTTTAAAATAAAAAGACAGACGCACGGAGGCGTAAAAAGTTTAAAGATAAAAGACAGACGCACGGAGGCGTAAAAAGCTTGAAAATAAAAGACAGACGCACGGAGGCGTAAATGGTTGAAAATAAAAGACAGACGCACAAAGGCGATAAACTCGCGCAAGGCGTAAATGGTTGAAAATAAACGAGCAAAGGCGCGAAAGGTTCGGATTGACCACGAGGGCCAAGAAAAGGTTAAAAATGGCCACGAGGACCAAAGGAAGGTTGAGCGTGCTAGACGCGTCAAAGGTGGAATGACGATTGCCTGAGCGACGAGACATACGTCACACATTCGTGCAACCGAGGTTTGGGGAGACATACGTCAAGCCATTCCCGTTTCATTCAAGTTTGGTTTTTGGTGGAACTCTAAGGAATCTCAAAGGGAACCAAAGCACTTGTTTAGGAAACTTAAAGAAAAGAAAACACGAACAAATTTGTTGCTCGAGTTTATTAAAAATCATGAACATTACTTGTTGCTTAAGTTATTGAAAATTAAGAACAAGTGTTTGTTCAAGTTTGAAAGATGAACAAAAATCATAAAAACATGCACAAATTTGGAAAATGCACAAGTTCGGCTCAATTCGAGTTTGGTTTTGAAAAAGTGAGCAAGCTCGGCTTAAGTTCGTGTTTGGATTGAAAATCATGAACAACATGGTTGTTCAAGTTTGGTTTTGAAAATAAAGAACTTAGCTTATTGCTCAAGCATGGTTTTGAAAATTTAGGAACATAACTTGTTTCACAAGTTACTCAAAATTAAATGCACGAACTTGTAAAAATTTCCAAAGTTGTGCATGATTATGGATATGGTTTGAACAAAAATGATTTTAACCCTCTTTAGGTTCTGAATCAAGGGTTGGAACCCCAAAAATTTGGCATTTGGAAGCCTGATTCATGTTCTGAGTTTCACATACTTCGCAGAGCAACCAGAACTTGGCTCTGCGAAGTCAGGTTCTGATGTGGTCGCACTGCGAACATACTTTGCTCTGCGAAGTATGCGAAATTTTGAACTCAGAAGCTGTTTCTGAACAGAAGTTCAGAAACTGCTCTTGAGCAAGCTTCAGAACCTAAAGGGGGTTAAGAAGCTTTGCAAAAATTGAAAAAAAGGAGTGTAAAAACTCAGTTTTTAGGCTTGGTCACTTTGAGATTCCTTTTGAGTTTCAAAAGGGGTTTTTGTGCACAAAATGAAATTGAACAAGATAAATGATGCAAACAGCAAGCAAGATGAAGGATAAAGATTATAGGAGACTTACAGAACTCCTAGCAATGCTTGTGCAAGAGGTTGGAAGTGGCTTGCTTGATTTGTTAGAGGTTATGGACAATGAACTCTAATTTGCTTTGCTTGGGTATGAACTGTTTTGATGCTGCAATGTGATGGATTTTGGTGTAATTTCGTGTGTATTGTGTGTGTATCAATGTTGATTCAGTGTAATGTTTCAGTGCTCTCTAATCCTTGTGCCTTGCCATTCCTTTATAGGCAAAAATGCAATCCAATGCAATGATGGCAAATCTCTAGATCCTAGCTGATTTGTGGGCTAAATCCAGGCTAAATGGCTTTGCATTAAATGCTAAAGGATAGAAGTTACTTGCCTTGTGCCAAGGGTCAAGACCTTGACTGATTTCAGCCACAAAATCCAGCTGATTCTAGAAGGTAATGATGGAAAAAACTGAAAAACAGGGCAGCTTGAAATTGTGTGATTCTTGGGATCAATCCTTGCAATCTTGGAGGACCAAGCAATGAAAACGTGTACTGCCATGTACAGGGAGATTGGGGGAAGCAAAATGAGCATGTGGGCTGGTGTGTGGGAGGAGAAATCCAGCTGAAAACAGGGCAGCTCAAACAGCTTTTTTGCAAGCAAAACCACTTGAGTTTGACTGGTTTTGGTGAAGAAAGAAGAAAGGAAAGGGATCAAGCAGCTGGCTGGCAAGCTCAGGTTGGATGATAGGTCAATTGGGAGGGACAAGAGCTGACCAAGGGCAGCCAATTTGATTGAGCACATGTTAGGTTGGAAGAAAATCCTTCTTTCCTTTTACCTTTAATGTCACACATCAACTCTTGCTTTGCTGCATCATTTCAGCCACAAATAGCAATAACAAAGATAATAATACTAATAATAACAATTACAAATGAAAACAAAAAGGATAAATCAAGAAATAAAATTCTGCAGAAAAAATCGCAGAGGTCGCAGTGCGAAGGTCACTTCGCACTGCGAACTCCCCTGTTTTTTGATTTTTTGTTTTTTTAAAATAAAATAAAAGGTAAAAATGAATAAATAATAATAATAACAATAATAATAATAAGGATAATGGAAATAATAGTAATGAAAATGATAATGAAAATAAATAATGGCAATAATAATAAAGATAATAATAAAAAATGAAAAAGTTAATGATATTAGTAATTAATTAATAAAGGTAATGATGATAATAATAATAATAATAATAAAATATTGATAAAAGGATAATAATAAAAATACAAAAGTAATGGTATTAATAAGGATAATGACAATGTTAATAAAGGTGGTAATGCTTATGTAAATAAAATGTAAATAAAATCCAATAACAAAAATGAAATAATAAAAAGTAATAAATGATGAAATAATATAAGACAAAGAAAAAATATGAGTCAAAAAATGGGGTATGACACTGTCCATACTTCAGCTTCTGACCATAAAATTTGAAAATCTCAGAATGCTGGAGGATGAGAACATACAAGGCTTTTACATGAACATTCTGGACATGGCAAATTCTTTTGAATCACTTGGAGAAAAAGTTTCAGATGAGAAGCTTGTAAGGAAAATTCTCAGATCCCTACGCAAGAGGTTTGATATGAAGGTGACTGCTATTGAAGAAGCTCATGACATCTCCAACATGAAGGTTGAGGAATTGATTGGGTCTCTTCAGAACTTTGAAATAAGCAGAACTGATAAGAAGGGTAAAGGTGTTGTTTTTGTAGCTGATACTGAAAGTGTGGATGATCATAGCTCATCAGAAGCTCTTGTGCTGCTGAGTAAACAATTTAAGAAGTTTCTGAATCAAAAGACAAGAACTGATGACAAGAGCAACCAGTCAAAGAGAGTTCATTGCTTTGAGTGTGAGGGATATGGTCATGTCAAGTCAGAATGTCCTACTTATCTCAAGAAACAGAAGAAGAGTCTGACTGTGACTTGGTCTGATGAAGATAACTCAGAAGGTGAGGAGGAGCCTGTCACTGCTTTAACTGGTAAATTCTGGTCTGATGATAAAGTTAAGGTTTCAGAAACTTCTTCAGAGTCTGAATCAAGTGATGGAGAATCATCCTGTGAAGAACTGACTACCTATTACAAAGATCCTGCTGCTTTTTGCAAGAAGATGCAATATCAATTTGATGAAGTGTGCAAGCAGATGGAAGAACAGAAGGAAATTAACACTCAACTTTAGATTGAAAGGGGTGAACACTTAGAGAGGATTTTTGTTCTCAGTAATGAGGTTACTCAACTAAATTCTCAACTTGATCAGATAAAGAAGCAAGTCAGAATGATGAATTCTGCTACTGATGTGCTGGAAGAAATTTTGGAGAATCAGAATCGGGGAAAACCAAATGGAATTGGGTTTATTGATCAAAATCTGAACATCAAACAACAAAAATCTGCTAAGAGGTTTATACCTACTGCTAATACTCATGTTCCACTGATAAGGAAACCTAAGAATAAATCTCAGGATTCTAAAGACAAGAAAATGTCTGATCCTTGGGTATGTCATCATTGTGGGAAAAAGGGACACATTAAACCTTTTTGTTACAAGCTGCATGGATACCCCAAGCATTTTCACCACAGAAAAGTGGAACCAGCTATGAACAAAAGCAAGGTCAAGAAGGTTTGGAGACCAAAGTGTGAAGGTGTTGCTCAGAGGCTGAACAAAGGAAAAGGAAAGGCTGTTGCTGATGACAGCAAGCCCATTCCTGTAGCACAGATGAGTTCTGGTGCTGGACCATCCAAAGTCTGGAGCAAAATGATGGTTCCTGTTCCTGATCAGAAGGCTCTAGTTTCTAGTAAGTCTGAAGATGGTGTGACCTGTGTTCAGAAGATAATTGCTGATCTTGAGAAGCAGATTGCTGGGAAGAAGGTTCTGAATGTGCCTGAGGCACATATCAATTGAGCAGCATCTGATGTTTGTGTCTAATGAAGACTAAGCAAATTCTGATGCTGAGTCTGAAGACTGATTAGTTGGTGAATGCTGAATTTCCTTTGTGTTTCTAAGTGTGTTGTACTGAGTTCTGTGCTTCTAGTGTTAATGCTGAGTTTTGATTGTTGTTCTGTGTGTGTGTCTTGATCCTTGTGTTTGCTGGTATTTTGTCAAACTTGTTTGGCTAAAAAGGGGGAGAAATATGTGTGCTGATCTATTTGGTTCAGGGGAGTGATCTGTTTCAGGGGGAGTGTTCCTGAGTTTATTTATGTGTCCTGTCAGAAAGCTGAGCTGTTCAACAATTCAGGGGGAAAGTTGGTTGTGCCTGAGTATGTGTTAAGGGGGGGTGTGTTTGTACCAGAAGAGTTGTGTGATTTTGGTTGTTTTTGTGTACTTCAAAAGAAGAGAAGTTGTGTGTGCTTCAGAACTGTTGTGGATTTCCAAAAACTGAAGCTGTTTATGGTTTAACATAGCTTTTATCTGCTGCTGACTCTGTGGCTATGTTTGGATATGTGAAAGTTCTTCTTGGTTATTTATTTTTGAAGAATGAAGAACTTAGTTTTGTGGTTTATTTCATTTTAGCCAAAAATTTGCCAAAGGGGGAGATTGTTGGATATATATGTGTTGGCTAAATGTTTGGTAAAATCAAAGTATGCAAGCAAGTGATCTCAGATGTCATTTTGGTCCTTCAGAAGCTGGAAATTGGATTTGAGGAGGTTCAGAAGCTGAAATGGCCTTCAGATGCAGAAATGACCTTCAGACTCTGAACTGTTCATCAGACGCTGAACAGGTCTTCAGAAGCACTGTTCAGACGTTGACCAGCGTTGACCTTCAGAAGCTGAACTTCAGACGTTGACCAGCGTTGACCTTCAGAAGCTGTTTTCAGAAGCTGAGTTTTTGCGTTCCTTTTGTTAATTTCTTCTGCGTATCTTTTGAAGATTTGTTCAAGGTTTATCCAGGCTGAAGTTTCTAGAAGCATGTTTATTTTGTGTGAAGATCTCATTGAAGATTGGCTTCGTGTTTATTGATGAATATATTTTCAAAGGATCTTTGCAAAATATTATTCAGAAATATATGTTTCCATTTTGAGCTTCTAAACAATTTCAGAATCATATCTTTCAAAGTTGATTGTGTTCAGAATTATGAGAGTTGTCTAAGCCTATATATTGAGGACGTGCTGCATTGAAGAATTTAATTAAGTCAAAACAGTTTTTATCATAAGAGTCTTTTTGTTTTGTCTATGCAAGCTTTAGGCTTTGTTTTGTACACCACTCATCTGTTTGAGTTGGTTTAGTTATTTTGAGTTGTAAATCATTCTAAGCTTTTATGTACGAATGATGTATTTGTTCTTTGAAGGATGTCTTCATATTTGAGTTGTTAATTCAGAAATTGCTGATCACTGGGTTATGATTAAGTAATTGGGAAGTTAGTAGTGTTCTAATACTTAGGTGGGTTCCTGAGTAGAAGTCTAGACTAGTGGAGATTGATTGCTAAGGCTGGGAACAGGGGGTGTGTGTCTTGAGTCTTAGGATTAATTCCTCATAGTGGATTTCCTTCCTGGATTGGTATCCCCCAGAGTAGGTGAAGTTTGCACCGAGCTGGGTTAACAAATTCATTGTGTTCCTTATCTTTCTGCACTTTATTTTCTGCTTCTAAACTGTTAGTTTTCATACTCTGTTTTTTAGTTCAGAACCAGTAATTGCCAGAATTTTAGAAAGGCTTGAGGTGACTCTTTATGCCCCCATTAGGCCTTTCAAACATGGCTTGCTGTTCTTCGACAGAACCATTATTCATTACATAATTGCACACTGACTTATGTTCAGCCATATCTTCAGTGAAATCCTCTTCGACCTCATTTATTTCCAACATTGTCATATTCAACTGGCAGGATCGAAATGATATTGCATAGGACATCAAAGTCGGGCTCAGAGTATGAGAAATTTCACTCCATTTTCTCATCCTCTATGGGAGGGCCCTATTTGATAGCTGGTAAAGGGGGAAATATCCTCTCTTTTGCTGGCTTTCTAGCCACTTCGACAGATATTTCCTTACCTTTCCCTTTGGTAGGAACTTCGACACTATTTGAGGCAGCAACCTTCTTCTGGCGTTGGAACCTTCGCCACTATCACCTGGTAATAGGGTTTTTACCCTTATAGTTGTTGTAAGCATACACTTTCCACTCAGATGCCTTGTTTTGGCCAGAAGCACTTGTGCTTCCTTTGACCATTTTTTGGTGGTATCCAGCATTTTTTCCACCATAATAGACCCACTCCTCTACAGGTAACCTGGAGGATGGGACAAAAGTCTTCACTTGACCTTTGTTAGGATATTTAGTCGAAGGTGTGACCTTGAAAGGTATACATCTTTGGTTAAAACTAAATTTAGGCATGTTATCAGCTTATTTTCCTTTTTTCTTCGGCTGGGGTTGGAAACCCTCAAGGCTCCTTGCAGCCTTTTTGTCGAATACTGAACTGCATTTGGGGCAGATCATAACTTCGGAGTTGCTGATTTTGCAACGGTTCAAGAATTTAATCAACCCTTCTTCTGCATTTGGGTATACAACCTTCATATTTTCGTTGTACTGATCCTCAGTGATCCTTTCATTTCCAACGTTGAGGCCTTCAGTAGCCTTTTTCTCGACAAAATTTTCAGCAATAATTTCTCCAGTAACTTCGACAACGTTGATGTCCATTGGTTCAACGTACATTGCGTTAGTCACTTGGAGGGAATTGACATCTATTTGCATGGGAGGTTTCATCTTGTCACTGAACTTTAGTCTTCCTTCATTCAGCGCTTTCTGAACTAGGTCCCTGAAAAGAACACAACGAGACGTATTATGCCCTAGAAAGTTATGAAATTTGCAAAAAACCTATTTTCTTTCTTTGTTCCACTGGTGGAGGTTTCATGCCCTTAAGCACTAAAATCTGACCATCAATGACCAAAAGATCAAAGATTTTGTCGCATTTAGTAATGTCAAAAGTGTAAGTCTTTGCAACAAATTTATCATTCTTACGTTCGACGGGATTTTTTCCGTCTGATGGTTTTAGCAATTTACAGACATAAGGGGGTCCAGGCTTTAACTCAGTCACATTAATTTCATTTTCTTCGACAGAATTATATTCGACGTCAAATTCTTTGTCGCTGTCGTTAATGTCGACGTATGCAACCTTCTCTTTCTTATGGAACCTACTAGTTCTAGCCTTTTCTACTTTTAGCCGTTCGACTTGTCGAACTCTGTCAGCAAGTTGGGCCATGTCCCTTAGGTGTTTTGTATCTAATTTCTTTCGAATAGAATAATCTAGCCCACCAGCAGCCATTTCGACTAACTCATGCTCAGGCACTTGGGTAAAGCACCTTGCTTTGAGAATTCTGAATCTATTCAAATAGTCATCAATAGTTTCAGGGGTTTTGCGTTGAATGCTAGCCAATTCTTTAAGGCTAATTTTATATTGCCCCATGTAAAATTGCTCATGAAAAGCATTCTCTAACTGATCCAACTAAACATGGAATGTGGAGGTAAGGTTGTAAACCAAGTGAAGACATTTTTTGTCAGAGAACTTGGGAAATATTTCATCCTTAGATATTTCATTATTCACTACAAGTACAAAAACCTTCTCCAACATCACCACTCCTCTTAAAAACTAAAAAAAAAAAAGCCATAAATAAGTTATGTGCCAAATCTAACTGATTTTTTTTTTGTTGTTTTTAGCCTTTTTCCTTTTATCACATATCAATTTATCATTTTTGTTCACTCATTTATGGGTTTTTTACACCCCCTTTCTAGCTTTTTGGTTGCTCGTTTGATTTTGCAGCACATTAAGATGAAAAATGTGGTGTTCTGGGACACAAAATGGCCACGACAGTTAATTGCCGTTGAATTATAAGCCAGAGGTAGCTAACTGCCGCTGGAAAGCATCCGGCGGTAGTTAACTATCGATGAAGTTAAATTGGTTATTTTGTGGTGTGTTGTAGCATTGTCTTAAGTGGGAACAACAATTTTCAAGGATATGCTAGAAAGGGACAACTACCTATGAGTTGTGTATGACCGTTACCTTTAGAAATCGACTTATCCGGTTCACTATGGACCAACTCAAATTAATAAATGTAGACTTTTTATTATTATTATAAAGAATGAGTTATTTAGTTTAATCTTATTCAATCATGTGGATCAACCAATCAGTGACACATTGATCTTGTGACTTTGTCGGGTCAATGACCAATCTGATTTTCCTATGACAATTTACTGTCACTCAAAGTCAAGATCTTTGTAGTGGGGGTGGGGGATCAAAAGTTAGAAAAATTGAAATAGTGGGACCAAAAAGCTAAATTTTAAGATAGGAGTACCAATACTTCATAAAAAACAAATATAGGGATACCAAAATGCTTTTAAGCCAAACATTTATTATTTGTGTAGGTCCAATGATCCCCATCCAATCATTTTTGAGGATTTTTTTAGGCCCCCTCAATGTCTTTTTGTGCTGAAAAAGTCCTTCGAGAGTTATCTACCAGAGATGTTAAAATTAAAAAAAAATGCTCTTCAGGAGTTATCACTTGAATTTTTTAGGGGGCCTAAAAGACATTGAGGGGTCCTAACAAGAATGCTCATAATTTGTTATGTTAAAAAAAAGAGTAAACTGATAGACCCAACCCAAAAAGTGTGAAAAGGATGACTCTTTTTAAGTATCTAGAAGGTTGATGAATATATTAGCTTGAAGTTGTATTTTTACATTATTGATTATAGTATGGATTTTTTGTGTTAGTTACAATGATGACTATTTTTAATTGTTGGATATTTGGTTGTTGGCTACATGTTTTGCTAAAATCAAATATACAAGCAGCACGTCTTCAGAAGCAGAAAACTCAGTGTGTGCATTTTCAGAAGCTGGTTCAAAAGCTGGTTCAGAAGCTGGGTCTTCAGAAGCTGAACAGTACTTCAGAAGCTGACCTTCAGACGCACTGTTCAGAAGCTGACCTTCAGACGCACTGTTCAGAAGCAACCTTCAGAAGCTGAAATGTTCAGACGCAGAACTTCAGACGCAGACATCAGAAGCTGGTTTTCTGCGTTGTATTTTGTGCGCCTTGGAGATGTGTATTTTCAGAACATGATCTTTTATGAGATGATTTAATTGAAGAATTATTCAAGCTTTGTTTCTAGAAGGAAGATTGTTTTGCGTGAAGATCTTTATTGAAGATTGGATTCTTTTATTTGTGAATATATTTTCAAAGTAATCTTTGGAAAATATATTTCAGAAATATAATTGCTTCTATTTGCTTCTAAAAGAATTCTGGAAACATATCTTTGAAGGATTTGGTTCAAGAATTATGTTGCTGCTGAAGCTATATAAAGAGGATGCTGCTGTTGAAGAATGGACATCAAAAACAGAAATCATTATAGAGAGAGTCTTAGTTTTTGAGTTTGTAAGCTTTGTGCTTTGTTCTGTACACCACTCATATGTTAGAGTTGGTTTAGGTTTATTGAGTTGTAATTCACTTAAAGCTTTTAAGCAAAAGTGACTTTGTTGTTTTGAAGTGTGTCTTCATCATAGTTGATTGGTTTAGAGTTTACAATCACTGGGGCAGTGATTGCTTGAGTAGGAAGTAAGAGGGGTTCTTATATCTAGGAGTTCCTAGGTAGAAATTTCACGGGTAGTGATTAAGTGAGAAGGCTGTGGGAAACAGGGGCTGTTTACACAGTAGTTCGAATTGATACTATTTTAGTGAATTTCCTTCCTGGCTTGGTAGCCTCCAGACGTAGGTGTGTTTGTCACCGAATTGGGTTAACAAATCAACTGTGTTCTTTACTTTCTGTCTTTATTTTTGCTGCTTCTGAACCTATGTTAAACATACTCTGTTCAGCTCTATTTTACGGTTCAGACTCAGTCTTGCCAGAATTTCAATTGGCATCAGAGCAGGCACCCTGCCTGTTTTAGGGTGAGCTCCAGGGAAGGTTTTTCTGGCATAATGGACAAGGAAGGAGGATTTGTGAACAGACCACCTCTGTTGGATGGTTCCAACTATGAGTATTTGAAATCTCGTATGAGTGCTTTCCGTAAATCTATAGACAGTAAGACTTAAAAAGCTGTTCTGAAGGGTTGGGAACATCCTGTTGTTCTGGAAAAAGATGGAAAGAAGACTACTATGTTGAAACCAGAGGAAGAATGGTCCAAGGATGAAGATGAATTGGCTCTTGGAAACTCCAAAGCTTTGAATGCTCTATTCAATGGAGTGGACAAGAACATGTTCAAACTGATCAAGCAGTGCACTATTGCCAAGGATGCCTGGGAGATTCTCAAGACTACTTATGAAGACACTTCAAAGGTAAAGCTGTCCAGACTTCAACTTCTCACCACCAAGTTTGAAAATCTCAGAATGTTGGAGGATGAGAACATTCAAGACTTCTATATGAACGTCCTGCACATGGCTAACTCATTTGATTCTCTTGGAGAGAAAATGTCTAATGAGAAAATTGTAAGAAAAATACTCAGGTCTCTACCTAAGAGTTTGACATGAAGGTGACTGCCATTGAGGAAGCACATGACATCTCCACTATGAAGGTTGAGGAGTTAATAGGATCCTTGCTGAAATTTGAGACAGCCTTCAGTAACCGTACTGATAAGAAAGGGAAAGGAGTTGCTTTTGCAGTAAATACTGATGCTGAGGATCAACAAGGGATTAATGAGGATGATGAAGCCTTACCAGAGGCTCTTGTGTTGCTAGGGAGACAGTTTAACAAGATTCTGAAACATGTTGACAGGAGATCCAAATCAAATGGTCAGAACAACAGATTCAACATCAGTAAGCAACAAAATGATTTGAAGAAGACAAAGACTGATGAGAAGAGCATTCAATCAAAGGGAGTTCAGTGCTATGAGTGTGAAGGATATGGTCATATTAGGACAGAATGTGGCACATATCTCAAGAAATAGAAGAAAAGCTTGGTTGTTTCCTGGTCTGATGAAGATGACTCAGAAGGAGAAGTAGAGAGTGAATCTACTAAGCATGTTGTTGCCCTAACTGGAAGATACAAGTCTGATGTTAAAGCTAAGGCCTCAGAAGCACTTTCAGAGTCTGAAGCATTATCAGAGTCTGAAACTCTATCAGAGTCTGAAGCTCCATTAGAGCCTGAAGCCAGTGCTGAAAAATCCTCTTACGAAGAACTGGCTAACTCTTACAAAGATCTATACATCAGAAGTGTAGAAGTTTGCAAGCAACTAGTGGATCAGAAGAAGACTATCAGTCAGTTGTATGATGAAAGAAGTAACCATTTAGCACAGATTTCTGATCTCAAAGATGAGGTAAGCCAACTGAATTCTCAACTTGATCATATGAAGAAGCAAGTCACAATGTTAAACACTGGTACTGATGTGCTGGAGGAGATTTTGGAGTGTCAGAACCAAGGGAAACCAAATGGCATAGGTTTTGTTGATGGGACTTTGAGCATCAAACAGTAAAATCAAGCTAGAAGGTTCATTCCTGCTGTTGGAACTTATGATCCAATGATAGGCAGATCTAAGATGGAACATCACAAGGAACCTCAGCAATCTAAGAGAAAGAGGAGAACTCATCCATGGGTATGTCATCACTGTGGTAGGAAGGGGCACATAAAGCCATTCTGTTTCAAGCTATATGGATACCCCAAGCACTTTCAGCACAGAAAAGTGGAACCTGCTGCAAACAGAATCAATGTCAAGAAGGTATGGAAACCCAAAGGTAATAATGTTGGCCTTGTTGGAACAAAATGTATGAACAACTCTCTTTTGGATAAAGGGGGAGATTGTTGGAACAATTTGTATGAACATCTTTCTTTAAGGTTTTGATGATAACAAAGTGTTAAAAAAAATTGGTAATTGCTAATGCTTTGTTCTAAGTTATGCAGAACCATGTTCTTAATGATGATTAATTAATATTGGTTATGGAAGAACAAGCTAAGAGCAATAAGGAAAGCTTAGAAGCTATGTTGCAAGTTTGAAGGAAAACTGGGTCTGAAGGGTGAGTCTGAAGACTGAGTCTGAAGGGTGCTTCTAAAGGCAGAGTCTGAAGCCAGCATCTGAAGGCAGCGTCTGAATGCTGAGTCTGAGGGTCAACGAAAGTCAACGTCTGAAGGGAGCGTCTGATGAATAGTGCGTCTGATGAACAGTGCTTCTGAAGGTCAACAAAAGTCAACGTCTGAAGACCAGCGTCTGATGAACAGTGCGTCTGAAGTCTGAGTCTGAAGACTTGCTTCTGATGAATAGTTCCTGAGAAGCTTCTGAAGTCTGACGTGGAAAGTTTCCTTCAGCATTTAATGCCTGCAGTGTCAGAACAACTCCAATGGAACAGTTGTCTCCCTGACTCAAACATTCCCCAGCTTTTAAGGAAAGCAAAACTCAAAAATGGCTGCTGCTATGTTTTCTGCTGGGTTTTAGCTCTCATTTTCAGCCTGGCCTAGCTCAAGATTTGCAACGGCTCTTTGCTTAATTCCTGGATATCTTCAACAGCTCTATTTTCCTATATATAAGGATGAAGAATTGAAGAAGAAAATTGCTAAGACTCTTAAAACAAAACAACTGAACTTGTGCTCTGTTTTGCTGTCCAGAATTCGTAGTTCACTAAACTCTTAGAAATTCTTTCAATCTTTTGTATCTTAGAATTTCTTAAGGTTAGAGTCTTATACCTGAGTTGTATTAAGTGAACACCTCTGATATTTGATCAAGTGTTCAACCCAAACTTACTTTCTTTGTAATTCAGTTTGGTTCTAGTCTCAGTCTGTGTACTGAGCATTTCCAGTCTCATTACTTAGTGTTCTGAGCAATTAGAGTCTCATTCCTTTGTGGTCTGAGCAGGGAAGTCTCATTCCTTTGTGGTCTGAGCAGGAAGTCTCATTACTTAGTGTTCTGAGCATTAGAAGTCTCTTACTAGGTGTTTGAGCATTGAAGTCTCATTCCTTTGTGGTCTGAGCAATTGTAATCAGTTTGATTATAGTTAAAATCTCTTGTTAGTAACAAGAGGACTAGACTACTTCCAACTTGTGGAAGGAACTAGTATAAAAACATTGTGTGTCTCTCTTCCCTTCTCTCTTTACATTTGAATCCGCTGCATAATTAACTTTGATAAAGGTTCAGAACTGATCTATATCAGATTCAGAACTTAACCAATTTTTGAGAAGAAAAGAAACCTAAGTTTTTGAGTCCACACAATTCAACCCCCCCTTCTTATGTATTTTTCTCACCTTCAGTTGGTATCAGAGCTCCGGTTCTGATATTAACACTTAACAGTGTGTCAGTGAGATCCTGAGAAAGACATGTCATCAGAAGGTTCACCTCCACCCCCTCCCAGAAATCAAAGAGGTACTGGAACTTCTGTATCATATGACTATGGTACAGATGATAGAAAATCCAGGTCACACAATAAACCCCCAATGTTTACTGGTGACCCATAAAAGTTCTCATGGTGGAAGAGCAAAATGTACAGCCATATAATTGGTATTGATGATTCACTATGGGATATTATAGAAGATGGAATCACTATTCCAGTTGATGAAGAAGGTGTTGATGTCAACAGAAGAGGTTTGAGTGATGCAGAAAGAAAGATATATAGAAAGCATCACAATGTGAGAGGAATCATTGTGGATTCCCTACCTCACACTGAGTACTAGAAGCTGAGTGACAAATCTACAGCAAAGGCCATCTTCACATCCCTCTGCTCTAACTATGAAGGTAACAAAAAAGTTAGAGAAGCTAATGCTAATATTCTTGTTCAGCAATATGAACTGTTCAGAATGAAAGAGGATGAAAATATTGAGACAATGTTCTCAAGATTTCAGACTCTGGTTTCTGGACTTCAGATTCTGAAGAAGAGTTATACCACAGCTGATCATGTGAACAAAATCTTAAGAAGTCTGCCATCTAAATGGAGACCCAAGGTGACTGCTATTGAGGAAGCTAAGGATCTAAATACTCTAAGTATTGAAGATCTTATAAGCTCCCTCAAGGTGCATGAACTGGGACTTAATGAAGATGAGTCTGTTAGAGAACCAAAATCAATAGCACTGAAATCTAAAAGAAAACCTGTTAAAGCTCTGAAAGCTATTGAATCTGAAGAAGAATTTCCTGAGGGAAATTCTGAAGAAGATTCAGATGCTGAAGAGCTTGCAATGCATTCTAAAAGAATTCAGTATCTAATGAATAGAAAGAAAAAATTCTCTAACAGAAGCAGTAACTTTAGAGGATCTGGTTCAAAGAGGGAAAACCAGAAGGACTGCTACAACTGCAAGAAACCTGGCCACTCATTGCTGAATATCCTGAACTTCAGAAGGATAAGTCAAAGGAAAAAGCAAAGAAGACCAGTTCTAAGTCTAGTAACTTCAGAAACAAACTTAAAAAGAGTCTCATGGCAACATGGGATGATCTGGACAATGAGTCTGAGTCTGATGAAGAGGAAGCAAACCTGGCTTTTATGGCAACTGCATTTTCTGATGCAGAATCATGTTCAAACTCAGATGATGAAGATGAGGTATATTCTGAACTCACTAGATCTGAATTAATTGAAATAGTTAAAGATCTTATGAGCCACCTCAAAAGAAAGTTAGGAGAAATAAAATCCTTGAAAATAAAACTAACTTGCTGTCTGAAGAAAATCTCAAACTTCAATCAAATAATTGAGTTTGATGAAGAAGTTAGAGAACTCAGAGATGAGGCTCATAAGAAACCTGAAGAAATTCCAAGTGAACATGAAATTGCTCTTCAGGACTTTATTTTAACTGGAATTAATAGAAGTAAGGTTGCTTCTATGATTTATAGTATTTACAGAAACAAAGGTGAAGGTATTGGATTTAACAATGATTCATTCAAACTTTCAAATGAATCAAACACACCTTCTTGCTATGAAAATATTATGAAAGGCAATGAAATATGCTTTGTGCCTGCTTCTGACTGTTCTGAGAAATTGAAAATAATAGAAACTGAGATTGCAGAAGTTGAAGTTCTAAACTGCTCAGACTCTAAAGCTTCTGAGCCTAAGGGAAAGATGATGGCAGATGTTAAAACATTGCCAAAGTCTCAACCAAAAGGTCCTAAGCCTAAGAGTAGGAGAAAATCAGACTCTAAACCTGAAAATGTTCAGAGTCTAAAGGGTTCAGAACCTGAAACTAGTAAGTCTCAGAGTCTGAAGAATTCAAACTTATATTTTACTAAAATTGGGGTTATGAAAACTTCAAAAACTACTAAACCAGTCCATACAAAACATTTTCAATCTCAGAATGTTAAGCAAAGCAAGTAAAAGAAAGCTAATCTGCCACATATGTCTGATTGTTTTAAGAAAGGTAAAACTGAAGCTTGCCTTGTGTCTGAAGCTAACAAAGTTAGAGTTCTGAAGAAATCAGAACCAAAGTGCTCAATGGTTCGGACTCTAAACAACTCAGAACCAAAGACCTTCAAGTCTCAGGTTCTGAAGAAATCTGAGTCCAGACCTTTGAGAACTCAGGTTCTGAAGAACTCAGTTTCTAAAACCCAGACTTATTCAAGATTTAAGGATTCATATCCTAAATATCTGAACAATTCTGAGTTCCATAACTTCAGACACAAGATGAAAAAGCCAAAACCTTTCAGGACTAACCACAAAGGACCCATGAAAATCTGGGTACCTAAGTATGAGATCATTTCTATTGCAGATATGCTTGTCATCCAAAGAAAAGGAAAGGTCCTGGTACCTGGACAGTGGATGCTCGCATCATATGATAGGAGACAAGTCTATGTTCCAAACCCTGACTCTGAAAGAGGGAGGAACTGTGGGGTTTGGAGGAAGTCAGAAAGGAAAGATCATTGGTACTGAGCTGGTTGAGAGTTTTGCAGATTTCAGACTCTCAGAAGAACCCTCAGAACCTGAACTGAGTTCAGAGTCTGAAGAATGTTCAGAAGCTGGAAATGATGAAGAATGTGAGAAACTCTCTGATAATGACACTACTCCTGAAGCAAATCAAGACCAGCATGGTTCTGAACAAATCCCTGATGGTTCTTCAGAAGCTAATCCACCCAGAACCTCATTCAAGTACAAGTCTTCACATCCTGAGGAGCTGATTATTGGGAACAAGAACAGTCCAAGGAAAACAAGATCAGCATTCAGTCAGAATGAGTCTATGCTTGGCCTGCTATCCATGATTGAGCCCACAACAGCTGATGAAGCTCTTGCAGATGATGGTTGAATTGTAGCTATGCAAGAAGAACTGAACCAGTTTCAAAGGAATGATGTCTGGGATCTTGTTGCAAAACCTGATCATAAGAACATTATTGGAACAAAATGGGTGTTCAAAAACAAGCTTAATGAACAAGGAGAAGTGATCAGAAACAAGGCAAGACTGGTAGCTCAAGGCTACAGCCAGCAGGAAGGAATTGATTACACTGAGACATTTGCTCCAGTTGCAAGACTGGAAGCAATCAGGTTACTTCTTTCTTATGCTGTTAATCATGATATCATCTTGTACCAAATGGATGTTAAGAGTGCTTTCTTAAATGGTGTTATTTCTGAAGAAGTTTATGTTAAACAGCCTCCGGGTTTTGAAGATGTTAAAAATCCAGATTTTGTTTTTAAACTTAAGAAATCCTTGTATGGTCTGAAACAAGCTCCTAGAGCTTTGTATGAAAGACTAAGCAACTTCTTGATTAAAAATGATTTTGTAAGAGGTCAAGTTGACAATACACTCTTTATAAAAACTATTAAGAAAGACATCTTAATTGTGCAAATATATGTTGATGATATCATATTTGGTTCTACTAATGCCTCCCTTTGTAAAGAGTTTTCAAAGTTAATGCAGGATGAATTTGAAATGAGCATGATGGGAGAGATGAAATTCTTTCTTGGAATTCAAATCAACCAATGCAAAGATGGTGTCTATGTTCATCAGTCCAAATACACAAAGGAACTTCTGAAGAAGTTCCAGCTTGATGATTGCAAGCTGATGACAACAACAATGCATCCTACCTGCACCTTAAGCAAAGAGGACAATGGCTCAAAAGTGGACCAGAAACTGTACAGAGGTATGATAGGTTCTCTGTTATACTTAACTGCTTCTAGGCCAGATATTTTGTTTAGTGTCTGTCTGTGTGCTAGATTCCAGTCAGATCCTAGAGAATCTCATATGACTGCTGTCAAGAGAATCTTTAGGTATCTGAAAGGAACAACTAATTTGGGACTTCTGTATAAGAAATCCTTGAATTATAAGCTAGTTGGATTCTGTGATGCTGATTATGCTGGGGACAGGATGAAGGTGAGAAAAACACACACACAAGAAAGGGGGGTTGAATTGTGTGAGTCAAAAACTTGGTATCTTTTCTTTTCAAACTTAAGTTAAGTTCAAAAGCTGATATGAATCAGTTCTGAACTATTTTTCAAAGAGTATTGCAGCGGATATAGAATGAAAAGAGATAGGGAAAGAGAGAGACACACAAGATATATACTGGTTCCTTCTCAATGTGAGAAGTAGTCCAGTCCCCTTGTTTTCCAACAAGAGAGTTCCACTATAATCTGAAGATTAGACTTTGCTCAACCACTAAGGAAGAGACTTCCAGTTGCTCAATCACAAAGAAAGAGGCTTCCAATTGCTCAACCACAAAGGAAGAGGCTTCTAGTGCTCAACCACAAAGGAAGAGGCTTCTAATGCTCAAGACACTAAGTCAAGAGACTTCCCAATGCTCAAGACACTTAAGTCAAGAGGCTTCTGACTCAGACCACAAAGGAATGAGGTTACAAATGCTCAGTATACAGACTGAGACTTTAGGGACCAAACTGGTTTACAAGTAAATGAGTTTGGGTTGAACACTTGATAAAATATCATAGGTGTTCTCTTAATACAACACAGGTTAAGACTCTTAACCTTAAGGAATTCTAAGTTACAAAGACTATGAGAATTTCTAAGAGTTTTTGAACTTGACAGTTTTTACACAGAAAACAGAGCACAGGTTCAGCAATTTGTTTCAAGAGTCTTAGACAAATTTCTTCTTCAAATCTTCTTCCTTTTATAGATGAAATATAGCTGTTGAAGATTTGCTTGATTTGAGGAAAGAGTCGTTGCAAGTTGAGCTAGGATTTCTGCAATTGTGTGCTGCACTTTTTCAAACAGAACAGAGCAGCAGCCATTTTTGAAATGGCCTACCTTAAAAGTTGGGGAATGTTTGGGTCAGGGAGACAACTGTTCCATTGGGTTGCTCTGACACATCCAGGCATTAAATGCGCACAATACTGGTCACTTTCCAAGCCACATCAGCTTCAGAAGCTTCTGAGTGAACAGTGCATCAGAAGCTGCCTTGTACGGATCAGAAGCTGGCTTCAGGATCAGAAGCTGGTCTTCAGACGTTGACTTGCGTTTCTTCAGAAGCACCCAGACATCACAAGTTGTCTTCAGACTTCAGAAGCACCACTTCAGGAGCACTTCTTCAGGAGCACTTCCTTAGAAGCACTTCTTCAGACCCAGTTTCCTCTTAGCTTTGCAACATTGCTTCTTAGCTTTCCTTTCTTGCTCTAAGCTTGTTCTTCCATAACCATTAATGATAATCAATCATAAAACACGTGGTTCTGAAAACACTTGAACAAAGCATTAGCAAATAACCTATTTTCCATTTAACACCTTGTTATCATCAAAACCATAAAGAGAGATATGTTTACACATAATGTTTCAACAATCTCCCTCTTAATTCATAAGAGAGTTGTTAAACACATTTTGTTCCAACAATCTCCCCCTTTTTGATGATGTCAAACATAAGTATTAAATCAGAAAATTGTTGTTAACTTAATTAACAAGTTTAACTACAGGGTGTAAGGTTTGTAAGCTCCCCCTGAGTTTGATCCAAGTTAATTAAGTTCAGTTTAAATCATAAAAGTGACAATTTCAGAATTGTTGTTAAGTTTAATTAACAATCTGACCTCAGGAGAGGTTTGTAAGCTCCCCCTAGGTCTGACAATCCTAAAGGTTAGGTTTGTAAGCTCCCCTTGATTCTTATCCATGTTAATTAAGCTTAACTAAAAACAATCAAATGAAATTAACACTCAGAATTTTTTAACTAACTTGTTGACTTCAGGTTCTGAGGTTTGTAAGCTCTCCCCCTAAGTCTGATAATCCACAGGATGAGTTTTGTAAGCTCCCTGAGTCTTATCCAAGTTATTTTAAATTCAACTTACTCACTAAGAGTAATGTATCTCACAAAATGGTATCAGAGCCAGACTTTCAATTCAGAGGCTAAGAGTTAAAGAGCAGTTCTCATAAGTTAGATTCAATCAGTATCAGAGCTTTAACTGAGCTTTAACTTATGTTCAGAGCCTCAGGCTTTAATACCTTTTACTCCCCTTTCATAAGTTAATATACTGACAGAATTTTAACTTATATTGTTGAGCTCAGGTGCTTTAATACTTGTTTTACCTTACTCCCCCTTTTGTCATCAACAAAAAGTTTTACTTACTCCCCCAACACAGAAAATTTCTCCCCCTTTGTCAAAAGAGTTTGAAAACATCTGTATCAGAGCAGAAAAGAGTTTTAAAAGAGTTCGAAAACTTGTATCAGAGCAGTTCAATCTCCCCCTTTTTAAAGAGTTTGAAAACATTTCAAAAAGATTCAGAATTGGGGGGGTTGAAAAATATGTGAGATATTTATGCAATCATATGGATAATCAAGCAGCAAGGATGAGCATCAGAGCATACTTGATTTTCAATGAGTATATGACTTACATTAAAAAAATAGAATACTGTTTAGAAGCAGAAAAAATTTAGAGCTTCTGATCAGATCATTCTGTGTTCAGACATGACTTGTTCAGTACAAATGGTTCAGTATCAGAGCAAAACATACACAAGAAGGTATCAGAGCAGGTCTAACTCAATTTTCAAAACAAAATAGTTCAGATCATAGACCAACTGAAGAGTTATATCAGGGCTTGATACCAATTGAGGATTTTATCTCAGAGTCTGATACCAAAATACAGTTTTAATACTGCTGAACTTGGATCAGAACCTGATTTCAAAATATGAAGGTTTATCTCAGAGTCTGATTAAAACATTTCTAAAAACTGAACATGTCTGAAACACTTTGAGCTTTTGAAAAATGTGTCTGTGCTAAACAGTTTGAAAACAGACTGATACCAACTGAAAATTGTTTGTCAAGCAATTTTTACATGGAATATCAGAGCAGAAAATCACATTTTTAAATTGATGACTTTGGGAGGGTTATAGTATAAACTTTCAAAGCTTTAATCATCATTGCCCAGGGTTATACTTATCAGATTATGACCAAATATTAGATTCCTATCAGATTCTGAAGTCAGAAAATCCAGGTTCTGATCCTTCAGACTCTGAAGTTTTTCAGGCTTAACTTTCTTCAGATTCTCAGAAGCTGAGTATCTGATAAGTTTTAGCTTATGATAAACTCAGAATCAAGGATTTCATTCAGATTCAAGCACATCTCAAGAGATAAAATGCATGTTCAGATTCTTTTTAATAAAATTGAATCTTTCTTCTGTTAGGGGTTTTGTGAATATGTCAGCCCATTGATGATCAGTATCAATGAACTGAATATCTAAAACACCCTTCTGAACATAATCTCTTATAAAATGATGTTTTATTTCTATGTGCTTGGCTCTAGAATGCAGAATTGGATTTTTAGACAGACATATTGCAGCAGTATTATCACAATAAAAAGGAATATTGTCTGCATGAATCTGATAATCCTCTAATTGATGTTTCATCCAGAGCAGTTGTGTGCTACAACTTGCAGCTGAGATGTATTTTGCTTCTGCTGTTGACAAAGCAATGGTTGCTTGTCTCTTGCTGGCCCAGGATATCAGATTCTCACCAAGAAACTGACAGTTTCCACTGGTGGATTTTCTTTCAATCCTGTCCCCAGCATAGTCAGCATCACAGAATCCAACTAGCTTGTAATTTAGAGATTTCTTATACAGAAGTCCCAAATTAGTTGTTCCTATCTGAAATTCTGGCCAGGCAATACCTAAGAGAAACTAACAGGTTCTGAACCAAACAGGTTCTGAACAACACACAGGACACAATAATTTGCAAAACAGAGCACAAACACAAACACACACAGGCAGCAAATTAAAGTGCAGGAAAGTAAAAAGGCACAGAGGTTTGTTAACCCAGTTCGGATTAAACACCTCCTACTCTGGGGGATACCAATCCAGGAAGGAATTCCACTATAGGAATTAATCCTTATGACTCAAGACACTGACTCCCAGTTCCCAGCCTAAGCAATTAACTTCCTCCTAGTCTTGAATTCTACCCAACACGTTGAGTATTAGAAAACCTCTAACTTCCTATTCAAGCAACTGCAACCCAGCTACTTGAACTACCCTTTGAACTTAAACGAGTTCTTAAACACAACTACCCTGTTTGTGAATACACCTTCAAAGACAACACTTCATTTGCACCTAAAGGCTTAGAATGAATTACAACTCAATTAAACTCCTAAACCAACTCAAACATGAGTGGTGCACAATAAAAACTCTAAGTTTAAAACACAGACTCTATTCTCTGAATTATGACTCTGTAAAACGTATATCTTCAATAGCAGCAAAGCTCCTCCTTTTATAATCTTCAGCAAGTCTCTTAATTATGCTTCAAATCTTCTGAATTGATTTGTTACTGGAATAAGATTGATCCAATAATGTAACAAATAAAACTGCATTGAATCTTTTTAAAGAATAAAACAGAAAAATACGAATTTTCATAACTTTGAACCAAATCTTCAAAAGAGATGTTCTCCAATTAAACCAGCCTTCTAGAAGCAATTATACCAAGATAATTCCTTGCTAAATCTCCCAAGATACGCGCAAAAACAATCCGGTAAACCTAGCTTCTGATGAGGTCAACAGAAGTCAACGCTGGCTTCAGAACCTGAAACTGCTTCTGAAGTGCTACAGTGCTTCTGATGAGCATTTCATCTTCTGATGTAGATTTCAGCTTCTGAATGGCTTCAAATGAGAAAACTTGTAACTGAAGAAATGTTCAACATGAGGAAATGCTTCTATTCCATACTTTGGTTTTGCCAAACAATGCAGCCAACACCAAAAGACTCAACACTATCAGATACCTAAAGATTCTCTTGACAGCAGTCATATGAGATTCTCTAGGATCTGACTGGAATCTAGCACACAGACATACACTAAACAAAATATCTGGCCTAGAAGCAGTTAAGTATAGGAGAGAACCTATCATACCTCTGTACAGCTTCTGATGTACTTTAGAGCCATTGTCCTCTTTGCTTAAGGTGCAGGTAGGATGCATTGGTATTGACATCAGCTTGCAACCATCCAGCTGGAACTTCTTCAGAAGCTCCTTGGTGTATTTTGACTGATGAACATAAACACCATCTTTGAATTGGTTGATTTGAATTCCCAAGAAGAATTTCAGCTCACCCATCATGCTCATTTCAAATTCATCCTGCATTAACTTTGAAAATTCCTTGCAAAGGGAGGCATTAGTAGAACCAAATATGATATCATCAACATAGATTTGCACAATTAAGATTTCTTTCTTAACAGTTTTCCTGAAAAGTGTATTATCAACTTGACCTCTTACAAAATTATTTTTAATTAAGAAGTTGCTTAGCCTTTCATACCAAGCTCTGGGAGCTTGTTTCAGACCATACAAAGACTTCTTAAGTTTAAAAACATGATTTGGATATTTAACATCTTCAAAACCAGGAGGTTGTTTTACATACACTTCTTCAGAAATTACACCATTTAAGAAAGCACTCTTAACATCCATTTGATATAAGATGATATCATGATAACAGCATAAGAAAGAACTAACCTGATTGCTTCCAGTCTTGCAACTGGAGCAAAAGTTTCAGTGTAGTCTATTCCTTCTTGCTGGTTGTACCCTTGAGCTACTAATCTAGCCTTGTTTCTGATCACTTCTCCTTGTTCATTGAGCTTGTTCCTGAACACCCATTTTGTTCCAATGATGTTCTTCTGATCAGGTTTTGCAACAAGATCCCATACATCATTCCTTTGAAACTGGTTCAGCTCTTCTTGCATTGCTACAATCCAACCATCATCAGCAAGTGCTTCATCAGCAGTTGTAGGCTCAATCATGGATAGCAGGCCAAGCATAGACTCATTATGTGTGAATGCTGATCTTGTCTTTCTTGGACTGTTCTTGTTTCCAATGATTAACTCCTCAGGATGTGAAGACTTGTACTTGAATGAGGTTCTGGGTGGATTAGCTTCTGAAGAACCATCAGGGATTTGTTCAGAGCCATGCTGATCTTGATTTGCTTTAGGAGTAGTGTCTCTATCAGAGAGTTTCTCAGAGTCTTCATTGTTTTCAGCTTCTGAACCTTCATCAGAACCTGAACTGGGTTCAGCTTCTGAAGGTTCTTCTGAGATTCTGACATCTGCAAAACTCTCAACCAGCTCTGGTATTTCAACTATCTCTGGTATTTCACTACCAGGCTTCTTATCATCAAACCTAATGTGTATAGCTTCTTCAACAACATGTGTTTTAGAATTATACACCCTGTATGCCTTAGATCTCTCTGAGTATCCTAAAAAGGTACCCTTTTGAGCCTTGGCATCAAATTTCTTTAGGTAGACTTTATTGTTTAGTATGTAACATGTACAACCAAACTGATGAAAATAAGAAATACTTGGTTTTCTTCCTTTAAACAATTCATATGATGTTTTATTCAAAATGGGTCTGATATAGATCCTGTTCTGAATATAACATGCTGTGTTTACAGCTTCTGCCCAAAAGTACTTAGCAATTTTGGATTCATGGATCATGGTTCTGGCCATTTCTTGTAAAGACCTGTTCTTTCTTTCTACAACTCCATTTTGTTGTGGAGTTCTAGGAGATGAGAACTCATGGAGAATTCCATGATCTTCACAAAAATTTTCAAAAGGTTCATTTTCAAATTCCCAACCATGATCACTTCTGATTTTCAAAATTTTCAAATCAGTTTCAGTTTGTACTTGTTTGCAGAATTTGTAAAACACATCATATGTTTCATTTTTGGTTCTGAGGAATTTAACCCAAGTCCACCTACTATAATCATCAACAATCACAAGTCCATACTTCTTCCCATTGATTGAAGCTGTTCCAACAGGACCAAACAGATCAATGTGAAGGAGTTCTAAAGGTTTTGAGGTGGAAACAATGTTCTTAGCTTTAAAAGAGGTTTTAGAAAATTTTCCAATTTGGCATGCTGAACACAGAGCATCTGAGTGATAATCAATGCTGGGTAAGCCTCTGACCAGCTGTAACTTGCTAAGCTTAGAGATGAGTCTCCACTTAGCATGTCCCAGCCTTTTGTGCCAGACCCATTTCTCATCACTCACAGACAGAAGGCAAACTACCTTCTGCTGAACCAATTCAGAAAAATTTATTTTGTAAACATTGTTTTCCTGCTGCCTCTGAACACTACAGATTTATTTTCATTGTTGATTACAGTGCATGTGTTCTTATTAAACAAGACTTCATAATTACTATCACATAATTGACTTATGCTAAGTAAATTATGTCTAAGTCCATCTACCAGCCAAACATCATCAATGTACAGGGAAGAATTACCTATCTTACCAGTACCAATGATCTTTCCTTTCTGACTTCCTTTAAACCCCACAGTTCCTCCCTCTTTAAGAGTCAGGGTTTGGAACATAGACTTGTCCCCTGTCATATGATGCGAGCATCCACTGTCCAGGTACCAGGACTTTTCCTTTTCTTTGGATGTTAAGCATATCTACAATTGAAATTATCTCAGACTTAGGTACCCAGATTTTCATGGGTCCTTTGGGGTTAGTCCTGAAAGGTTTTCGCTTCTTGTGTCTGAAGTTATGATATTCAGACTTGTTCTGATACTTTGGATATGAATCCTTGTATCTTGAATAAGTCTGAGTTTCAGAACCTGAGTGCTTCAGAACCTGAGTTCTCAAAGGTTTGAACTCAGATTTCTTCAGAACCTGAGACTTGAAGGTCTTTGGTTCTGAGTCCTTTAGAGTTTGAACCATTGAGCACTTTGGTTCTGATCTCTTCAGAATTCTAACTTTGTTTACTTCAGGCACAAGGCAAGCTTCAGTTTTGCCTTTCTTAAAACAGTTAGAAGCAGAAAACTGATTGGTTTGCTTTTGCTTGCTTTGCTCAATATTCTGAGATTGAAAATGTCTTGTTTTGACTAGTTTAACAGATTTTGAAGTTTTAATAAACCCAGTCTTTGAAAAATTTGAATCAGATTTATTCAGATTCTGAGACTTACTAGTTCCAGGTTCTGAACTCTTCAGATTCTGAACATTTTCAGGTTCAGAGTCTGATTTCCTCTTACTCTTAGGCTTAGGACCTTTTGGCTTAGATTTAGGCAGGGTTTTAACATCTGCCTTCATCTTCCCCTTAGGTTCAGAAGCTTCAGAGTCTGAGCTGTTCAGAACTTTAGATTTAGTCTCAGATTCTGATACTTTCAGCTTCTCAGAGTTATGAGAAGCAGGCACAAAGCATATACCATTGCCTTTTAAAATATCTTCAGAACATGAAGGTGAGTTTAATTCATTTGAAGGTTTAAATGAATCATAGCCAATGCCTTCACCTTTGCATCTGATCATATTGTACATCATAGAGGCAATTTTAGTTCTATTTAATCCAGTTAACATGAAATCCTGAAGAGCTATTTCCTGTTCATTAGGAACCTCTTCAGATTTCTTATGAGCCTCTTTTCTAAGTTCTTCAACTTCTTCATTATATTCAAAAATTTGATTCTTAAGTTTATGATTTTCCTCGTTCAGCAAGTTAGTTTGATTTTTCAAAGATTTAATTTCTTTTAACTTGCTTTTAAGATGACTCATAAGATCATTAACTGTTTCAATCAATTCAGATCTAGAGAGTTCAGAGTATACCTCATCTTCTTCATCAGAATCTGAGCATGATTCTGCATCAGAAAATGCAGTTGCCATCAAGGCCAGGTTTGCTTCTTCCTCATCAGATTCTGACTCATTGTCTAGATCATCCCATGTTGGCATGGACTCTTCTTAAGCTTGTTTCTGAAACTGCTGGACTTTGAGCTGGACTTCTTTGCTTTCTCTTTAGACTTTTCCTTCTAAAGATCAGGACAGTCAGCAATAAAGTGCCCAGGTTTCTTGCAGTTGTAACAGCTTTCCTTCTGGATATCCCTCTTTGAACCAGAACCAGATCCTCTAAAGTTGCTGCTTCTGTTAGAGAATTTTTTCTTTCTATTCATTAGATACTGAAGCCTTTTAGAAAGCATTGCAAGCTCATCAGCATCTGAATCTTCATCAGAATTTCCCTCAGGAAATTCTTCTTCAGATTCAATAGCTTTCAAAGCTTTAGCAGGCTTTCTTTTAGACTTCAGAGCTAATGTTTTTGGTTCTCTAACAGATTCATCCTCATTGAGTCCCAGTTCATGCACTTTGAGGGAGCTTATAAGATCTTCAATACTTAAAGTATTCAGATCCTTAGCTTCCTCAATAGCAGTCACCTTAGGTCTCCATTTGGATGGCAGACTTCTTAAGAGTTTGTTCACATGATCAGCTGTGGTATAACTCTTTTTCAAAATCTGAAGTCCAGAAACCAGAGTCTGAAATCTTAAGAACATAGTCTCAATATTTTCATCCTCTTTCATTCTGAACAGTTCATATTGCTGAACAAGAATGTTTGTCTTAGCTTCTCTAACGTTCTTATTACCTTCATAGTTAGAGCAGAGGGATGTGAATATGGCTTTAGCAGTTGACTTGTCACTCAGCTTCTGATACTCTGAGTGAGGTAGTGAATCCACAATAATGCCTCTGACATTATGGTGCTTTCTATATATCTTCCTCTCAGCATCACTCAGAGCTCTTCTGTTGACAGCAACACCTTCTTCATCCACTGGTATTGAGATTCCATCTTCAATAATATCCCATAGAGTATCATTTATCCCAATAATATGGTTGTACATTTTACTTTTCCACCATGAGAACTTCTCAGGATCACCAGTAAACATTGGGGGTTTATTGTGTGATCTAGATTTTCTGTCATCTGTACCATAATCATATTGTACAGAAGTATGTCTAGGAGGAGGTGGAGGAGGAGGAGGTGAATCTTCATTATCAGACATGTTTTTCCCAGGATCAAGACTGACACACTGTTAAGTGTTAATATCAGAACCGGAGCTCTGATACCAACTGAAGGTGAGAAAAACACACACACAAGAAGGGGGGGTTGAATTGTGTGAGTCAAAAACTTGGTATCTTTTCTTTTCAAACTTAAGATAAGTTTAGAAGCTGATATGAATCAGTTCTGAACTGTTTTTCAAAGAGTATTGCAGCGGATATAGAATGAAAAGAGATAGGGAAAGAGAGAGACACACAAGATTTATACTGGTTCCTTCTCAATGTGAGAAGTAGTCCAGTCCCCTTGTTTTCCAACAAGAGAGTTCCACTATAATCTGAAGATTACACTTTGCTCAACCACTAAAGAAGAGACTTCCAGTTGCTCAATCACAAAGAAAGAGGCTTCCAATTGCTCAACCACAAAGGAAGAGGCTTCTAGTGCTCAACCACAAAGGAAGAGGCTTATAATGCTCAAGACACTAAGTCAAGAGACTTCCCAATGCTCAAGACACTTAAGTCAAGAGGCTTCTGACTCAGACCACAAAGGAATGAGGTTACAAATGCTCAGTATACAGACTGAGACTTTAGGGACCAAACTGGTTTACAAGTAAATGAGTTTGGGTTTAACACTTGATAAAATATCAGAGGTGTTCTCTTAATACAACACAGGTTAAGACTCTTAACCTTAAGAAATTCTAAGTTACAATGACTATGAGAATTTCTAGGAGTTTTTGAACTTGACAGTTTTTACACAGAAAACAGAGCACAGGTTCAGCAATATTTTTTCAAGAGTCTTAGACAAATTTCTTCTTCAAATCTTCTTCCTTTTATAGATGAAATATAGCTGTTGAAGATTTGCTTGATTTGAGGAAAGAGCCGTTGCAAGTTGAGCTAGGATTTCTGCAATTGTGTGCTGCACTTTTTCAAACAGAACAGAGCAGCAGCCATTTTTGAAATGGCCTACCTTAAAAGCTGGGGAATGTTTGGGTCAAGGAGACAACTGTTCCATTGGGTTGCTCTGACACATCCAGGCATTAAATGCGCACAGTACTGGTCACTTTCCAAGCCACATCAGCTTCAGAAGCTTCTGAGTGAACAGTGCATCAGAAGCTGCCTTGTACGGATCAGAAGCTGGCTTCAGGATCAGAAGCTGGTCTTCAGACGTTGACTTGCATTTCTTCAGAAGCACCCAGACATCAGAAGCTGTCTTCAGACTTCAGAAGCACCACTTCAGGAGCACTTCTTCAGGAGCACTTCCTCAGAAGCACTTCTTCAGACCCAGTTTCCTCTTAGCTTTGCAACATTGCTTCTTAGCTTTCCTTTCTTGCTCTAAGCTTGTTCTTCCATAACCATTAATGATAATCAATCATAAAACACGTGGTTCTGAAAACACTTGAACAAAGCATTAGCAAATAACCAATTTTCCATTTAACACCTTGTTATCATCAAAACCATAAAGAGAGATATGTTTACACATAATGTTTCGACAATCTCCCTCTTAATTCATAAGAGAGTTGTTAAACACATTTTGTTCCAACACAGGATTGAAAGAAAGTCCACCAGTGGAAACTGTCAGTTTCTTGGTGAAAATCTGATATCCTGGGCCAGCAAAAGACAAGCAACTATTGCTTTGTCAACATCAGAAGCAGAATACATCTCAGCTGCAAGTTGTAGCACACAACTGCTCTGGATGAAACATCAATTAGAGGATTATCAGATTCATGCAGATAACATTCCTATTTATTGTGATAATATTGCTGTAATATGTCTGTCTAAAAATCCAATTCTGCATTCTAGAGCCAAGCATATAGAAATAAAACATCATTTTATAAGAGATTATGTTCAGAAGGGTGTTTTGGATATCCAGTTCATTGATACTGATCATCAATGGGCTGACATATTCACAAAACCCCTAACAGAAGACAGATTTAATTTTATCAAAAAGAATCTGAACATGCATTTTATCTCTTGAAAATATGCTTGAATCTGAATGAAAACTAAGATTCTGAGTTTATCAGAAGCTAAGACTTATCAGACACTCATTTTTGAGAGTCTGAAGAAAGTTAAGCCCTGAAAAACTTCAGAGTCTGAACGTTCAGAACCTGGATTTTCTGACTTCTGAATCTGATAATTTTCAAACTTTTGGTCAGAACCTGATAAGTATAACCCTGGGCAATGATGATTTAAAGCTTTGAATGTTATACTTTGTCCCTCCCAAAGTCATCAATATGAAAATATGTGTTTCTGTTTTTGGTATCAAATGCTCAAACTGTTTAACAAACACAGACACAATTTTTTTCAAATGCTCAAATTGTATCAGACATGTTCAGTCTTTCAGAACTTATTTAAAATTAGTATCAGTTTTTTTTTATCTGAAAGAATTCAGCAGCACTGAACCAAATGTTGTACCTTGGTATCAGCAGCAATACCTTTTCATGTTCTGAAAAGAGTTAAATTGTGCTAAATTCTTCAGTAGGTATATGATCTGAACAATTTTGTCTAAAATAGTTCAGTGATACTGAATAAGATACACTGAACATCTATGTCTGAACAAAGAATGCTCTGATCAGAAGCTCTGAACTATCTTTTTCTGCTTCTGAACATCATTCTATGTTTTAATGCAATGTCATATACTTCATGTATGATCAAGCCTGCTCTGATTCTCATCTTTGCTGCTTGATTACCTATATGATTGCATGATTATCTCACATGTTTTTCAAACTCTCTCAAAATTCTGAAATTTTTTTTATGAAACTTTCTTTTTGTTGATGACAAAAGGGGGAGTAGAGGTAAACAAGTATTAAGGCTCCTGAGCTCAAAACATAAGTTAAATTCTGTTAGTAATTAACTTATGAAAGGGGAGTAAAAGGTATTAAGGCCTGAGGCTCTAAACATAGGTTAAGTTCTGATTGAAATTAACTTATAAGAACTGTTTTTAACTCTTAGCCTCTGAATTAAATTCCTGTGAGATACATTACTCTTAGTGAGTTAAAATGAATTTAAAATAACAAGGATAAGACTCAGGGAGCTTACAAAACTCATCTTGTGGATTATCAGACTTAGGGGGAGAGCTTACAAACCTCAGAACCTGAAGTCAGCTTGTTATTTATAATTCTGAGTGTTAATTTCACTTTATTGTTTTTATTTGAGATTAATTAACTTGGATAAGAATCAAGGGGAGCTTGCAAACCTAACCTTGAGGATTATCAGACCTAGGGGGAGCTTGCAAACCTCTCCTAAAGTCAACTTGTTAATTAAACTTAACAACAATTCTGAAATTTTCATCTGTTTGTTCTTATACAGAATTTAATTAACCTGGATCAGACTCAGGGGGAGCTTACAAACCTCATACCCTGCAGTTAACTTGTTAATTAAATTAACAACAATTTTCGGATTAATACTTATGTTTGTCATCATCAAAAAGGGGGAGATTGTTGGAACAAAATGTATGAACAACTCTCTTTTGGATAAAGGGGGAGATTGTTGGAACAATTTGTATGAACATCTTTCTTTAAGGTTTTGATGATAACAAAGTGTTAAAAAAAATTGGTAATTGCTAATGCTTTGTTCTAAGTTATGCAGAACCATGTTCTTAATGATGATTAATTAATATTGGTTATGGAAGAACAAGCTAAGAGCAAGAAGGAAAGCTTAGAAGCTATGTTGCAAGTTTGAAGGAAAAATGGGTCTGAAGGGTGAGTCTGAAGACTGAGTCTGAAGGGTGCTTCTGAAGGCAGAGTCTGAAGCCTGCATCTGAAGGCAGCGTCTGAAGGCTGAGTCTGAGGGTCAACGAAAGTCAACGTCTGAAGGGAGCGTCTGATGAATAGTGCGTCTGATGAACAGTGCTTCTGAAGGTCAACAAAAGTCAACGTCTGAAGACCAGCGTCTGATGAACAGTGCGTCTGAAGTCTGAGTTTGAAGACTTGCTTCTGATGAACAGTTCCTGAGAAGCTTATGAAGTCTGACGTGGAAAGTTTCCTTCAGCATTTAATGCCTGTAGTGTCAGAACAACTCCAATGGAACAGTTGTCTCCCTAACTCAAACATTCCCCAGCTTTTAAGGAAAGCAAAATTCAAAAATGGCTGCTGCTCTGTTTTCTGCTAGGTTTTAGCTCGCATTTTCAGCCTGGCCTAGCTCAAGATTTGCAACGGCTCTTTGCTTAATTCCTGGATATCTTCAACAGCTCTATTTTCCTATATATAAGGATGAAGAATTGAAGAAGAAAATTGCTAAGACTCTTAAAACAAAACAACTGAACTTGTGCTCTGTTTTGCTGTCCAGAATTCGTAGTTCACTAAACTCTTAGAAATTCTTTCAATCTTTTGTATCTTAGAATTTCTTAAGGTTAGAGTCTTATACCTGAGTTGTATTAAGTGAACACCTCTGATATTTGATCAAGTGTTCAACCCAACTTACTTTCTTTGTAATTTAGTTTGGTTCAAGTCTCAGTCTGCGTACTGAGCATTTGCAGTCTCATTACTTAGTGTTCTAAGCAATTAGAGTCTCATTCCTTTGTGGTCTGAGCAGGGAAGTCTCATTCCTTTGTGGTCTGAGCAGGAGGTCTCATTACTTAGTGTTCTAAGCATTAGAAGTCTTTTACTAGGTGTTTGAGCATTGAAGTCTCATTCCTTTGTGGTCTGAGCAATTGTAATCAGTTTGATTATAGTTAAAATCTCTTGTTAGTAACAAGGGGACTAGACTACTTCCAACTTGTGGAAGGAACTAGTATAAAAACATTGTGTGTGTCTCTCTTCCCTTCTCTCTTTACATTTGAATCCATTGCATAATTAACTTTGATAAAGGTTCAGAACTGATCTATATCAGATTCTGAACTTAACCAATTTTTGAGAAGAAAAGAAACCTAAGTTTTTGAGTCCACACAATTCAACCCCCCCCCCCCCTTCTTGTGTGTTTTTCTCACCTTCAGGCCTCATAGCTCATACATCTTTGAGAGCCTCCTCTAGGGAAGATTGGTATTTTTATAGTGGATGCTCCAGACACATGACTGGTGTCAAGAAGTATTTAAGTAATTTGAAACCTTACTCCAGTAGCTATGTAACTTTTGGTGACGGAGCTAAAGGAGAAATTCTTGGAATTGGAGACTTGATCAGTAATGGATTACCAAGGCTAGACAATGTGCTATTAGTAAAAGGACTAACTTCAAATCTGATCAGCATAAGTCAGCTGTGTGATCAAGAGTTGAAAGTGAACTTTAGCAAAGAGGAATGTCTGGTAACTGGTAAAGAAGGAGAAGTGCTGATGAAGGGCAGTAGATCAAAGGACAATTGTTACTTATGGATGCCTCAAGAAGAAACAAGCTTATCCACATGTCTCAGAAGAAGAAGTCAGACTCTGGCACCAGAAGCTTGGGCACTTAAATCTGAGGGGTATGAAGAAAGTCATGTCAGTTGAAGCCATCAGAGGTCTACCCAAACTTAAGATTAATGAAGATAGCATTTGTGGTGAATGTCAGATTGGGAAACAAACACGTAAGTCTCATCCAAGGTTGGAGCATCAGGTAACAACAAAAGTTCTTGAATTGTTACATATGGACTTAATGGGACCTATGCAAGTTGAGAGCATTGGAGGAAAGAAGTATGCTTTTGTGGTTGTTGATGATTTTTCAAGATTCACTTGGGTAAGCTTCATTAGAGAAAAATCAGACGCCTTTGATGTGTTTAAAGATCTGTGTACTCAATTACAAAGAGAAAAGGATAGTGTCATTGTCAGGATCAGAAGTGATCATGGGAAAGAATTTGAAAATAGTAAGTTCTCTGAATTATGTTCCTCTGAAGGAATCAAGCATGAATTTTCAGCTCCCATAACACCTCAGCAAAATGGTGTTGTTGAAAGGAAGAACAGAACCTTGCAAAAATCTGCCAGAGTTATGATGCATGCAAAACACTTACCTCATTATTTCTGGGCAGAAGCAATGAATACAGCATGCTATGTTCACAATAGCGTGACTCTGAAGACAGGAACTACTTCTGCTCTGTATGAGTTATGGAAAGGAAGAAAGCCTACTGTCAAGTACTTTCATGTATTTGGAAGCAAGTGCTACATTCTGGCAGATAGAGAAAATAGGAGGAAATTGATCCAAAGAGTGATGAAGGGATCTTTCTTGGTTACTCAACAAACAACAGAGCATACAGAGTTTTTAACTCCAGAACCAAGGTAGTAATGGAATCTATCAATGTTGTGATAGATGACTTACCTACTGAAAAGGTGGCTGATGTGGAACCAGTTGTTACATCAGAAGAACAGTCAGAAGCACCTGTTGTGGAACATGAAGTAGAATCTGAAGAAGTAGAGTCTGAAGAAGGAGTAAATAATCCAGATCATGCATCAACAAGTAAAGGACCTTCAATCAGAATTCAGAAGGATCATCCCAAAGAACTAATCATTGGGAATATTGATCAAGGAGTCATAACCAGAAGATCAGAAGAAGTGACTACTGATTCGTGCTTTGTGTCAAAATTTGAACCCAAGAATATTAAAGAAGCACTTACTGATGAATTCTGGATTGATGCTAAGCAAGAAGAACTGAATCAATTCAAAAGAAGTGAAGTGTGGGATCTTGTTCCAAGACTTGTAGGCATGAATGTCATTGGAACTAAATGGATCTACAAAAATAAATCAGATGAACATGGAATTGTGACCAGAAACAAGGCAAGGCTAGTTGCTCAAGGGTACACTCAGGTGGAGGGACTTGATTTTGATGAAACCTTTGCACCTGTGGCCAGATTAGAATCCATAAGATACTTTTGGGTGTAGCATGTATTCTTAACTTCAGGTTGTTTCAGATGGATGTGAAGAGTGCTTTCCTGAATAAGTACTTGCAGAAGGAGGTTTATGTTGAACAGCCAAAGGGATTTGTGGATCCTAATTTTCCTAACCATGTTTACAAATTGAAGAAAGCTCTCTATATGGATTGAAACAAGCACCTAGAGCATGGTATGAGACACTCACACAGTTTCTTGTTACTCATGGTTACAAAAAAGGAGGAACTGATAAGACACTGTTTGTGAAAGAAGAAGATGGAAGTCTAATGATAACACAAATATATGTTGATGACATTGTCTTTTGTGGAATGTCAAGCCAGATGGTTCAACTTTTTGTTCAGCAGATGCAGTCTGAATTTGAGATGAGTCTTGTGGGTGAACTAACCTACTTTCTTGGTCTTCAAGTCAAGCAGATGGAAGACACTATATTCATTTCACAAAGCAAATATGCAAAGAATATAGTCAAGAATTTTGGGATGGAGAATGCAAGCCATAAAAGAACACCTGCAGCCACTTATTTGAAGTTGACTAAAGATGAACAAGGTGTTGCTGTTGATCAAAGTCTGTATAGGAGCATGATTGGGAGTCTGTTATATCTAACTGCAAGCAGACCAGACATAACCTTTGCTGTTGGAGTCTGTGCTAGATACCAGGCTGAGCCAAAAATGAGTCATTTAACTCAAGTGAAGAGGATTCTGAAGTATGTCAATAGTACCAGTGACTATGGTATTATGTACTCACACAGTGGAAGTCCTATGTTAGTTGGGTATTGTGATGCTGACTGGGCAGGTAGTGCAGATGATAGAAAAAGTACTTCTGGTGGATGCTTCTTTCTGGGAAACAATATGATTTCATGGTTTAGCAAAAAGCAGAATTGTGTGTCTCTATTTACAACTGAAGCTGAGTATATAGCAACTGATATCAGTTGTTCCCAATTGGTGTGGATGAAGCAAATGCTGAAGGAATATAATGTTGAACAAGATGTTATAACATTGTATTGTGACAATCTGAGTGCTATCAATATTTCAAAGAACCCCATACAGCATAGCAGGACTAAGCATATTGATATACGTCATCATTTCATCAGAAACCTTGTAGAGGAGAAGGTTGTGCAGCTTGAACATGTTGACACAGAAGAACAACTTGCTGATATATTTACAAAAGCATTGGATGCCAAGCAATTTGAATATTTGAGGAGTAAATTGGGAGTTTGTTTGCATGAAGAATTATAGCAATTACTGATTGATGAAGGTGAGCAAGCAGGAAGTGAGGGAGATAAAGATGATGTTGGTGTGTCTGATGTCAAAACAGTCTCTGATACTGAGTCAGTTTGTGTTTTCTGTGTGAAGACTGTGTTTTGTCAAAATTGTTTGGCTAAAAAGGGGGAGAAGTAGAAGTTTTACAATTCAGAAAGTCAGAAGCCATACAGAAGAACTGTTGTGCAGTGTTTCAGGAAGATCTCTGTTTCAGGGGGAGTTCCTGAATGTATGTTTCAGGGGGAGTAGTGTTTGTTCCAGAAGCTACTAATGAATGTCATAATTCAGGGGGAGTATTGGTGTCTCTGTTTCAGAGTGTTGGTACTGAGTATCTGTTCAGAGGTAGTTCAGGGGGAGTTTGTGTGTTCTCTGTCTGAAGCTGATCTGTTCAGGGGGAGTATGGGTTTGTAACATAGTGTGTTATCCACTGTTGACTCTGTTGCTACGTTTATGTGTTGTTCTTCATGGTTGCGTGCTTTGTTGAGTGAAGAACTTGTTTTTGTTTGAAGAAAATTGATTTTAGCCAAAAATTTGCCAAAGGGGGAGATTGTTGGATATTTGGTTGTTGGCTACATGTTTTGCTAAAATCAAATATACAAGCAGCACGTCTTCAGAAGCAGAAAACTCAGTGTGTGCATTTTCAGAAGCTGGTTCAAAAGCTGGGTCTTCAAAAGCTGACTTTCAGACACACTGTTCAGAAGCTGACCTTCAGACGCATTGTTCAGAAGCTGACCTTCAGACGCACTGTTCAGAAGTTGACCTTCAGACGCACTGTTCAGAAGCAACCTTCAGAAGCTGAAATGTTCAGACGCAGACATCAGAAGCTGGTTTTCTGTAACACCCATATTAAGATTGCCTAGGATCTTATACGAGTATTAAAATTTCGTACTGGATACATTAATTTACAATATAAAAGTTCATTCAAATATATTACATCACATTGTAATATTACAATCCAAAGTTAATACAATTCTCTTAATACATGAACATCAAGGATCAAAACATATAATACATCCAAACTATAAACAGATAACAACAGCACGATCAGTCCGTAGCCTTCTCCTTACCCTTGTTGCGTGCTGATTGTGATCCTGCCTGTGAACCTGCACCAGAAGGAATGGGATGAGACATAATGTCTCAGTGAGCTCTACCCAACCTACTGTTTGGCGACCACAGGGAACCTAGGGTCGTCATGCCTACCTTGGCAATTTAGGGGAATCTAGAATCGCCAAGTCTTATAAACCAGCCTATGACTTTAACTATAACTTTCCTGTAACTGTAAACTTTCTATGACTATAACCGTAACTATAACTTTGATTCATAAAACAAATAAAGTGTTTTATGTTAGCTGTTAGCGTTGAACAAGCAATTATCTGAGTTCATTTTACGGTGGGCACCCCGGGTGGAGCAACCCCGAGATACGTCTCCCTATAAACCGGTGAAATTCCTATCATATCAGGCTAACACCGGACTCCCTATGAAACGTGTGGACAACCCTCTCGGAGAAGTCCCATCCGGCGAATCCCGGAGTCTGATGAACACGCCCTATGACTGTGAAACGTGCAAGCACGCCATTATCTTTGATTAATTCTTTAACTTTGACATATAATCATATAATCAATACTATGATCGTATAACATTTCTATGACATATAACCTATAATTATTGGCTCATCGTTCTCATGAGTCACCTATAATCGTTGGAGGATCAACACTATAAACATATCTTTTACTATGATGGTTAAACATTCCCATGCCTATGCATTTCAAAGGAACATTTCTATGACTTTGTTCACCTCTTTAGGCTCTCTAATTATCAAACTATAAGCCTTCTCTAATGATCTAATCATACTCTAAGGGATAGGTCCTTTAACATTTAAAAGGGATACATAGCCTTTACACATTGCTTGATGAGTTTGGGATAGCATTGGATGGCTGAAATGGTGCAATATAAGTTGAAAAATTTTCATGTTCTGTCACCTTCAAAATCGTGACACGATTTGGCAATCGTGTCACGATTGCATGCCCAGAAAACGTGTTAGTTTCTGCCTGTAAAATCGTGACACGGTTGCAGAATCGTGACACGATTTTACCTGCAGTTGGACAGAAAAGGGCAGTTTCAAAGCATAATTTTCACCATTTTTGGCACAAATCAATACACCCAAACATCATACAGCTTATGGCTTATTTCTAAGTCCTATAACAACTTATAACATGTGAAATCAAGGAAAAACCATCAAAGGGAATTAGGGTCCTATGAATCACAACAATTGATCATATATCTATAAACTTCAAAGCTTAAGCAAGGAGGGTTCCAAAACCCACTAGGAGCTCACCTTAATCCCAAAAGATGCTTGCTAAGTTGAGGAAATTCAAACCCTAGCTCCAAGCTCCAAATCTCTACTCAAGAGAACCTCTATTCCTTGGCTTTCTATAACTTTTTCTTGCTCCAAAACTCACCAACACAAGCTTACTTGATACCCAAGGGTTAAGGTGGAAGTTTAATTCTATAAAGATGATGATTGATGAGATGATTTTGGTGAGGATGGGGGCGAAAATGAGAGAAGAATGGAAGGGAAATTTTCAGATTTGTGAAGGAAGAAAATGAGTAGAAACTTGCCCAAATTCATATATATCCAAATAGTAACTTTCCCTCTAATTACAACTATGCCACTCCCCAAATTACCATCTTGCCATTGCTTGCAAACGAAGTTTCTAACGCTTATAACTGACACTTCTAAGCGGGATATTACACTCTACCCCCCTTAAAGAAATTTCGTCCTCGAAATTTAGAAATTACCTGTAAAAAGATGTGGATAACTCTCCTGCATCTCCGATTCCAATTCCCATGTAGCTTCACCGTAGGGAGAACCTTTCCATATGACTTTAACGATTGGAATCTCTTTGTTCCTCAATGCTTTGACATCACGTTCAATAATCCGTTCCGGTTCGGGTCGAAAAGTCAAATCCGATCTCAAGTCGATAGATTCCAACTCTACTGGTTGATGAGGATCAGGAATGAACTTCCTTAACTGTGAAACATGGAAAACATCATGTAATCCTGACATAGCCGGTGGCAGAGCCAACTGGTAAGCTGCTGGTCCAACACGTTTAAGTATCTGAAATGGCCCAATGAATCTTGGACTCAATTTCTTAGTCCTGAAAACACCTCGCAATCCTAACTTAGGGGTAACTTTCAAGAAAACATGATCTCCCACTTCGAACTCTAGAGGTCTTCGCCTCTTGTCCGCATAACTCTTCTGTCGACTTTGAGCAGTTCTGATCTTATCCTGAATGGATTTAATCTTTAAAGTTGTCTCTTGAATAATCTCAGGTCCCAAAATACTTTTATCTCCAACCTCTGACCAACAAAGCGGTGTCCTACACCTCCTGCCATATAGTGCCTCATATGGCGCCATTCCAATGCTAGAATGGTAACTATTATTATACGAAAATTCAATCAAAGGCAGATGATTATTCCAACTTTCTCCATCCTCTAAAATGCATGCCCGTAGCATATCCTCTAACGTCTGTATAGTTCTCTCCGATTGTCCATCCGTTTGAGGATGATGAGACGTACTCAACTTTAACCTTGTTCCCAAAGCCTTCTGAAAAGCTTTCCAAAAGTGAGAAGTGAAGATAGGATCTCTATCTGACACAATGCTGGTTGGAACACCATGAAGCTTCACAATCTCTGCTATGAACAATTCTGCATACTGAGCAGCCCTGTAAGTAGTCCTAACCGGTAAAAAGTGAGCAGACTTAGTTAACCGATCGACAACTACCCAAATTGAATCATGTCCTCGCTGTGTCCGAGGTAACCCTGTCACAAAATCCATAGAGATTTCTTCCCATTTCCACTGAGGGATCTCCAAAGGTACAAGCATCCCTGCCGGTCTCTGATGTTCAATTTTCACTTGTTGACACACAATACAACGTGATACGAACTCCGCAATATCAGTCTTCATCCCTGGCCACCAATAATCTTTCTTTAAATCTTGGTACATTTTAGTGGTACCCGGATGAATACTGAAACTACTCTTGTGTGCCTCTTCCAAAATCAATCTTTTTAAACTAGCATCATTAGGAACACAGACTCTACCTTCGAACAGCAGAATACCATCCGAAGCCCTTGAAAACTCTGACTGATCAATCCTCCTCTGAAGATTCACATCCGATCCTTGAGCTTGTACAATTCGGGACCGCAAATCACAAGTAACCTCTAATCTTTGTAACAAGACGCCATCTCCCATCTCTGTAACGCTGAGATTAAGATCCCTAAATTTCTCATATAAACCACAGGTATTCATCAGCACTTCTGCTCTAATCAAAGACTTCCTGCTCAAGGCGTCAGCGACTACATTCGCCTTTCCAGGGTAATACTTTAACTCAAAATCAAAATCTTTCAAGTATTCCATCCATCTTCTCTGTCTCATGTTCAGTTCCCGTTGATCGAACAAATACTTTAAACTTTTATGGTCACTGAACAAGTCAAATTGTGCTCCGTATAAATGGTGCCTCCACACTTTCAAAGCAAAAACTATTGCCGCCAACTCAAGGTCATGAGTGGGGTAATTCTCCTCATGAGATTTAAGCTGCCGAGAAGCATAAGCTATCACATTACCTTCTTGCATGAGCACACTGCCCAGTCCTTTGGAGGACGCATCACAATAAACCACATATTTCTTTTCAGGATCTGGTATTGCTAAAACTGGAGCCTTAGATAATTTCTTTCTCAAAGTCCGGAAACTTTTCTCACAATCTTCGTCCCAGACGAAAGGCACATCTTTCCTCGTGAGGCGTGTCAACGGTAAAGCAATCTGTGAAAATCTCATAATAAATCTTCGGTAGTAACCTGCTAAACCCAGGAAACTCCGAACCTCTGTTACATTCGTTGGTCTGGCCCAATTAAGGACAGCTTCGACTTTCGACGAGTCAACTTACACTCCTCCTTTAGAAATAACATGCCCCAAAAACTGAATTTCCGATAACCAAAATTCACATTTGCTGAATTTTGCATATAACTGATTTTCTCTGAGAATGTCCAAAACAATCCTCAGATGTTGAGCATGTTCCTGTGAGTCCTTTGAATAAATCAAGATATCATCTATGAAGATTACAACAAACTGATCCAGGTAAGGCTGGAAAATTCTATTCATGTAGTCCATAAACACAGCTGGAGCATTAGTCACTCCAAACGGCATAACCAAAAATTCATAATGTCCATAACGTGTTCTGAATGCCGTCTTGGACACATCTGATGATTTGATACGAATCTGGTGGTATCCTGATCTGAGATCAATCTTTGAAAACACTGCGGCTCCTTTGAGTTGATCCAAAAGATCATCAATCCTTGGTAACGGATACTTGTTCTTTATTGTTACTTTATTCAACCGACGGTAGTCGATACATAATCTCATACTACCATCCTTCTTCTTAACCAACAATACTGGCGCACCCCAAGGTGACACACTGGGCCTGATGAAATGTTTCTGTATCAAGTCTTCCAACTGAGACTTCAATTCTTTTAACTCTGACGGTGACATTCTATAAGGCGCCACTGATACTGGCTCTGATCCTGGAATAAGATCAATGGAAAACTCCACTTCCCGCTCTGGGGGTAAATTGCTTATCTCAGAAGGAAAGACATCTAAATAATCACTGACAACAGGAATGTCACTGGGACTCAATTCTGATTCTGAAGTTACAGTAACCATCACATAAAAACCATTATCCTGAGCACACATAAGCTGAGTAAGCTGATGAGTACGGTTGATTAACTCTGATAAAGCCACACCTTCAGTCGTATCATCTGTGGGCATAAAGATACACTTCTCTGCACATCCAATATACACATGATTGGCAGATAACCAATCCATTCCTAGGATCACATCAAGTTGTATCATGGGAAGACACACCAAATCTATATAGTATGTCTTACTGGATACAGTGATCGGGCAATTTTCACATATAAAACTAGCTACAACTCCGCCCTCAGTAGCGGTAGATACCGTCATAGGAGGTATCAATGGTGACATAGACAATTGTAATGCTTCTACACACTTGTAAGAAATAAAGGAACATGTTGCACCACAATCAAAAAGCACTTTAACTGGAGTTTGGCCTAAGTAACACATACCGGCAATTAAATCTTCATTTGCCAAAGCCTTCTGGCCATCAAGGGAGTACACTCTGCCCTTACTTGTTGTAGTACCTTCAGCTCCACTTTTACCTCTCCTTTCTGGACAATTTGCCAAAATGTGCCCCGGCTGCCTACACCCGAAACACACACCTGTTTGCCTCATGCATTCACCGTAATGCATTTTCCCACAGTATTTACAAGCAGCACTCGCCTGGTGTGGAAATGACTGCTTACCCCTCTTAGGAGAGCCCTTAGGCTTGTTCTCATGATATCTATCTGGAAACTTTCCCTTTCTCTTTTCATATGCTGCAGCTTTCTCTTTAGCGGTCTTGGCAAAACCCGCTTCCGCAACCAAACTATCGTGAACCATCTCGTCATAACTGGTGTTCCTTTGAAGGCTCACTGCTGTATCAATCTCACCTCTCAAACCACGCCTATACTGATTCATCTTCCAATTCTCATTAGCGGCATACTCGTTGTGAGAGGAGTAATACGACAATTCTTCAAACTTCTTTGTAAACTCGGTGACTGACATGCCACCTTGCTTCAGCTCAAGAAATTCCTGTTCTTTCTTTACTTTATAAGACATTGGGATATACTTCTCTATCATTGCTTCCTTGAAGTTATCCCAGTTAATCTCCGTGTCATTTGCTATCATTCGGCATTGAGCAGATTCCCACCAATCCTCCGTTGCGCCTCTGAACTGGTTAGTAGCCAACAATACTTTACTTTCCTCAGGGCAATCCACCATCCGGAACACTTTCTCAATCTGTTTCAGCCATCTCTTGGCCTCTGGAGGTTCACCTTCCCCATTAAACTCAGGAGGGTGGTTTCTGTTAAATTCCCGATAGGATGGATTCGCCACTGCTGGTGGTGGTGTCTGTTGCTGAGCACCTTGTCCATGGTGCATCATCCCCATCCATTCTTGCTGAGTCTGAGCCTGTTGTTGGGCTTGCTGCTGCATCATAAGCATCATCTCCTGATGCTGTAACGCAGCCTGAGCTTGCTGCTCCTGGTACTGTTGCTGCAACGCCTGCTGCTGTTGCATCATTTGAGCCCAAAATTGCATATTAGGGTCTCCACTGGCTTCCTCAGCATTAGCCTGATTCGATCTAGGCCTGCCAGGACCTCTTCTCCTCCCAGACATATTATCCTAACTGTCATACACAAGTCAAAGTGATCAGTTTCAACCAGATATAACATTTAGAATAATGTCCCGGATCTAAGAGATCCACAAACTTGAATTGTATTTTAATGACCCAAGGCACGGTCTGAATCGACCTGCTCTGATACCAAATTGTAACACCCATATTAAGATTGCCTAGGATCTTATACGAGTATTAAAATTTCGTACTGGATACATTAATTTACAATATAAAAGTTCATTCAAATATATTACATCACATTGTAATATTACAATCCAAAGTTAATACAATTCTCTTAATACATGAACATCAAGGATCAAAACATATAATACATCCAAACTATAAACAGATAACAACAGCACGATCAGTCCGTAGCCTTCTCCTTACCCTTGTTGCGTGCTGATTGCGATCCTGCCTGTGAACCTGCACCAGAAGGAATGGGATGAGACATAATGTCTCAGTGAGCTCTACCCAACCTACTGTTTGGCGACCACAGGGAACCTAGGGTCGTCATGCCTACCTTGGCAATTTAGGGGAATCTAGAATCGCCAAGTCTTATAAACCAGCCTATGACTTTAACTATAACTTTCCTGTAACTGTAAACTTTCTATGACTATAACCGTAACTATAACTTTGATTCATAAAACAAATAAAGTGTTTTATGTTAGCTGTTAGCGTTGAACAAGCAATTATCTGAGTTCATTTTACGGTGGGCACCCCGGGTGGAGCAACCCCGAGATACGTCTCCCTATAAACCGGTGAAATTCCTATCATATCAGGCTAACACCGGACTCCCTATGAAACGTGTGGACAACCCTCTCGGAGAAGTCCCATCCGGCGAATCCCGGAGTCTGATGAACACGCCCTATGACTGTGAAACGTGCAAGCACGCCATTATCTTTGATTAATTCTTTAACTTTGACATATAATCATATAATCAATACTATGATCGTATAACATTTCTATGACATATAACCTATAATTATTGGCTCATCGTTCTCATGAGTCACCTATAATCGTTGGAGGATCAACACTATAAACATATCTTTTACTATGATGGTTAAACATTCCCATGCCTATGCATTTCAAAGGAACATTTCTATGACTTTGTTCACCTCTTTAGGCTCTCTAATTATCAAACTATAAGCCTTCTCTAATGATCTAATCATACTCTAAGGGATAGGTCCTTTAACATTTAAAAGGGATACATAGCCTTTACACATTGCTTGATGAGTTTGGGATAGCATTGGATGGCTGAAATGGTGCAATATAAGTTGAAAAATTTTCATGTTCTGTCACCTTCAAAATCGTGACACGATTTGGCAATCGTGTCACGATTGCATGCCCAGAAAACGTGTTAGTTTCTGCCTGTAAAATCGTGACACGGTTGCAGAATCGTGACACGATTTTACCTGCAGTTGGACAGAAAAGGGCAGTTTCAAAGCATAATTTTCACCATTTTTGGCACAAATCAATACACCCAAACATCATACAGCTTATGGCTTATTTCTAAGTCCTATAACAACTTATAACATGTGAAATCAAGGAAAAACCATCAAAGGGAATTAGGGTCCTATGAATCACAACAATTGATCATATATCTATAAACTTCAAAGCTTAAGCAAGGAGGGTTCCAAAACCCACTAGGAGCTCACCTTAATCCCAAAAGATGCTTGCTAAGTTGAGGAAATTCAAACCCTAGCTCCAAGCTCCAAATCTCTACTCAAGAGAACCTCTATTCCTTGGCTTTCTATAACTTTTTCTTGCTCCAAAACTCACCAACACAAGCTTACTTGATACCCAAGGGTTAAGGTGGAAGTTTAATTCTATAAAGATGATGATTGATGAGATGATTTTGGTGAGGATGGGGGCGAAAATGAGAGAAGAATGGAAGGGAAATTTTCAGATTTGTGAAGGAAGAAAATGAGTAGAAACTTGCCCAAATTCATATATATCCAAATAGTAACTTTCCCTCTAATTACAACTATGCCACTCCCCAAATTACCATCTTGCCATTGCTTGCAAACGAAGTTTCTAACGCTTATAACTGACACTTCTAAGCGGGATATTACATTTTCTGCGTTCTATTTTGTTCGCCTTGGAGATGTGTATTTTCAGAACATGATCTTTTATGAGAAGATTTAATTGAAGAATTATTCAAGCTTTGTTTCTAGAAGGAAGATTGTTTTGCGTGAAGATCTTTATTGAAGATTGGATTCTTTTATTTGTGAATATATTTTCAAAGTAATCTTTGGAAAATATATTTCAGAAATATAATTGCTTCTATTTGCTTCTAAAAGAATTCTGGAAGCATATCTTTGAAGGATTTGGTTCAAGAATTATGTTGCTGCCGAAGCTATATAAAGAGGACGCTGCTGTTGAAGAATGGACATCAAAAACAGAAATCATTATAGAGAGAGTCTTAGTTTTTGAGTTTGTAAGCTTTGTGCTTTGCTCTGTACACCACTCATCTGTTAGAGTTGGTTTAGGTTTATTGAGTTGTAATTCACTTAAAGCTTTTAAGCAAAAATGACTTTGTTGTTTTGAAGTGTGTCTTCATCATAGTTGATTGGTTTAGAGTTTACAATCACTGGGGCAGTGATTGCTTGAGTAGGAAGTAAGAGGGGTTCTTATATCTAGGAGTTCCTAGGTAGAAATTTCACGGGTAGTGATTAAGTGAGAAGGCTGTGGGAAACAGGGGCTGTTTACACAGTAGTTCGAATTGATACTATTTTAGTGAATTTCCTTCCTGACTTGGTAGCCTCCAGACGTAGGTGTGTTTGTCACCGAAATGGGTACAAATCAACTATGTTCTTTACTTTTTGTCTTTATTTTTGCTGCTTCTGAACCTCTGTTAAACATACTCTGTTCAGCTCTGTTTTACGGTTCAGACTCAGTCTTGCCAGAATTTCATTAATGTTTATGGATGTTATTTACAATATAAATATAAGATTGCTCTTTTAAAATGATTTGAGTTTTCATTTTATTACGAGCCCATTTATACCATGAGAGTTGTGCCTCCACTTTGATTCGGACGACCCTAACTATACACCTGTACGAGGATCCTGAATGAAAATTGTTGTTCCCACTTCAATGTTTGCTAAGAAACACCATGAATTTACAAAAATAACCTCATCGGCAGTTAACTACCGCCAGCTGCTTTTCAGCGGCAGTTAACTACTGTCGGCTTCTAATACAACGACGACCATTTTGTGCTTATAATTACTAGAACTTCACATTTTTTTCATCTTAATGTGATGCAAAATCAATAAATGAGTGAACAAAAACGATAAAATGATATGTGATTAAAGTGAAAAAGCTAAAAACAACAAAAAAAAGTAATTAGATTTGGCACATAACTTATTTATGGCTTTGTTTTTTAGTTTTTAAGAGGAGTGGTGATGTTGGAGAAGGTTGTCATAACATTGTATGTTTGAACACCTTCTCCAACAGCACCATGCATCTTATAAACTACTTACGCTTCTATATTCAAAACAAAAAATAATTAAGAAGTATGAAGTGTTTAGGTTGGTGGTTTTTTGTTTAGATTTTAAGAGGATTGGTGATGAGAGGGAAGGTGTTCGAACACCTTCGCTCCCATCACCACGCATCTTATAAATTGTAGATGTGTTGAGTGTGGATTGTGAAAACAACACTGCCTATATATAGAACTTTCTGTGGGTTTTGGACCACAAAAAGTGTAGGGTTCTCCCAATCCACACAATAATAATTTGCATCGGCAGCTAACTGCCACTGATTCCATGGGCATCAGCAGTTAGCTGCCGCCGGATCCATTCACAATGGCAGTTAGCTGCCATTGCATCCTGAAGCTTCTGCATAATCCATTTTTTACTGTTAAAACCAGTTTTAACATAGAAAGTTCCCAACATTCATTGTAAAAACCTGCACAATAACACTTATAATAATTCCTGTTTTTCATTGTATTTTCACATCAGTAGCAATAATAAATTACCAAGATACGAATTATCAACATTTGATTCAAAATAAACGCAAAATGCCACGATGAAATAGAAATGTACCAACATTAGTTAAAATACAAAATGTCAACCAAATACGAACAAATGTCATCAAAGCCTGAAAATGAAACTAAAAAAGCCTAAAATGAACATGTCCTAAAACTAACAACATGACACTACTCCTGCTCCTGCTGCTGCCTCCTCGGCCTCCTACGTCGCCTGGTCAATACAGGTGCCAACCTCTCCCTAACATCGCGCAAGGCCTGATACAGCTGCTCAATGCTCATCCCCTCCTGACCCAAATACTCATTAGCCTGGCAAACAACGCCACTAACCATCTCAATGGTATCAAGCGAGCCTCTCTCCTGGTGTTGTTGTTGCTGGTGTGCAATGATATGCTCCTCATTTGCTGGCCTCGGAGGAGATCCCGGAATAGGTGGCATAATCTTTGGGTGAGACACCCGTCCATACCATACCATATATCCGTCCTCGTACCGCCATGGTACATCCACCTGCCGACCCCACTGATCCTGATGAATGGTGAGAACACGAAAGTCGAGAAAAGCCTGCACAAACTGAACATCTCGTATAGAAAGAACAGATGTAAGAGGTCTGGGGATGTCCTGCACGTACCCGTACTGCCTTTTAACCCGCCCAGGCAAGTGACGGTCACCTTGTCACGACCGCACATCATCCAACATGAATACCAACATATCTCCTCAAACTCCTGGATCTCCCTATGCCCTTCGTACGACATCCAACATACATCATCCAGACCCCGTAAACAGCAAATCATGCAAACCACTCGCCCTTATCGGATTCCAAAACCATACTTGATTCTTTGCTGGACGTCAGAGATCTCCCACCTTAGGCCCATGATTAATGCATTCAACTTTACGAGACTTACAAATCTGAAATTATAAAAAACACCACATAATTACTTAATCCATAATAAAAAACAATATAAATCAAAATCATAAAAACAATGTAAACACTTATAAAAATTAATTAAAAAATTACGGCATGTGTTGAAGACAATAATTGAAGACAAATAAAATTACACGAACAATAATTGAAGACAAATAAAATTAACAGACAACGGCATGTGTTGATATCATTTTTTTAAGTTTCGTATATAAATTTTTTTAAAAAAATATATATTTCATATATAAAAAATGACGCGAACAACAAGTTGAAAACAAATAAAAGTAACAGACAACGGTATGTGTTGATATCATTTTTTTAAGTTTCGCATATGAAATTTTTTAGAAAAATATATACTTCTTATATAAAAAATGACGTGAACAATAATTGAAGACAAATAAAATTAACAGACATGGTCATGTGTTCATATCATATTTTAAGTTTCGCAAATAAAAAAAATAACACTTTACATTATTTTCATTATACCACAACGACAATGCAACATGAGAAGCAAATGAGGACAACACAGATAAATCCCCAGGCCCTCCAGGAAAGGGAGGCAAATCAGGTAACTGATGTGGGGCTGCCTCAGCCGCAAGGTCATCCTCATCTGGCTCAGCCACCTCATCGTCACCCTGATGTTGAACGTCGTCACCCTCAACCACATCATCAAACTGTTGGGTGTCATAACCACCATTCATGACATCAGTGTAGTTGATCTTGATAATTCAGGTACTGGGTCAGCTCATCCACCTGTGACTGTGTCAGCTGAGAACTTCCTTCACCCTCATTGGGATCGGACCTCCGCCTCTTCCCCTCTTAGGCACATGAGGGTTTGCAAGCGACCCTCTCCCCCCGGACGCTTCCAATCATCTTCTGTTTACCACCTATTGTCCTATTTGGGCCCTACTCAGACATATCTACACAAAAAAAAAAAGCAAAAATCATGGTCATTTAGGCATTTTAGGCAACAACATAAACAACATTCACAAAATAATATAAACACCATTCAAAACAACATTCCCATTAACTACTTTCATAAACTAACTAAAAAATTAGGCATAATATAAACATCATTCAAAACAACATTCCCATCAACATTCTCAACACAATCTAACACCATAAACTAACTAAAAATATAAACATCATTCAAAACAACATTCCCAATACAATCTAACACCATAAACTAACTAAAAAATCTAAACAATTCTCATTTAGGCATTTTATCAAACACTTTGAGTGCAAAGTATGAAACAACTCCTCATTGTGTTAATTGAACTTCTACACATTCACATTGAACTTAAACATAATCTAAACTGCATTCACAACAACTACATTCATCTATAACATCCTAAACTAACCAAAATTTCAATTTCTACATCAACCCTAACCACATGCAATCTACCAAAATTAACAAAAATAAACCTACACAAACTAACATTATCATTAAAAATGATTAATACTACTTACTTGTGATTTTGTGGAGATGATTTGCTTAGTTTTCGTCAAAATGGAATTGGAGAGTATTGGAGGATATATGGATGGTTTTGGTGTTTTTGCATAACTTATGATGTTCTGTTCTGTTTAACTTCTGATCACAGCGGCAATTAACTGCCGATGAAACCGACGGTAGTTAACTGCCGATGAAGCTATCCGGGGATAGTTAACTACCGACAGAGTTAAAATAGTCATTTTGTAGTGTTTCTTAGCATTGTCTTAAGTGGGAACAACAATTTTCATTCGTACTTGTAGCTATCTAGTCAAGGCTATAAATGGCCCTTTTAACTGAATAATGAGGCAAGCACTAAAAATCCAAAAGCTCCTCTGATATTTTCTGCTTTTCTTATCTGGAGTCCAGCTATACTCGAAATAACTAATTTCTAAACCTATGATACTATCACAATGTTAGTACTATACTTTAAAAATTATTGAGGGTTTATGAAGGGCTAATGTGGTAAACAAAGTTACACATTAAGATTTCATTATATTTTTTAAGTCTCATAATTTTTTTATTGAGTTTTAAGACATCCATCTAAATGGATATCATATTGAAAAAATGGGATATGTTAAATATCTATATATTACGAGACATAATATAGATAAAATCAGTGTAGTGGAAAATTTACTTGTTTTTTTTCCTCTGATTTGTATTACACTTTTAATTAGTACAATTGAAACACACCTTATAATAAACCAGAAGTTTACATATTATATTTTGTTTTTCGTTGGCAAAACTGGTTAGGTTACCTCGCATCCTTTATGATGCAAAAATATTTAAATATTTCTATAGACATATATTGAAGAACCAGAAGATTCTTCAAACCAATAATTTGTGTGTATTATTAGTTCCCAAAGGAAGTTGACAATTTGAAGGAATGATTCTCTGACATTGCTAGAATCTATATTAGATGACAATTGTAAATCCATACACCGGTCATGTGGATCACTTAGTTATTTTGTGACTTTAATTGATGCGTCAACTAAATTATCACATGTACGTTTGTTGCCAACACAAAACCAGAAGTTTGTGAGATTGTTTTCTCAACTAAGTTTATTGAAATCTCATTTCCTTAATATTTTCAAAATTCATTTGATAAGTATCATATGTCAATAGAAATTGATATTGGACATATTGTAGCATATGTTCATAAAAAATAGACTTGAAGATCCATTCTTTAGACGTCTAAAATTAATTGTATGATTGATACTTATGAGACCATACCTTCTACGTTCTTATTTGAGAATCAACAATCATGTATGTTAGGATATTTATTTGCATCAAGCAAACAAATTACTATATGTAAATCATCCCCTTGATTTTATAGTTTTTTTAGGTTAACAACCTAATATTTCCCATCTAAGTGAATTTTTGGATGTGTTGTGTATATTACAATTGCTCCAATATAATGCACTAAGATAAATCTTGAAAGGATATTGAGAAATTATATTTGATATGAATCTCCATCTATTATAAATTGTATTGAGCGAACTGGTTTACAACTCAGTGCGTAGACTAATTATCAATTGATGAATTAGTTTTCTAAATATTATAGTGAGAGAATAAGTGACTGAAAATGTGAACCTAAAATTCAAATGAATTATTTGAAATGAAATATTATTTTCTCATATTGATCCTTATATACGCCAATATGAGCTGGAAGTTCAAGATGTAATTCATTAGCAAAGTTAAGCAAATCAAATATCAGTTGTTAATGTTCCAAACAAAATGGATGTACCTGTCATATAATCTAATATTCAAATGAGTCTCTACCGTGCATGAAGTGTGGTAGATTATTCGGTTCCAAATATAAAAATCATCAACCAAGAAAATGAGCTAAAAGGAAAGATGACCCAAACGAGGATACAAAAACTCTGAAAGAGTTATATGATATAATTGATTTTTAAGTTCTAGAAGAATTAATCAGGTACCTGATGAAATTGATGAAAATAAAGAGATCTCGATATATTATGTCATAAATGAAAGATCTTGATAAATCATGTCATGAATGGAATGAGATAGAACCGAATTGAAGTCAACGTTGACGATGTTTTTGCATATATTATAACCATATATGTGATAAGAGATAATGAGAACCATGAATTAAATTATATTAAAGATTAAAACCGCTTTGTAAAGTGGAGATTTTTGAACGTGTAGTCCACACACTTGAAGATACAAAGTTAATCAGTTATATATATATATATATATATATATATATATATATATATATTATTTCACGCTAAAAGAGAATTAGATTGATAAAAATACATTATATATAAACTTTGAAATGTTCACTGAAAGTGAATTGATAAACGTTTACCATTTATTTTAGGCCAAATACCATTTTTGGTCCTTTAAGTTTGACAAAAATACCGGATTATTCCTTTAAGTTTTTTAAGTTTCAAATAGGTCCTTTAAGTTGTTAATTTAATGCACCTATTTGAAATTTTTTAAGTTTTTAAGTTTCAAATAGGTCCTTAAAAGGGTAACGGTGTAATAAATTAACAACTTAAAGGACCTATTTGAAACTTAAGAATTTAAAGGACTAATCCGGTATTTTTGTCAAACTTAAAGGACCACAAAAGGTATTTGGCCTTTATTTTAATAGACATTCATCTGAAGTGAATCAAATAATTTTTTTATGCCTGTAAATTTAGTAGCACATGAGAGGCTCAATTTATATAAAAGATGTGTTACAATATATTTGTATAACTCACTTTATAACAATGATTATATGAAATTCCTCGTAGGATTTAATTTTTGTGAGACATAATATTAGAAAATACTATTTGAAACCGAACTAATTTTTAATCTAATCACAACAACTAAAACCCCTTCACCCCAAAATCTCAAACCCTACAATTCCCCCCACAAGAACCAAACTGTGTTATTATTTATAATTTTTTGAAAAATCCAGTCACTATTAATATTTTATTAAAAAATATTGATGGTTTTGGGTGAAAAATTGATGAAAACATAGGAAGAAAAATTTGACAATGGAAGAAGAACCAATGAAGAAGAAATGGCAGAAGGTCCTTAATGTTGATGATGAATTGATGAGTTTGAAAGTAGACTTAATTACACTTTTGGTCCCTTAAATATTTTTCAGGTTTTATATTGGTTCCCTAATTAATAAAAGTAACGTTTTGTTCTCTTAAATCATTATCTATTAGTCACTTTGATCTCTTCCGTTAGTTTGAAAACTAGAAACATGAAAAAGGAACAAACCCTAAACCAGAAAGAAGGATTTAAGGGACCAAAGTGACTAACAGAGAATGATTTAAGGGACCAAAAACGTTACTTTTATTAATTAGAGGACCAATATGAAACCTGAAAAATATTTAAGGGACCAAAAATGTAATTAAGCCTAACGTTTTTTAACACAAACTAACGGAAGGGACCAAAGTGATTAACAAAGAATGATTTAAGGGACCAAAACATTACTTTTATTAATAAAGGAACCAATATAAAACCTAGAAAATATTTATGGACAAAAAGTGTAATTAAACCTTCAAAATAAGTGGGTTTTGAAGGCAAAGGGAAAACGTGAGTGGGGAAAAAGAAATAAATGGGTTTGAAAATAAAATGTGATGTGACTTTGGGTGTAATAATTTGCGTACGGAAAAGTGTTTGTTATAAGGAGTTTTACAGGGAATCCAATGTTGATAAGAGTGGACCCCTTTCTCAACAATGAACATAATTTTAGAGATGAGCATAACACTAGGGTGAAGCCCTTGCTTTAGTCCTTGCAAATGTCATTGATTTCAAAAGATACATAATTTGTTTTGTTTTTTGTTGGCAAAAAAACAAAAGTTATGATTATGATGTTGATCTAGAAAGTTATAAATAAAATAATATTCAATAGTATAATTATTCCTTGTGAATCCTGCAAAAATAAAAAGTTTATTCGCACATTAATATTAAGCAACAAAACAATGATCCTAGGAATATTTGATAACAAAATAAATCTTATTTCCATCTCCAGAGTAACGAATACATGTATGACACAATAAAATCTATAAAAACCCGCAATTCAATAGAGAAATGCATAAAAAAAATAGAGATTTCCGATGAAATGCAAATTTGCACATGTTAAGAAGTTCAAAATAATAACTTTATCTTGGAACTTGTATATTTTATATTAAACATGCAGCTTTTTAATAAATAATTTTTATTTTTAAATAAAAAGTTACAATTTTTAATTGTTTTAACATATGCAATATTACACATGTTAGACAAACCCAAAAACATATTATTCTTCAATAATTATATATAAAAAAAAACAATAATACAAAAAACAAAATCATTCATAGAATGAGTGTAAATAGGAATCAAACTCACAAACTTTGCAAAATCTTAGAAAAAAATGCAAAGAGGAATGAACAAAAATCTAAAAAAAAAGTACTTCAATAAAATATAGAATTGGTCATTAGAATTCATTACAATCATTTTAGATAAAAAAAAAAAAAAAAACACCCACAATAGACCTGTCAAATAAACATCCTCAATTTTTTCTCTTGGTACATAAACATTCTTCAAGTTACGTGCTTTCCAATGGAACCCTCAAAAAGTAGCATTAGCAATTAGATACAAATAAAAAAAGAAAGTCAACCCCATAATCTACCATCATGCGAATAAAAATACACAATACATTTTTTATGGGAGAAATATGAAAATTGTGAAAAATGAGTTGTCTATATATGTAGGGGAAAATATCATGTATTAATTTACAAATGAGTCATGATCTATTCTAATTGGCTCATGAAAAACAAATGAGTCACAATCCATTTTGATTGGATGATAAGAAAGCATTAAGTGAGATGAAGAATGTGAAGATGTCACATGTACTTTTGATTTGAAGCAAGTCCAATGTTTATTATAACGATAAAGATATTACTGGTTGTCTCCTTATTTTTAGATATGGTGATTGGGATGCAAAGATTAGTTTCCTTTGGTTAATTGGCGAAAAATACGAGAAAATTGCTTTTTTCACTTCAAAGAAAGCTAAAACACACAAGTAATTTACGTTTTTAACCTCATCGGCAGTTAACTGCCGATGGGAAGGAAACCAGCGGCAGTTAGCTGTCGTTGTCATGTTTTGCCTATATTTTCTAAAACTTCACATGCGATAAAATGAGTGAACAAAAACGATATGTTTTTAAAAATATGTTAGTTAACAGCCGCTGGTTTCCTTCACATCGGCAGTTAGCTGCCGCCGGATCCTTCCCATCGGCATGGATTAAAAACGTAAATTACTAGTGTGTTTTAGCTTTCTTTAAAATGGGAAAAACAATTTTCAAAAATCAATGTGTTACAATTCAACATGGCCCGATAACTAATGGACCCAATGACCAAGAGCCCAACAGAGAAGGGAAATTTCTCTTTAAGCTTCAAAAATTGCTCTCCCAGCTCCAAAATTACCTTAATACCTCCAACTGCAGTTAATTGTAGTCGACTCATGTCCCGGTTGCAATTAAGTGCAGTTCAGTCCAATGTCTTGCACTCATTGCATAGTTGAAACTTTTTTTTCCTGTCAATTTTTCATATTAACCATCACATATGTAGTTTACAAACTTACCTATCTCTAATTCAATCCCAGAAGATGGTGACACTCCAGTGGAGTTTGATGTTCATAATTTTAAAGGCCCTGGTGTAGCTCTTGCTATGTATAATGTTGATGAGGTTTGTTCATTTTATATTTTCAGTGTGTGTGCTAACTAAATGTTCAACACTTGCTTTTGTTGCTTTTTATTGTATTCAAACACTTGTTTTTCTTAATATGCCAGTCTATTCGACCATTTGCTGAATCATCCATGTCACTGGCATTTAAAAAGAAGTGGCCACTTTACTTGAGCACCAAATATGATGGAGGTCATTTTTGCAATATCTCTGTGTTAGTTCATATTTTCAATTGTCGTCTTCGTATGCAAAACTATTCGATGAGTGCAAGACATTAGATTAAACTGCACTTAAGTGCAACTAGGACATGAGCCAACTGCTGTTGGGGTTACTAACGTAATTTTGGAGTGTGGGAGAGCAATTTTTAAAGCGTAAAGAACAATTTTCAAAGATTCAAATGTGGTGTTTTTTGAGACATGTCCATCTCAATTTAAACATTTGTTAGAAGCTGATATGTCGGGGATAACTACCCCTCGTCTAGTAGTAATATAGTTTCTCCTTTTTCGGGTCATTGACACTCTCTAACAAAAAAACAAAAGACACAAGTTAGCTTTTTGTTAATTAAAAGTAACTACTTTAAAACATAATTATATGAATCTGATCCACAGGAGGAAGCATAACATCAATCATGATCTCAAAACATGATTACTAGGTTGATTTCGAAAATTAAGACAATTGGTGTCTACCCACCTCTGCTTCACCACATGGACACGATGCAAGCTTGTAGTTAACTGGTCAAACCATTCAAATAGTTAGGGTTTACAATATTTCCATTTCCATTAGTTTCGATACTCCCCCTCCTTGCATTTTGAATTTGATTTCATTGTATCAACATGACACCATATAAGACCAGGGGTTCAAGCAGCGGCGAAGCTAGGAAAAAATTTACGCAGGGGTCAACTATAAAAAAAATAAAAAATAAAACCAAAATATTAAATTTAAAGATAAAATATGTTTTTAGTCATATAATTTATAATTTTTTAGGTATGGTCCTTACAAAAAAGTTTATTCAATTTTTGTCTCAATTTTTTAATTTTACAAAAAAAAAAAAGTGTTTTTAGTCTTGAATTTGATATCTATAACAAAAAATTAAGGACTAAAATTAGACAAAATCTTAGGAACTTAACTTAAAAATCGCAAGTATCGTAGAGACTAAACAAAATAATCCAAAAATTAACCAATACATGAAAATTAACTAAGAGCAGCAACAAATGATAAAAATTGACAAAAGATATTTAGAAAAGTTGGACAAAATGTGTTTCAAGAATCCAATTTTATCCATAAATGACTGTTTACAAAATATATTAATAATGTCTTTTCCAATGTACACCAATAGGTTATGTTTAATTATGACTATTGTCTTGATAATTTTTATTGTTGAAAAAATTCTCTATAATTGTTATTGTGACCAGAAGTACCAAACCAATACAAATAAATCTATCAATCATGTAATATTTTTTTTACTTTCTCATTTATGCTAATTTTCGACAACCAAACTTGTTTAGGGTAGTTCAATGTTTATTATTTGCGATAGCTGGATATAAATACATACCAACTAATTCAAGAGTAATATTTTTTTGGGGTAGCGAAGGCTACCCCTTCACAATGAAAGGATACGCCCCTAGGTTCAAGCGCATGATTTTCCTCCAAAACACACACTTAACAAAAAATCACATTCTACTTAGCTTAGAACCAATAGTACGAAAAACAAATATTCTCAAAATGGTTCGCAAAAGGGTAAACGCACAAGAGGAAACCCTAGAAGACAAATAGAAAAATCTTTTTAAATCCCTGCTCTATTCTGTCAACAAACAGTGTTCATTTTATCAATAGTAAAGTAATTTCTACGACAATTCACTCTTTATAATGTTTATAAGCAAAATGCTTTGTGGTCGGTTTTTTCTACGTCACCCTTGATGATTTAGGGTAATTTATCCCTTTCAAAGAAAAATTTCATTTTCTTCATCTTTATTTTTAAAATCAGTTACCATTTTCATCTCAAGAACATCAAAGTTCATCATCTTCTTCATTTAACATGTGATCTTCATCTCCTTCGTTTCATAATCGAATCATATTTGTTATTAGGGGTAATTTACCCCCAATTCGTTAAGGGTAATGTATTTTGGTTTTTTCTTACAATTAGTTATCATTTTCATCTCAAAACATTAAGTTTCTTCATCTCATTCATTCAACATGTGATCTATATCTCTTTCCTTTTAAATTGAATCATATTTATTAAACTACCCCCAGCTCGTGAAGGGGTAAAGTAGTTCTCACCTTTGTTGTCACATTATTTAATGAGTATGCCAAATCATGTGTTATTAACTCATTACATGATTAAAAAAATAGAGGCAGCCCGATGCACTAAAGTTCTCGCATACGCAGGGCTCGAGGGGGTCCCATCATTTCTAAGACTTGAACTCATGACCTTTCAATCACATGACAACAATTTTATCGTTTCGACAAGGCTCCCCTTTAACTCATTAAATGATTATTAAAAAAAACTCATTAAATGGTGTGACGACATATCATTGGAAGCGTAATTTTTCTCACTGACAATAAGTGGTTGAGCCAGTACTCTAGTCTAAGGGGTTCAAACCTTTGAATTCTTGACCTTTTGGACTAGTGGTGCAAAAAAATTGAGAGGGATTCAAAATTTAAAATATATAAGGGTATGTTTGCATTCTTGTTTTAAGTTCAGTGGGTCCAATTGAACCCCTCAAACCCAACCTCCGCCCTAGTTGATATATATATATATATATATATATATATATATATATATATATATATATATATAACATATTTCTTCACCGGCAATGTGAGAAGTGGTGTGTGTAATATTTCCTTAATTTTATTCTTTAACTTTTACTTGAGTGAGAAATAATAAAACAATAAGTCGATAAAATTATGGTAAATTGATATATTTAACCATAAGAATAATAATTTTCCTTCATTCTTCAATATGATAATAATATTCACAAATAAAATTAATACATCCATGCATCCGTTTTCAATTCCTTTTTGGTCTAATAGGACCTCATTGGAACAAATAAAAGAATTAAATAATTAAATAATATTTACAAATATATATATATATATATATATATATATATATATATATATATAATTAATGAATGAATCTCATAACCTTTCTCATTAGAAACATAAGTTTAGTTTCTTTTTTGAGAAAATTCTTAAACCACAAAGCAGACAACTTCGGGTATCTTTTTAAGTCATTCTTATAGTCAACAAAGGTCATTCCAAATCTGACGCTATAACCGGATGACCATTCAAAATTGTCGAACAATGACCATACATAATAACCCTTGACATTCGCACCTTCCCTGTAATATATAATTAAATGGAAATAATTTAGAAAACTATTAACATGTATGATGAACAATAGAGAAATCTTTTGGGAAGATAAAGTACTACTTACCGAATGGCAGATCGAAGATAAAAGAGATGGCGGTAATGGTAATCAATTCGAAAAGTATCCAAGAGTGATTCCTCAACCGACAATGTAGAATCCTGGTATTCATTTATACCTACAATTAAAATATGCAGAATAAAAATTGTCATACACAATTGATTTCAACAAGTCATAGAAAATGGTAATTCAAGAAATCTATGATTATATATATATATATATATATAGGTAGGTGTTATTACCATTTTCAGTGATGTAAATAGAAGGATTATTGTACTTTTCTTTGGTGTATAACAAAAGATCACGAATTCCTCTTGGATAAACGTACAACCATTCTGAAGCAATCTTAATACCAATGGGTTTCCCGTTGCGCTCAACTGCAATTCCTCAAGGATAGACAAGGGCATCCATTGTTAACAAACATTGAATTTAAAGTATTTCAATAAATTATAGAGTTGTAAAATGGATTGGTTCCTTACATGCTGGATTGACCAAAGAATCTGTTAAGTAACTAGGTCTAGCATTGGTTAACAATGGTGCATCAGAGGCATAGGTTGAAGAGTAATAGTTTAGACCAATAAAATCAAATGAACCAATGAGTAGTTTAGTTTGCTTTGTATTGAATTTTGGCAACCTAGCACCAATGAGGGATCTCATGCTTTTGGGATAATCTCCTGATGTTAGTGGATCCATAAACCTGAAATGAATAAATTTTGAAATAAATTTTTGGTCCACAAATTTGTCAACTTTTTTTTTTAAGATAAATAAAAATGGAAAGAGTTAAAGATGAGCTCTTACCATCCAAACATAAAATCAATTGCTCTTTCTGCTGCTTTTTGGTCAGATTTAGAATCTGAGAGTGGAAGATACCAATTAGCTACCAATGTTATGCCTATTACACCCTTTTGACATTCTTTGTACATTTTCTTGTACACATCAACCGCAGCGGCATGTGCAAGAAGTTGATAATGCGTAACCAAATAGGGCTCGATCGCAGAATCACCACCGGTACAATTTGGATTCAACCAACTAGAGCAACGACCCGGTGCCATTCGCCCATTTGCATAGCCATTTTGGCTGTAGCTCCATGGCTCATTCAAAGTAACCCAATACTTGACTCTATCACCGAATTCCTTGAAACAAAGTTCTGCATAGTCTTGAAAATCTTTTCTGAAAATTTAAAAAACATGTAACAAATCAAAATCAAATTTAAATATAAGAGGACTTAAAAAGCTATGTTTTGGATACTACTCACACTATAAGAGGACTTAAAAAGCCACCATACTCTTCTTCTAAAGTTTGAGGGAGATCCCAATGGAAAAGAGTCACTAATGGTTGTATACCTGCAATAATTGATAATTAATTAATTAATTGTTATTTCATCAACAAAAATATATATGGAAAAAAAGTCAGTAAAATAAACGGATGAATCAATTTCTAACCATTAGCTAGTAACTCGTTGATGAGATTGTTGTAATAGTTGATTCCTTCTTGATTGACACCACCACTAAGCTTTCCATCTGTTTGGATAAATTACTTATTATAAACATATATTAAGATAAAAATTAGTTGAGAATATCCATCATATATATTGAATTGACTTACTTGGCAATATTCTAGACCACGATATGGAGAATCTGTATGAATCTAAGTTCATATCTTTCATGATCTGAACATCTTCCTATAATACACATGAAAAACAATATATTAATTATTTTACTAAATCAAAACACAAAATCAAAATTAATTACTAAAAAACCTACACACATAATTATTGAAGTTTGAAAATCACATAATTAATTACCTTGTATTTGTGATATGTGTCAATGGCTACATCTCCATTGCTTCCATCCTTGATCTTTTCTGCATTTCAATCCAAGTTGTACAAATTGTAAAATTGTGTTTCTTTAAGTAAATTGAAAAACAGAAAGATAGTTTTATTTGTTCATACCAGGATATCTATGAGTAAAGGTGTCCCATATACTTGGTGTTCTACCACCTTCTGTTGCTGCACCTTCGAACTAATCATACAAACATACATGTCAGAAACAACACAATCAAAACAATAATATCATATATATGTAAAATATGTTAATTAATATTGTTAAAAGTTAATTATAATTTAATTAATTAATTACCTGGTAGGAAGATGAACCAGCCCCAAAGATAAAGCCTTGAGGGAAACTATTCCGATTCAATGAAGCAATGTCAAGAATAGGTTCAACTTCAACACTTTCTGTGCAATTCACAATATTTGATTTGCTAAGAAAAAGAACAAAAGCAATAAGGAAGATAAGGTTGTTGAATTCCATTTCTGATAATTACTTGAATTTACTAATGTAATCTGAATGAAGGACTAAATGCAATATTTGATTATGCTAATAAATCGTTTTATGTTTTGATGGTAAATGCAAGCGTTCACGGTCTTCTTATATAGAAACTAGGCAGCTAGTAGTGATCATTTCAATTGAAGTTGGTCAAAATGGATAAAAATATTGATTATTCAGTTATTTATTTTTGGTCCAGAAAACATGTTGTCTCTTTTGAGTGTTGACTAGTCAATAGTGGAAAAACAAATATGGCGGCAAGTTTTGTATTGTTGTTTATAGTCGTGAGTTCTTATAAAATGTATAAGGTTACTGATTGATCTCTTGTCCTTATCAACCTTATCTTCAAGAGTATAAGGTTAGTTTTTTTTTTTTTTTGGGTGACATTAAGGCCGGATTCTTATAATAATAAAGTACTATTCCCAAAAATTTGTGACATTTGATTTATTCAAAATCAGGGTGGCAAAGCGGATTGAGAATATGTTTGATTTAATTCAATTTAAGCTATTTTAAGGTTATTGTTGGAGTATACCTTCGTAATATTGTTTTAAATATGTTAACAACACACATTTTAACAAATACTTTTAAATATATTTTTTGATTGGTTGAAATTCACAATGGTTCCACTAAATCATGTGGGTCCCATGTGAATTTTAACCAATCAAAGAGAGTGTGTTGAAAAATGTGTGTTAAAATGTCAGTTGCTAGTATTTCTCTTTAAATTATTATTAGAGCTCCTTCTATTATTGAGGGGAATTGGAAAGCTTCTCTTTAGTGGTTGGAATGCTTCAACATGGTATGATCATTTTCTATCATTTTCTTGTTAACTCAATATGGTATTATGAGCCTTTCGATTTGAAAGTGCTTCTTCCATAAACTTTCATCCATGGCGCCTCGCAATAACAATGGTGCTTCAACCTCTGGAACTGAGGTTCTTCTTGATCAATCTAGCCCATATGTAACATCCCGCTTAGACGTAACGTTTATCAATATCAGAGAATTATGAGCGAGTAGGGGCAAAATTGTAATTACGAGATGGAGGGGCTTTATATAGGGGAAAGATAAGATTTTCTTCATATCCTCCTATTCCTTCTCTCTCTAGAATTCAGATTTTCTCTCCCTCTCTCTCTAAGATTTCGGCTATCATCATCAGTAGTCCTTGATCCACCAAGTTTGCAATATTCAATCTCTTGTATCTCAAGCAAGCTCTTGGGAAAGATTGAAACAAGAGGAACTAAGGAAAACCAAGTCAAGAGGAAGAGTTCCAAGACTAGGGTTTTGGTAGAAGGAAGCTTGGCAAGACCAGCAACTATACATGGTGAGTTCCATAGAGTAGCTTAACCCTTTTGGGTCATTATTGTGTGAGATTCACAACAAATTGCTCAGGTTTAGGAAAAAGGATAGTTTTCCATTTTTTGATACATATGCTTGATTCCAGTTTAATCCTTGGATACAGTATGTTTTATAGTTCAAAATGAGTCCCGGGCATGTTTTCAAAGATCACTGGGCAGTTGGGTACCAAGGTTTTTAATGATTGAAACACGTTTTTCAGAAAATCCTAAGTCCTGCTACAATCGCAGAGCGACCAGGGTTTTGCTCTGCGAAGTAGCAGAGTTTTGCTACTGCCTACCTTCGCCTAGCCATCGCCTAGACTTTGCTCTGCGAAGTAGCAGAGTTTTGCTACTGCCTACCTTCGCCTAGACTTTGCTCTGCGAAGCTTCAGAAGCTGACTTCAGACTCTGAAGGTTCAGACGCAGGTGATCGCAGAGCGAAGTTCAGGGTCGCAAAGCGAAGTTGTCCAGAATGACATTTTATTAATAAACAACTGTACCATGCCAATGATCTTTGATATGCTTTGAGGTGAAGATACTCATAGACTTTCAAGGATTAATCTAGGATAAAGATATGTGTCATACAGAGTGATGAGTAATTTATCCACAGGAAATCATTATAGATGGGATGGTAAGCCCATAAGTATGACATATGACAACGATATGTCTAGAACCTATAATAGGTTAACAGGACCAGAGGGGTATTCAGATAAGAATAGTATCAGTTATGTTAAGGGTTAGTTTCAAGATACCCTTAACCAGGCAAGTTATAGTGTACCATAGTCAGAGGTACTAGGCTTTCCCCAGTTTCAGGTACATTTATATGTACATCAGGACGTGCCTCAGTTGTTCATGCCAGAGTGACATTGAGGGTACACGTAACAGTTCAGGATAGATGTACCTTAGATAGTGGTACAAGGATGATATCTGGGTTTATACAGATTATATATATATATATATATATATATATATATATATATGGACAGGTTGTGGCACAGGTACGCTTCAGATTTATTCTGGATAGGTCATCCCATTGGGGAACCTACATGACGACTCACACACACACACACACATATATATATATATAAGGAATAATTAATTATCAGGATAAACTTTGTGTCTTCTGGGTTCTCGCAGTTAGAGAGCGCAGGGGGTTCCAGTACTGCTGGAATGGGAGGAACTTTCCATGAGGATAAGCACACATAAGTTTATAGTGTGTCTTCTGTGTTCTCACTAGTTAGAGCACAAGGGGTTCCAGTTACAGCTGGAATGAAAGGAACTTTCCGCGAGGATAACCACACACACAGGCAAGAGGAGTCCGGTGATTAGCCTACTATAGGAATTTTCACCGGTTATCAGGGGAATGTGCTTCGGGGTTACTCCACTCGGGGGCATTCCGTAAAATTAACTCAGATAATAATGTTTGTTACACGCTAACATCTAACATAATAATATCAGAAAATACTTTATTATGTTATCAGGTAGGTATCAGGTGGTGATCTTAGGTTTCCCCTCGATCACCAAGTTATCAGGCTATAGTCTAGTGATCATAGGATTCCCCTAGATGCCAAAAGTAGGCATGGCGACCCTAGGTTCCCCGAGGTTGCCAACAGTAGGTTGGGTGGAGCTCACTAAGACATTATGTCTCATCCCAATCCTTTTGGTGCAGGTTTGCAAGTTAGCTCGAGGTTCGTGAAGAAGTTCATCAGGGAGATGCTAGATGGAGTGCAGTTGCTCGTCATGTACCAGCTCAGGAGCTTATCAGACTTTTGTATAAGTATTTATTATGGTACTTGATTGGTTGTATAAACGAGCAAATTTGTATTCATTCAGCTGTGTTGTATTATTATTATTGAAAACCTTGATGTATACAGTATCAGTTTTAATGCACATGCTAATATTCTAGATAAAATTAGTATGAGTGTTACACCATATTTTGTTCATCCCAGTGATGGTCCTTCCTCTGTTACTGTTTCTCTGGTTCTTGATGGCTCCAACTATCACTCTTGGGCTCATTCTATTCATAGAGCTTTAGAAGGCAAAATGAAGTTTGAATTTGTTGATGGAACAATTCCTCCTGTTATTGATACTTTCGATCTTACATTTCGTGCGTGGAATCGCTGCAATATGTTAGTTCACTCTTGAATTGTGAATTCAGTTTCTCCTTCAATTGCACAATCTATTGTTATCATGGAATATGCATGTGATGTTTGGAATGATTTGAAGGAGTGTTTCGCACAAGGTGATTTGGTAAGAATATCTGAATTAATGCAAGAAACTTGCTCTTTGCTACAAGATTCTAAGTTTGTTACACCTTTCTACTCTGTGTTGAAGATTTTGTGAGAGATACTTGGGATCTATATGCATGTACCTAACTGCACTTGTAGGGTACGTTGTTCTTGTGATTTTATGAGAAATGCTAGACAAAATCACACCTTGCTCTATGCAGTCAGGTTTTTTACTGGTTTGGATGAGAATTTTGCTATGGTAAAATCTCAAATTCTGTTAATGGATCCTCTTCCACCTATGAACAAAATATTTTCCATGGTTTTTCAACATGAATGACAATGAAATTTTGCTCCTGCTAATGAAGATTATGTATTGATTAATGTTTCTAATTCAAGAAAGTTTAAGAGTAATAACTCTAAAAAATCATATTCTCAAGGATCAAATTCCAAGAATGGTATTCGTGTATGCACCCTTTGTGGGAGGAATAATCACACTGTTGAAACATGTTACAAGAAGCATGGAGTTCCACCACATCTTCATAGAAATTATAATTCAGCATCTGCTAATCATGTTGTCGAGGAGGACGCTAATCATGTAGAAAATTCTCCAACATGTGTTGATCCTAAAGCTACTGTACCAGCTATCACACATGAGCAATATGAGAAGCTAATGTCTCTGATTCAAGGTTCATCTCTTAATCAAGGTTCAACCAATGTGCATGCTTCTAATCAGATTTCTTCTTCCATGTTGGTCTTTCACCATCTTACATGCAAGGTACTATTTTCATTTCTTCATTAACTTGTCACAACTTTACTCTTAGTTCTTGGATCATAGATTCAGGAGCTAGTGATCATATATGTGGAAATCTAAAGTGGTTTCATTCTTACAATGACATTACTCCCATCTACATAAAATACCTACAGGTCATTATGCAATAGCTAAACAATCAGGAACCATTAAGTTTTCATTTGATTTTGTCAATCTGAACGTTCTTTATGTGCCATAATTTAGTTTCAATTCGATTTATGTGTCAAAATTGAGTAATTCATTGAATTACACAATAATTTTTAATGGTTTTCAATGTTAAATTCAGGATAGGAAAACTCTGAAGATGATTGGTTTTGGTGATAAGAGAGAAGAATTATACTAGTTGAATCTTTCAAATAAGTTGGTTTTTTTGCAAGCAAGACTATGCCTACATATGTTCCCCTACCAGATAGTGCTACTTTAGACTAGGTCATCTTTCCTTTTCTAGAATGAATTCTTTGCAGCCTAGTTTCCCTTTTGTTCATGTTGATTCTAAGGCTACCTATGATGTATTCCATTATGCTAAACATAGAAAATTACCCTTTCCTGAAAGTTGTAATAAAGCTGAAAAGCCTTTTGATCTAATACATTTTGATACTTGGGGTCCTATTTCTGTTTCTTCTTATACAAAATTAGCAAGTGTACTAACTTATATCAAAGCAATAAAATTTATAACATTCGTATCAACAGGGACTGTTTCAACTTCTACTCAGTAGTGTCGTTATTATAAAGGATGCTTGTAAAATGGGGGGGGGGGGGGGGGGGGGGTGCACTGAGGCAATTGGTTTGGTTTTCAAGATAAAATAAATAACAAATTAATTATAAAATTGGTAATGAATTTATAGGAAATATGATCAGGTCTTTCGAATCATCAGTTCATCACGAATTGGTAATCTGAACCTACACCATTTAATTGTTCCTCTAGTTTACAATAATTAACAAAATAGCTCAGGTTAATCCCTTGACTCAGAGCCCTCTTTTCAAATTATAAGTCCCTAATCTCTTAGGAGAACCTATAATAATCAAAGATTTTAAAGTCCGTTAATTTCAGAATCACAACTTAACAACTTTCTATCCTTAGATTGTCTGTTAAGTTGAACATCATAAATATGTCAAAGTTATAAGCTGGTGTCAGGAGTCATATAATCTCTATATAATTTCAATTATATTGGGTCAGAATCATAAAAACATTACGCACAATTTATATTGAATAAACTTGAATAACAATTATAACTTATGTAGAGTTTACATATTACATTGCCAAAAAACTAGAACAGAATCATCTCATACCTAATCAATTGAAACTTAGGTACTGATAGCTAATGCACAAATTACTAGATTAAAAAGAAAACAACATTACAAGAACTTGAGACTGACTATGAGTTGGATGTCAAGCCACCAAGAAATCTGCAATCCTCGGCTCCAAATGTGTCTTCAATCTCCCAAAAATCAAAACTCTTTGCACTGAAACGTGTTTGGCTTTTATAGACTGGATTCTGGACGTAAAAATCAGCTCCCTCAAAAGTTCAGGTTTTCTATTGGCATCTCCTTTTGGATAGGGTTCCTAGTAGGCAAAATTTAGCTAAGCATAGGGTTTTGGTTGATTTAGAGTCGTCTACTTGTGAGGTTTGTAGAAGATCTGAGGAGTCGGTTGATCACATGTTTGTCACCCGTTGGGTTGCGTCTAGGGTGTAGTATAGTGTGTGTAGCTGGTTAGACCAGGACTGAGTTTTACAGCGAATTTGGTGCAGTTGTTTTAGGTTTTCGATGGTTTAGGTGTGGGGAGACAATGTAGGTTAGGTTTTTAACTAGTCTGGCACGCGACTGTTTGGTCTACATTATCGCTAAAACTATATAGTTTTTTTCAAGGGTTGTCTAATATGAACCGGTCCAATGATGGACCCTTCTATTTTTAGTAACATTTTACAAAGTCTAAAAATTATAAAGATCTACAATATACTATTTTTAAGAGGTCTATTGATCTTAACACACCCTTTCTATAATACAACAACAAATAAAATAAATTATAAGTAATATTTACTTACATACAATAAAATTACAAATGGTGTACTTGTTTTTGTATTCAAGCAATGAAAAAATTGTTTTTGTAAATTTGGTGTTTATAAAGAATCTTGCAGCTATTAAATGAATCAACATAGACTTTTTTGGTGTTAGATGTGAGAAAATTCTTGAACCAAGATCCTGACAGCTTTTGATATCTTTTTAAACCATTTTTGTAATCTATAAATGCCATTCCAAATCTCACGGTGTAACCCTTATGCCATTCAAAATTGTCCAACAAAGACCATGCAAAGTATCCTTTTACATTTACACCAGCCTTAGATTTTACATTGGAAAAAAGAAAATACTTTAGTTAAAGTTCATGAAAGAAAGTAAAATAGACTAATCTTTAGAGATATAAAAAAATTTACTTACTTAATTGCCTCTCTAAGATAAAATAGACGACGGTAATGATAATCAACTCTATAAGTATCCATAAGAGATTCCTCTAGTGATAATGATGGATCATCGTACTCATTTATACCTACACATATTATGAAAAAGTTGAGTTATATTCATGAGTAAAAAAATAAACATCCATATAGAAATTTATATATCTAAAGTGAATAGTTATTTAGTATATTAAGTTTAACTTTATCTACTTAAAGAAGAAAAACCATGATATGAAAGTGATTTGCGTACCATTTTCAGTGATATAAATTAAAGGGTTGTTGTATTTTTCTTTAACTTGTATCAGAAAGTCTCGAATTGCTCTTGGATAAACATACAACCAATTTGAAGCAACCTGGAAGTAAAATAACCAAATTCATTAATTACTAATTTAGACAAAACCAAATAACAGGTAAGTTGTTTGGAAATATTCAGGGTTGACACTTACATTTAGACCAATGGTTTTTCCATCACGTTCAACTGCAATCAAACACACAAAAAATGTATACCATTAATTTAAATTTATAATATATAACTTAAATAATCAATAGATATAAAGTATGCCAAATGGGTGCTTACATGAAAAACGAGAAAGAGAATCAGTTAGGTAGCTAGCTTTGCCATTGCTTAATTGAGGTGCATCAGAAGCATAACATGAAGAGTAGTAGTTTATGCCAATAAAATCAAATGAACCACTGACTAGCCTAGATTGCTCTTTTGTAAACTTTGGTAACCGTGTTCTGACTAAGGCTCTCATGGTTTTTGGATAATCTCCATTGGCCAAGGGATCCATAAACCTATAATTAAACAAAGAAATGGAATAAGTTACCATATATATATCTCCTTGTGTTAATTTGGATAGTATAATTATATAAGCTTTATCTTTGTAATCAACTTACCATCCAAACATAAAGTCTGTAGCACGTTCAGCAGCCTTTATATCAAGTTTGTTATCTGAGAGTGGCACAAAATAGTTAATAACCAACGTTATACCTATCACACCCTTTTGAGAGACTTGATACTTGGTCTTGTACATATTAACAACTGCTGCATGAGCTAGAAGTTGATAATGTGCAACTAAATAAGGTTCTGTTCCAGAATCACCACCGGTGCAATTTGGATTCAACCAAGAAGAACATCGACCTGGTGCCATTTCACCATTTGCATACCCATCTTGACTGTAAGTCCATGGTTCATTCAAAGTTATCCAATGTTTTACTCTATCTCCAAATGTTTTAAAGCAAAGTTCTGCATAGTCTTGAAAGTCTTTTCTGTAGTTGGAGGTATGAAAAGATGAATGAGAAACATTTCCTCAAGTATTTAAACTAAGTTATTAAGTGAAAGTTTGAAATTGTATCACTCACATGATGAGAGGGCTTAAGAAACCGCCATATTCATCTTCTAGAGATTGAGGAAGATCCCAATGAAAAAGAGTTACAAATGGTTGTAAACCTGCAGTTTTTAGACATAAGACGGCTATTTTGGAAGATGCTAAAATGCGAATAAAAATAATAATACTAATATAATACGATAATTAAAAATGAAGTTTGTTGTATTCTTACCATTTGCCACCAATTCATCAATGAGGTTATTGTAATAGTCAATTCCTTCTTGATTAATTCCTCCACTTAGTTTTCCATCTGCATATATTAATGAAGCTAATTAATAAAAAATAATGGAATATGGTTATTAAAAAGAAACGAAGTTCATATCCTTCATTTAGACTTACTAGGGAGTATTCTAGACCAAGATATAGAAAATCTGTATGCATCCAAGTTCATATCCTTCATGATTCCAACATCTTCCTTATAGCGATGATAGGAGTCAACAGCAATGTCTCCATTGTTTGCATCACTGATTTTTTCAGGATATCTATGAGTGAAGGTATCCCATATACTTGGTCCTCTTCCACCTTCACTTGCTGCACCTTCATACTGATATGCAGAAGATGCTGTGCCAAAGATGAATCCTTTGGGGAAATCATTTCTATTCAATGAACCTATTTGCAGTGGTGCAGTGTTAATTATTTCTTGACCATTTGTGAAAGTAATGATGAATGTTGAAACTAAAGACAACAAGAGAGAAAATAGGAGATATCTCGTGCTTAAAGTCATAATAATCGCTTTTGTGGGTTATGGAAACAATGCAAGCGAGTGTTGCTTCTTATATAAGAAAGAAAAACTTGGGTGGCAAGCGAGTAATGCGATAAATTAAAATTATGTATACAATGTAATTAAATTTTCAGTATGAATTGTATTTGGAACATAAAATGGAGGAATCTATTGAAATAGAGAAAAACAAGAATAAAGGTAATCAAGATATTGTTTCGTCGTGGAATATTACATGCTCTCGTGTTTGCTTGGGAGGTTGTGGGTTAGATGAATATATTGACTATTTTTTTTTATTGTGACAAGTTTGGTAAAATTTGGATTCTAATATATATTAAATTGGCTCGATATTAATAGTATTCTCTTTATATCTGCTTCTGATCATGCCACTCAGTTTGGTGCGGTGGTACAGCTTTGTGCTATAAAAATATACAATCAATTGTTCATCTTTTTTGATGTAGGAGGATTTTCATATTATTTTTAATATTTCAGTTTGTTATATTTTTGTTTTATTTTAGTTTGTTATTTTTTTGTTTTATTTCAATTTGTTACTTTTAGGCCCATTAGGGGTTTGTTATTTCCTTATTTAATCAATAATATTTTAGAGAGTTTTTCTCAATTTCTGGTGGATTCCGAAACCCTATTTTAACAAGTTTGTCGCTTGCAAACTTGTTTCTTTTCAACCTAGGTTTAGCGCTTGCTATCATACGCTTCCGACTGCGTCATCTTTTGGCATGCTTGTGTTTGGAGTTTGGAAAGGAAAGAAATATACGTATCTTTCAAGGAAATTTCAATGAAAGTTGCTTTTTCCACTTCATGAAAAGTTAAGAAACACCAATATTTTACGTTTTTAACCTCATCGGCAGTTAACTGCCGATGGGAAGGAAATCAGCCATCGGCAGTTAACTGCCGATGGGAAGGAAATCAGCGGCAGTTAGCTGCCGTTGCCATGTTTTGCCTATATTTTTCAAAACTTCACATTTATTCATCTTAATGTGAACAAAAACGAGAAAATGAGTGAATAAAAACGATAAAATGATATGCGATTAAAGAGAAAAAGCTAACAAAAAAAAGACAGCTAATTTTTTAACATAAAAACTTAGATTTAATTTTAACAAAAACTAATTCTAACAATTTATAAAAACTGATTTTTTAAAATCAATTTTTCTTTAAATTGTTAGAATTAGTTTTTTTTAAAATTAAATCTGTTTTTAAAAAACTGATTTTTTAAAATCAGTTTTTTAAAAATTAAAACTATGTTAGAATTAGTTTTTGTTAAAATTAATTCTGTTTTTAAAAAAATTAAAAACAGTTTTTAAGTTAAAAAATTAGTTGTCTTTTTTTTTAGCATTTTCACTTTAATCGCATGTCATTTTATCGTTTTTGTTCACTCATTTTATCGTTTTTGTTCACATTAAGATGAAAAAATGTGAAGTTTTAGAAAATATAAGCAAAACATGGGAACAGCAGCTAGCTGCCGCTGGTTTCCTTCTCATCGGCAGCTAACTGCCGCCGCGTCCTTCCCATCGGCAGGTAACTGCCGCTGGGGTTAAAAACGTAAAATACTGGTGTTTTTTAGCTTTGTATGAAGTGGGAAAAGCAATTTTCAATTTCAATTCATTAGGTGTTTCATAAAGTGAAAATGTTAGTCTTTTGATTGCTTAAAGCTACGTTTTTTAATTTATCATTCTATTTATATGTTTGGTTGGTAAATCTCGTAGATTGTCATGGGATACCGCTCAACAAAAATCTCATTTGATGTACTAGACTCACCACTAACCAAACCAAACCAAACCAATTAACCTCTTTATATGTACTCCCTTCAATTATTTGTGCCGCTTTTTTCTTTATTGAATGTAAAATAATCACGACATCTTAGCAAGAAAATAAATTCCTTTTAAAATGTTAATATTAATTTTACATTAACTATTTTATTCCTTTTGCTATATAGAGTTATTGTTTTTTAATGTATAGAAAAACATTAGAATAGGGACGAGCAATTTCATAGCTTTTTCACAATGCAATTTTTGTTGATGAAATATATTTTACAATATTGATATATCCTTAAAAGTTGCCCATTTACTTTAATTCCAGTAAGGCAGTAACTCATTATTTTCTGCTCCAAAAAAAAAGGAGGAATCTATTGAGACAAGAATAAAGGTAATCAAGATATTACCAGGGAAAGAGGCTGTGATAATCTAGTTCAGCCAGGAGATAAGTAAAGTATGGTCAAAAATTGTTTCACTCATAAATCTAATTCATGTTATACAAAATAATTCGTCTTTGGTGAAGCTAATTAACCAATTGAGTCTAATTGTTCGGTTAAATATTGAGCACTTTTCCACTAAACTATCGAAACACATGTGATTTATATTATTTCATATTTATATATATTTAACATTTAAAGTTTATAGAGTATTTTATATAACACTTACAAGTTATAATATAGAAATATTGTAAAACATGTATTTTTTTTTTAATTTATTATATACAACGTAACTCATATCTTTATCTGAACCAATATCATATAAAGGCTGTAACAAAAAAAAATCATTGCATAAAGGCAACTTTAAAATTAATCATCACTTTACTACTTTTGGTCAGACAATTTCTCTTGACAAAATTACTTTTTAGAATCCAATTCTTTTTAAATCTAAATTTATGCATAAACTATACAAACTTTGAAAACTATATATATATATATATATATATATATATATATATATATTTCACAGATTTTTCCATAACAATCTATTTTTTTATTTCAAATTTAAATGAAATAATCAAACATAAAATATAATAAGACAACGAAATATAATGAAAAAATACCATGTAGTGCCCGTTTTCTGGTAGTCATATATAATAGGGTAAATTACACTTTTGGTCCCTTAAATATTTTTCAGGTTTCATATTGGTCCCCTAATTAATAAAAGTAACGTTTTGGTCCCTTAAATCCTTCTCTGTTAGTCACTTTGGTCCCTTCCATTAGTTTGTGTTAAAAAACGTTCACTTTTGGTCCTTTAAATATTTTTCAGGTTTCACTTTTGGTCCCTTAAATATTTTTCAGGTTTCATATTGGTCCCCTAATAGAGGACCAATATGAAATCTGAAAAATATTAGGGGACCAATATGAAACCTGAAAAATATTTAAGGGACCAAAAGTGAAGGTTTTTTAACACAAACTAACGGAAAGGACCAAAGTGACTAACATATAAGGATTTAAGGGACCAAAACGTTACTTTTATTAATTAGGGGACCAATATGAAACCTGAAAAATATTTAAGGGACCAAAAGTGTAATTTACCCTATATAATATTAGATAGTCTTATATAATACTAGATAGTACTTTTTTTAGTGCAATGGAAATTTTTGAATATATATTACAGTTATTAATGAAAAGTTAAAGTTGAATCCTTTGACTCAGGGTCGTGGCAACGCCAATGCTTTTAGATGAAGTAAATGTAAATATTTTTATAAATGTTTTTTGAGCCTAAAGGATTACTCTATCTTGAAAGTGACACCATCCCCTCACACATTTTTTTTTGTCAAAAAAGAAAAGATCATCCGTGAGTAAAATGATGGACTTATTTCCTTAAAAAAAAACGTGGAATTAGATTACCAATGTTAAGATAATTTAATAAGTAACTGATCCTTCAAAGAAAAAAATGTACTTCCTCCGTTCCTTTTTAAGTATCTCTTTTGAAGAAAAATTTTGTTTCGATTTAACTGTCACTTTCAAAGTTCAATGCAACATTAAATGTGTTTTACCAATATTACCCCTAATTATTTATTGTGGAGAGAGAAATATATGAAATGATCATATTAAATGAATAAGGCTACTATAGTAAAAATATAAATTATTGTATCAAAAACAGTGACATTTATTGATCGTCTTGGTTTGTGTAATATGTCGACAATTAAAAAGGAACGGAGGTAGTAACCGATAAAGATTCATGCACAAACCACACTTTTAAAGAACGGGAAAGGGTATACGCTACTTTTCAATTTTTTACTCTGATTTATTTATAATTACCCATGTTTTAAGCGTTAAAGCTCATCGGTCATAGAACTCATGAATAAGCCTGCAAGTTGCTTATCTTTCAAAAGAAAAAAAAAACTGCAACTTGTTTAATTAATTAATCAGCCAATATTTTTGATTGTTTTATACGTTATTTATTGTTACAACCAATCCAATATAGAATCCTAATCCAATGTTGTCAAGTTTTCGTCCCATCAAAATAATAAAGCACGTAAAAGTAGGGGGTGTTTGTCAAATGAAGATGACCGTGGTATGCACGTGATAGATAGTAGATTAAAGTTGAACAGTCAGTATATCTATAAGTTTAATCCGTATACATTGAATGTTTAATACATTAGTAATATATTATCGGCGCCATTTAGGGTGGGAGACCGCATTAGATCTCCTACCATAAGAGACTACTGATTTTTTTTTACAGCTAAAAAAGTGAAAAGTGCACGGTCTGACATCAGACCGTGCATTTTTTCAGTCAGTAAATTTCGCACGGTTCGTGCGTTTGTTGCCCTAGACCGTGCATTTTTGTATTAGACCGTGCATTTTTTGTAAGTCTGACATCAGACGGTGCATTTTTTCTGTCAGTAAATTTTGCACGGTTCGTGCGTTTGTTGCCTTAGACCGTGCATTTTTGTACTAGACCGTGCATTTTTTTGTAAGTGACATCAGACGGTGCATTTTTTCTGTCAGTAAATTTCGCACGATTCGTGCGTTTGTTGTCCTAGACCGTGCGTTTTTGTACTAAACGGTGCATTTTTTGTACTAGACAGTGCATTTTTTATACTAAACCGTGCGTTTTGGAAAAGAAAAAAAAAAGCAAGTCTCTCACGGTAAGAGACCGATAGAGGTCTCCTACCGTAGCCTAAGCCTATATTATCAGGGAAGTATAGGAACCAACTTTCGGTTTTTTTTTTTTTTTTTGAAAGAGGAACCAACCTTTGGTTGTGACTTTTCAATTACATTGGTCATTCTCACTAACACACAATCTTTTCCTCTAAAAAAAAACACTCTTATTTTTATGAAAAATAAATAAATTACTGGAGGACCAACATTCAAGTGATAAGAAACTTCATTAAGTTTGTGATCATGGATTCGATTTCAAACTTATGCATATAAAAAAAATATTGTTGGGAGGGGAGAACTCGTCTTGTGTACCCCACATATTTACTGACGAAGATTAATCACCGTTAAGTGGAGGTAAAAACCCTGTATCGATATTATGGTAAGCCAAAAAAAATATATTGTTGGAGCCTGGAGGATACCCTCCACGATATTAATTATACCATGAACATCAACAACATTTATAATAGAGTGAGATTTCATGAATCATGAAATTTACCTATAGTCTATAACAGTTAATTATAGAAAGTGAGATTTCATATATCAGTTGTTGTAGCAAAGCAGGTTAAGGTAGTCTTTGCAGGTTTGACTATGCCACACCTCCAGTACGCTGACAACACCCTTTTTGTTAGGGAAACATTTATGACAAACCTATGAGCCCTAAAAGCATATTATAAGGTTCTTTTGTGTCTTATGAGCTCTTCTATGGTTTGGCTATTTTGAGTCACAACCACCACATGTCAAGCGGTCCTCTACGACAACATATAAGGCCAAACTATCAGTAAATTGTCACCACATTCCGCCATTGTACTCACTGTCACGATCATGTGCCCCCCTTTTCACCATTCTTCGATTATGGGGTTTCTCATTCCTATTTTGTACTTTTTGTCATTACTGTGTTGTGTTTGTTCTATTGAACTAAAATGGGTTTTGAATAATGTCTCTGAAGTTTTGATGATAACAAAGTATGAAAGAAAAATTGGATGTGTTAATGTGTGTTCAAGTATGCAGGACCATATAGTTAAATTCTGACTCTTAAATCAAGTTTTGGTTCTGGAACATCAAGACTCTAAACGCATAAGAAAGCATCTAAAGCAAAAGAGAAGCTTGTAGAACTTGAAACAAGTTCTGAAGAAAGGCCAACCGAAAAGTCAATGCTCTGAATAGAAGATGCTTTTCACTCAAAAGATTCTGAAGGATACAAGCATCTAAAGATGAATTCAGCAACTGAAGACTTTGACTCGGTTTGTCGTCTTCTGAAGGAATGTCGCTATCAAACTCTAAGTAGTACAGTTTGTCATCTTCTGACCACGTGCAGAAACAAACAAGAAAATTCAAGGACAAAGAAAATGTAATGAATCATTCTATTATAAGCAAAAGATTTTCGAATGACTACTCAACGATATTATCCATTTGAGGCAACATCTCAACGTCTCTGATCGAGCTTCTCAAGGACTTAATTGACGCGCTAACACTTCTTCAAAAATGGCTCTCTCATTCTCTTCTATATAAGTACATGAGCAATTGAATAAATACAACAAAACCTCTATCATTTTTAAGGTGTCTTTACTCTGTAAAATTATATAGTGCACAAACACTTAGAAATTCTTACAAACTTTCAATCTTAACATTTCTTAAATACTCAGAAGTCATTTACACTGTAACTTTCTTACACCTCTGATTGTATATCAAGTGTAAAACCAATCTATTTTATATGATTAAACTCATATGGTAGAAGTCTCTTACTTGTGTGTTTAAGCAAAGGAAGTCTATTACTTGTTTGTTTGAGCAAATTGTAATCTTGTGTGATTATAGTGAAAAATCCCTTGGAAGTACAAGGGGGTACTAGACTAACCTCGCATTGTGAGAGGAACCCTAACTCTAGACTTTGTGATCCGGTTGCGATTGACTTCAAATAGATGATACTTGAAAAGAGTCAACATAGTGGGATGAGAAACTACAATCTCAGTGTGTTCCCAAATCAGGACAAAACATAAAAATGCCCGTACAAAAAAAATTGTTTATTAAAACCTGAGAGTTTCTGATCATATCCACATTAACTACATAAATACTATAACCATAAACTCTTCATTTACTAAGTACTCAATATTTGCTTTTTCACTGGATTTTTTTATTCATGCAGGTTTTCCCTGCAATGTTTAAATGATAATGCCTAACTGATAATAACTATGCCCTTTGGATTTGTCTTTCTATTGGATATCTTAATTCATCCAGGTTCTCCATGTAGTGTTTAACTGAGCACAACTTGCGTCTAACAAATCACTAAGACGTTGGTAATCTAAGTGATATGTCCTCCAATGTAGGTAATGACATAATCAAGTCTAGCAAATGGCATCCCACTGCCTGCCTACACAGTAATTATACCTAAACTATCCCACTATACTCGAAGGAAATACCTATGCCTGATTATACATCCACATTCCCACTGGGTTTGGGTTGAAAAAACTGAGATTTTTCCCCCAAACTCGTAGCTGAAAAATAACAAAATGTTGTTTTCCTCCCGGGTGCTTACGCACGTCGTGCGTGGAGGCATGTGCCCTGTTCGTGGTGCCTGAAACATTGCATTTTGTTTACTGTTTTCCACACCCAAGACGCACAAAATGATACCTGGGGCGCACGACACCTTTTCTCAACGCGTGTTTGTCTTTTTTTTTTTTTTTTTTCATTTTTAGTGTTTTCTTCCTTGAAACTTGTCTTTTGACTTGGAATAGAATTTATCCACTTTGTAATGTCTTCAGTGGCCTCTTGAATCTTCATCCATTGTCTTCCCAATACTTCATGTGGTAATTAGCTTTTACTCAATTACATGATTTTGCAGTGAATTACATCAAAAACACCTAAGAATTGCTTGGTTTCGGGAAAACTAAAATTACATGACTCAATATGAAATCATTACAAAATATCCCATAAACCATAGACAATTGTTCTAAACTCCTCTAATTTGGGTCAAATCATAACTAAAATGACTAAAAAATATACTGAAAATGACGTAAGATGATCTGTCATTAGAGCTCATACCTTGACTATCAGAAATTTTGTTGCCATGATAATCTTCAAGAGAAGCAACTTTATTTACCTTTTTTCTTGCTGTAGCAGATGCATGAAAAATATTTGGTGTTACGGTCTCTGCCTTTATACCAATGCGCGTTAGCTCTTTGACGCCAATACGCATCATAGTGCATAAGCAACCTATTCATGTGTTTCCTAACGGGAAGCATCTGAGTCTGATTATCACCAGAATTAATATTACGAGCATTGTTCAATTGACGACTATACATTTCTTAATATCAAGTTTCAACTTATTAAAATTATCTATTCTCTAAGAGTGCATGTCTTTGGCACACCGATTTAATCTTGGAAGCACCGAGTGATTGGTATACATATTCTAACTATCCTTGACCATGTCATTAAATCCTAGTTCGAGTTTGCAAGAGCTTTCAAATCAAAAATTACACCTAGACAACTAATGAGGCACTATAAGATTGTGATCCAACAAAATGGGATAGTGATCTGACGCCGGGGCTACAAAGTTTTCAAGCTTTGCTTCCATAAACATATTGAACAAAGACGAGTTAACTAGAGCACGATCCATCCGTTCTTTAATAGCCCGGGAAGTGCCCAAGCTCTTAAACCAGGTAAACGGATACCCTTCCATGAGAACATCAGATAGCCCATAATCAATTACCGCTTGTCGAAAGCCATTGATCAACTAGTTCGATCTACTAGTTCTGCCTCTTTTTTCACTAGCATCCTTAATATTGTTGAAATCACCAAAGATGCACCACGGGCCATTAAACTCACTAAATAATTGACGAAGAAGTCCCATACAGCACACTTATGTCCTCCATTAGGGTACCCGTAATATCATGTGAGTCTCTAAGTACCACGAATAGTATCATTAACCTCTACAATAATATGATTGTGCGAGTAATTAACAATGTGACAATTAAAAGAGGCACACCAATAAAGAGCAAGGCATCCACCAAGAACATAACACAAATCCTCAATTTTATTAGTATGGACTAATGTCTCACTTAGGAAGAGGATGTATGTATTATAGTGTCGGACAAAGTACTTTAAATCAGGAACTGCGCTCAGGCTACCTAAACCTCAGAAGTTTGATCTTAATAGACTTATTTTCCTCAACAGACCTGGTGCCTAGGTCATGCCGTTATAACTTGATCATCATACAAAGGATTGTTAACATACATTACAACATTCCCTCAACTCCAACATCTAAAAGAATTCTCTTATTTACTGACAAATTCAAAATTGCATTAGTGACGGATTTAGACCCTCAGTAATTACTGGTGATCTAAACCCTCAGTAATACAGGAAAAACCTTCAATAACATTACTGACGGAATAAACCCTCAATAATTCAGAAAATTACACACAAAATAATAATAATAATAGTTATAATAATATTACTGACGGAAAAATCCGTCAGTACCGTTAATCTACCAATCTACCTTAGATTAGTGGTGGATTTTTGATAAGTGGCAAAATATGAATAAATCCATGTCTTTTATAATGCCTTTTAGTTACTTGTTGTGCAAGTTATCTTAGGCAAAGCATGGAATTTATGAATAAATGCCAATTATTCTTTGTATATCTCATTCTTCCCCATTTGTGTAGGAAAAAGCAAGCCAGGACCTGAACATCAAAAGAATTATTGAAGAGAAGCATGAAGACAATCGCCTAGCGATCCTAGGGCGATTGCTGAGCGAAGTGATGAAAAGATATTTCGCCTAGCGACCTGACAGCGAAATAGAGGCGAAGGTAGGCAGAGAGTTCAGTTGGAACAGTAACTGTCATATTCGCTAAGCGACGGAGAGGCGAAAGGTAGGCGAAGGTAGGCAGAGAGTTCAGCTGGAACAGTAACTGCTACATTCGCCTAGCGATCTGAAAGCGAAAGCTTGGCGATTCAAGACAGGGATTTTCTGGAACAGGGGAAGCTATTTTCGCCCAGCGATATTTTGGTTCGCTCAGCGACATCATCAAGGCGGTCTAACTGTAGAAGATGACGTGGCAAATCTCTATTGGCTGTTTTGAATTGCTCGCTGAGCGATGATACGTATCGCTGAGCGAAAGTGTAATTATCAGTTTAGTATTTAAGCTATTTTCAGCTTTTAGGTTAAAAAGTTACTATTGTATTGCTTACATTTTTACACGAAATTTAAGAGCTTATTCCTAAGAAAGAGAGATTAGGCATAAAAGGAGGAAAACTTCAAAATAGCAAGTAACTTTGGATTGAAGAAGACATTTTAGAAGCTTTGAGACATCAAGCTCTACTAAATCTTCATCTTCCTTTCTTATTTTGCAAGTGTTGTCATGAAAATGATCAACCAATCTCCTTTGTTGGGATTGATAGGTAATCAATCACTCATGTTGTAAACTTTTGATTATTCAATATATGATTCTAGCAATTTTTATATACCATTGAATTTCTTCTTGCTTTTCAATCTTATGTTTGATTTAAATGTTGTTGAAAAAGACTTTTGAATCTAGGTTTAGAATGATTTTCTATCAAGATAAGAAATTCTAGAAATGGGATTTGGTTTTGATAATTACATTATAGTATTGGATCGTAAAGCTTTTGAATCGTTTAATAGATTGAGAAATCATCGATTAAACGACACAATCGATCTCACGACGTCATTTGGGAAATCAATGATGTTGTTGAGCAATACGTAATAATGTCATATATAAGAAAACGCTAGAATTCGTATTTGTAATCAATCGGATATAAACGATGTTTGATTGATGAAAGTTAATCCTAACACCTTCTATGTCCTATGACTCTACTATTTATTTATTATGTTTTAAAATGACGAGTAGCGTAGTAAAACAAATTAAACCCTAACTTAAGACGATAATCGAAGTTGAACGGAATATGATATCACATTAATCCCTGTGGAACGATATAAAAATTAATACTTACTTTTGTTCATTCAACAAAATGGCGCCGTTGCCGGGGATTAAAGTTTTTGATGTTATAATCATTGCAACTTTAATTATGGTTTTAAGCAATTTTGCACAAAATTCTTTTATGTATATAGCTAATACTTCTTATCCATCTTGTTTGCTAATTCTTTGTGGTCAGATTATTGAAATCGTTTATGCGAGGTCAAGTTTCCGAGGACCAACTTCTTTTTGATTCCGAGATTGAAAGAACAGCTCGTAGAGCCAATAGCAAGAATCGGAGAAAGAAGCAACAAGCTAAGAGGAGGCAACAAGAGGAAAGTTCTGTTTCTAGTCATTCATCAAGTTCAAATCCAAACCAAGAGTTACAAATGGCTGCACCAGGAGATGGTTCAGGAGGTTCTGGAGTTCCATGTACTAATAGTCCACGCCGTTTTGCACAATTGGGGAAAGCAACGCGGACTACCAAGCAAACGGAAATGAAGACGGGGATATTACAAATCTTGTATGCTAATCCATTCTCAGGATTAGATCATGAAGACCCGTTCCAACATCTCACTAAATTCTATGAGATTGCGGGAACTCTTGGTGAGACAGAAAGTAATGAGGAGGCAATGTGGATGAGAATGTTTCCACATTCATTGATAGGCAAAGCGAAGGAGTGGTACTTGGACCAACCTCCTACGGTGATGACGAACTGGAATACACTTGAGGAGAAATTCCTTGAGAGGTTCTTCCCTCAGAATCGGTTTATGGAGGCAAAGACAACCATTGCGGTGTTTTCACAAGGTACAAGTGAAACACTATGTGAAGCCTGGGAGCGTTTAAAGTCAATGCTCAGGAGATGTCCGAACCATGGATTTGATGAGTTAACACAAATTCATCTCTTCCGGAACGGAATGCAACAACAATCAAAGCTTTTGCTTGACGCTGCAGCTGGTGGTTCTTTAATGGCCAAGAGCGCGGAGGATGCTGTTGCTATTATTGATAGAATGGCGTTGAACGATCACCAAGCTCATCACAACCGGAGCCAAAGCCAAAGGAAGACAGGAATCTTAGAGTTGGGAACTAATGATGCGATCCTTGCACAAAACAAGTTGCTCACGCAACAAGTGGAAGAGTTGACGAAGAAAATGGCCAACCTTCCCCAACAAATGAAGGACATTCAGAACGAGCAAAGAAGACAACACCAAGTCGCATCTTGCGAGCTTTGTTCGGGAGATCACCCAACCGGATTCTGTCCACCCCCCACAGAAGAGGTAAGCTATGTTGGTAATCAACCAAGGCCTCAACAGTTTCAAAACCAATTCCAAAGCCATCCAAACAACTTCCCAAGAGGGAATAATCCTAATTATGGTCAAGGGTGGAGAGGAGAAGCTGGCCAATACAACCGACAACCTTACCAGAATTACAACCAATATCAACCTCCACAACAAAACCACAACCAATCCACCGATGAAACCCTCAATCTATTCATGCAGCAGTCAATGGCCAACCAGAAAAACACTGATGCGTCCATTAAAAACCTGGAGACGCAAGTGGGTCAATTGGCACAACAACTTTCTCAAGCTACTCAACAAGGCGGAACCTTTACCGCCAACACACAAACCAACCCGAAGGATCATGCATCATCATCGAAATGACAATTAAGTCATTTTGATGAGGAAGCCCTTGCAACAAGAGACAACGAAAATTGCAAGGCAATAGCTACAAGGAGCGGGAAGGTAATTGGCCAAGGTATAGGGGATAATCTTGAAGTAGAGAGAAGGGTGGTTGAGAAAGAAGTGAAGGAGAAGGATGAAGATGAAGGACGTGAGGAAGAAACGGAGGATGTACATATAGAGGATGTAGAAGTAGAAAAAAATAATAAGGATGTAGTTGAAAATGAGAACATTGTATGGAAGAAGGATGTGGTGAAGGAGAAGAGCAAGAAGCAAGATATAGTGAAGAATGCACCAACACCGCACCTACCTTACCCAACTACACCAGCCAAAAAAGGGAAGGAGAGGCAGTTTGCTAGGTTCCTTGAAGTATTCAAGAGATTACAAATCAATATACCGTTCTCGGAAGCCTTAGAGCAAATGCCTACCTATGCCAAGTTCATGAAGGAAATCCTTTCCAAGAAGAGGAGGTTTAATGAAGAAGAAACAATTTTGCTAGACGCAAATTGTAGTGAGATCATCCAGAACACATTGTCAAGAAAGAAGAGAGATCCGGGCAAAGTTACATTGCTCGTGTCTATTGGCAATGTAGATGTCGGCAAGGCACTCATTGATTTAGGTTCAAACATCAACCTAATACCACTATCCGTTATCAAAAGGATAGGTGATATAGTTGTGAAGAGAACCAACTTAACCTTGCAATTGGCCGACAAATCCTACACTCGTCCATTGGGAATTGCTGAAGACGTGTTGGTGAAAGTCGACAAGTTCTTGTTCCCTGTCGACTTTGTAGTGATGGATATTCCGGAGGATGATGATGTGCCACTACTTCTTGGGAGAACTTTCATGCAAACGGCACGGATGATGATTGATCTTGACGGAGGCTTGATGAAAGTCCGTGTGGACGATGAAGAAGTCAATTTCAACATCCATGAAGCCATGAGGTTCCCTAGTGATAAAGCTGCGTGCTTCAAGATGGATGCAACGGAAGAATTGATAGTTGATACGAGAAACCAGTTGCATGACTTGACGCATCTTGAGAGAGTTTTGACAAACGCACTAAGTATCCTAGGAGATGAAGATGAGCTAGAGCTTGAAGAGTGTTTGAAGGAGCTCGATTCGTTGAAGGAAATTCCTCCTCACAAAGCCAAAATCGAGGAATTGACGAATGAAGCTATAGTAGAAGAAGTGAAACCGGAGATGAAGATATTGCCCTCACATTTGAAGTATGTGTTTCTTGATCAAGAGGGTACCAAACCGGTGATCATTAGTAGCTCCTTATCAAACCATGAAGAAACAAGATTGGTCGAAGTTTTGAAGTCCAACAAGGAAGAAATAGGTTGGACACTATCCGACTTAAAAGGGATAAGTCCTTCCTATTGTATGCACAAGATCATGATGGAAGAGGATTATAAGCCGGTGGCACAACCTCAAAGACGGCTAAACCCAAACATGAAAGAAGTAGTCCGGAAAGAAGTAGTGAAGCTACTAGAAGCCGGCATGATATATCCGATCTCGGATAGCTCTTGGGTTAGTCCGGTTCAAGTTGTCCCTAAGAAGGGAGGTATGACGGTTATCACGAACGAGAAGAATGAGCTCATACCGACAAGAACCGTGACCGGTTGGAGGATGTGTATCGACTACCGGAGGTTGAACAAAGCAACGAGAAAGGATCATTTTCCTCTACCATTTATGGATCAAATGCTAGAGAGGCTGTCAGGACAAGCTTTTTACTGTTTCCTTGACGGGTATTCAGGTTACAATCAGATATCAGTGAATCCAGACGATCACGAGAAGACTGCATTCACATGTCCTTTTGGGGTATTCGCATATCGACGCATGCCGTTTGGTTTATGTAACGCTCCAGCAACATTTCAAAGATGCATGCAAGCCATTTTTGCCGACTTGATAGAGAAAAGCATTGAAGTGTTCATGGACGACTTCTCAGTTTTCGGGTCATCATTTGATTTATGCTTGGAGAATCTGGACACGATACTGAAAAGGTGCAAGGAAACCAACTTGGTGCTCAATTGGGAGAAGTGTCACTTCATGGTAACCGAGGGTATTGTCCTTGGTCACAAGATCTCCTCCAAGGGTATCGAAGTTGATAAAGCTAAGGTCGACGTGATAGGAAAACTTCCACCACCAGTTAATGTCAAAGGAATCCGAAGCTTCCTAGGCCATGCCGGGTTCTATCGGAGATTCATCAAAGACTTCTCAAAAATCGCAAAGCCATGGAGCAACTTGCTCAACAAAGATAAGTCTTTTGATTTTGATATTGACTGTTTAAATGCATTTAATAGTTTAAAGGATAGCTTAACATCCGCACCCATAATCACCGCACCAAACTGGATATACGATTTTGAACTTATGTGCGATGCAAGTGATTATGGGGTAGGCGCGGTGTTAGGTCAACGCAAAAACAAAATTTTTCATGCTATACACTACGCAAGTAAAGTTTTAAATGACGCACAAGTCAATTATGCTACCACTGAAAAAGAATTACTTGCCATAGTGTTCGCATTGGAAAAATTTCGTTCGTATCTCATTGGTTCAAAAATTGTTATCTGGACTGACCATGCAGCTATCAAGTACTTGATTACCAAACCCGACTCAAAGCCGAGACTCATCCGTTGGATGTTGCTACTCCAAGAGTTTGATTTGGAGATTAAGGACAAGAAGGGGACTGAGAACCTAGTAGCTGATCATCTGTCCAGATTGGTGAACAAAGAGATAACGAAGAATGAAAGGGACATCCTTGAAGAGTTCCCGGATGAACAGTTGCTTATGGTGCAAGAAAGACCATGGTTCGCGGACATGGCCAATTACAAAGCAACGGGGTTCATACCGGAGGATTACACTTGGCAAATGAAGAAGAGGTTGTTGAGAGACGCCACTCAATTCATTTGGGATGACCCGTACTTATTCAAGATTGGAGTAGACCACTTAATAAGAAGATGTGTTGCTAGAGAAGAAGCCAAGGACATCATGTGGCATTGTCACAACTCGCCATATGGTGGTCACTACAGTGGAGAAAGAACTGGAGCTAAAGTTCTTCAAGCTGGCTTTTATTGGCCCTCGTTGTTCAAAGATTGTTATGAACATGTGAAAGAATGCGAGAGTTGCCAGAAGACCGGAGGGATTTCAAAGAGGAATGAAATGCCTCTACAAAGTATCCTTGAAGTCGAAGTCTTCGACTGTTGGGGTATTGACTTTGTAGGGCCATTTCCATCTTCTTTGAACAACGAGTATATTCTGGTGGCTGTCGACTATGTGTCAAAGTGGGTTGAAGCAATAGCATCTCAGAAAGCCGACAGCAAAACGGTGGTCAAGTTTCTGAAAAGGAACATCTTCTCCCGATTTGGAACTCCAAGAGTGCTAATAAGTGATGGAGGTTCTCACTTCTGCAATCAGCAGTTAGCAAAAGCACTTGAGCACTATGGAGTAAAGCACAAGGTAGCTTCACCATACCATCCACAGACGAACGGTCAAGCCGAGGTATCCAACCGGGAAATCAAGCGGATACTTGAGAAGACCGTGTCATCTTCAAGGAAGGATTGGGCGATGAAACTGGACGAAGCGTTGTGGGCCTATAGGACCGCATACAAAGCTCCTACGGGTTTCACACCATTCCAATTGGTGTATGGGAAAGCGTGCCACTTGCCGGTCGAGTTGGAGCACAAAGCGTTTTGGGCGCTCAAGTTTTTGAACTTTGATCAAGAGCAAGCTGGGGAGAAGAGAAAGCTTCAAATGCATGAGTTAGAGGAGATGCGTGACCAAGCCTATCAGTCTAGCAAGCTCTATAAGGAAAAGGTTAAACGGTATCATGACAAGAAGATCATGAAGAGGGAATTCAGACCTGGTCAAATGGTCCTGCTGTTCAATGCAAGACTACGTTTATTTCCGGGTAAATTGAAGTCCAAGTGGTCCGGTCCGTTCATGATAAAGGAAGTGAAACCTTATGGAGCTGTGGAACTTGAGGATCCTATCACCAAGTCAACATGGACAGTGAATGGACAAAGGCTGAAGCCATATTTTGGAGGTGAAGTTGTTCGGCACACGACAACAATTTCTCTCATTGATTCTTACACTTAAGCGAATCAGGCGTCGATCTAATGACGTTAAACAAGAGCTTGTTGGGAGGCACCCCAATTTTGTAAGTATTTTACTGCTTTGCATGTTAGTTTAGGTCATTTCTCATTCAAAATCAGAAACCAGTCCAAATTCAGAACCTGAAAAATTTTACCTGTCATGGATCGCTCAGCGACAAACATGCTCGCTAGGCGATAATTATAGGTCAGTTTGACCAGTTTGACCAACGTAATTTCGCTTAGCGATGGAACCATCGCTCAGCGAAAATGCGAAGGCAGACAGTTCCTGTTTCCAATGACAGACAACCCTCTCTCCACCATTATGACCCACAACCGTTCCCCAACCACCCAGTAAACCCATAAACCGGTTCTAACCCATTGTTTCTCCATTTTTCACAAAACCAACTCAAAACCTTTCATATTCTTCTCAAAAATTCAAACCCAAACTCAACCAAAGCCAGATTAAGCCACTGCATTTCATTGCATCATTTCATCTCGCACTTAATCATCAGGTTTGAGTCCCTTTCTTACTTTTTATAAAAAAAATTCGAAAATGGGTTCATTATTTTGATTTGATAGGATTTGGTTGTATGTGTTATAATTATAGTGTGTAGAATGCTGGTTAGGTTAGGAATTTATCTATGTTAGATATGAACTAGAATAATAACATCATGCCATGCAAAATCACGATTTTGAATCAATTTTTGGACAAACCCATTTTGTATAAATTTGAAATAAATTAGGGTTTGGGGTGTTTGTATGCCAAAGCTGTTATTTTATTTCATTTCTAAGAGTGTTGGGTGTGTTAGGTTGTGATTAGAAGTAATTAGAGGTAGTTCAGGCAGATTTTCAGAAAAATTTTTCATTTTCTGCGTATTTTCGCTAGGCGAAAGTATGATCGCCTAGGCGAAAGTTCATCTGGAAAATCCAGAAATGATGAACTTTTTCGCCTAGCGATTGTCTGGGTCGCTAAGCGATTTTACCCAGAATTTTCTAAAATTTTCTAATTTTTGATCTGAGTTTTTCAAATTGATTTTATACTAACCTCTATCAATATTTGTGTTCTGTGTTTTTCCTGTTTATTTTGCAGCATGGCACCTAAATCCAAATCAACCGGAAGCAAAAGGAAGGCGGGAGAAGGATCTTCCCGAGCATCCGCTCCATTTGATGCGAGCCGCTTCCGGAGCGCCCACCACGCTGCTAGGTACCAGGAGCTGCTTCAGAGGAAGTTCTTGCATGAGAAAGAGTTCATCATCAGTCCTCAAGGCAAATACACGGGCATTTTGGGGATTTTTGAGAGTAGGAAGTGGGAGACTTTGGTAAGTCCTCCGACAAATATCAATGCCGATATTGTCAGGGAGTTCTATGCGAATGCAATCCCTGACAACCCTGAGGACCCCTTTGAGTTCCAGACTTTTGTCAGAGGCCATGTCGTGAAGTTTCACCGCCCAGCCATCAATGCTTACTTGGGAAACCCCTTGACTCCTGCTGAATCAGAATACTTGTGTGAGTACCACACTCAGCAAGCTCGTGGCAACTGGGACCACGAAGAGATTAAGAAGGCTATTTTCAAGGAGGGCAAGGATTATGATCTGAATGCATCTGGGAGACCTTTTAGGGCATTCAAGCAGGACATGACAATGCCAGCTCAGGTGATCCTCAACCTCATCTTACACAACATCCGACCCAAAAGCCATATGTCCTCAACCACATTGGATGTCACCCCCCTCATTTACTGTATCCTAGCTGGGAAGAAAGTGGACGTTGCCAGGATCATTGCAAAGGAGCTTAAGACAGTTGCAATGAGTGGCATAACCATTGCTAAGTGTCCACTTGCCTTCCCCGGACTGATTATGGGCCTATGCCAGCAAGCACGCATCGTCCTCCCACCACAAATCCATGAGAAGATAGTAAACCCGGTGGATGATGCTTATATTGCCCGACACAATGAGGGGACAGGCCATTCTATTATGGAGGGGGCAGTGGAGCTGCAGTTGCTGATGATGATGATGATGCAGTTGCTGGTGCTGATGATGTTGTAGCAGCTGAGGGTTCGGATGAGGAGACTGCGAGTGATGAGGAGATGGAGGATTGAGCTGGGAGCAAGACAAGGACTTGAAAGCACGCGCATACAGTGAAAAAATTCCATTTAAAGCTTTCAGTCGTTTATTTTTTTTGGATTGTCTGAACAATACCATGGCTTGTATTACTTAATTCCCGTACTCTGTTTCTGTATTTTGTTTTGTACTTTGCTTCCGTACTTTTAATTCCGTATTTCCATTCTGTACTTTGAATATTATGTACTTTTGGTACAAGTTGTTTAAGTTTTTGTTTTATGTTAATATTGTGTGTTATAGTTATTTATTTTAGTATCATGTTTTAGTTAGTATAGTTAATTTTCAATTGTGTGAACCCTGTTCAAATACTCAATGCTAAATGCTTGAACTAAGCCAAAGCTATGAGCAAAAGATCAGGTGAGTGATAATGATAAAAAGTTAGTGAGAAAGCGCGCAGCTAAGGTACTCGTTTCTTGTTTTTCTAAGTATATACTTGATTGTGAAATGAGTCCTTTGCACACAATTTTTATGTTACTCAGTTTTAAGTAAGCACATATTTACGTTTGAACCAATGTAGAACTAGCCAAAAATGTGAGGAATCCTCAACCAATGTATATATGCAGGAGACCAATATCATGTTTTAACTCAGTTATTTTATGTTAAATCTGTTGTTGTTTTAAATTGTGTAAAAGCATTGAAATGATCAAGGCAATTTTTTGAAATTGAGAGAAATACTTGACCAAATGAACCTACCCTGTGAGATGTGTGAGTATCTGTTAACCCATCTGAGCCTAATGGAATCAGAATTGTTAACTGTGGACTGTCAATTTAATAAGCTCATCTGCTTATTTAAATTGCCGGAGTTTGTAAAAAAATTCAGTTCACAGTTAACTTTCTATTGAATTCTGATAATTGTTTTCTTGTGAACCCTTATCCATCGTTTTTATTGACCTTTGCCATAACGATAAAGGAACATTCGATTAGGGTTTCACTGAAATAAGTTGGGGAGAAAGGAAGGTTTTATTTAAGTCAATGTATGGTGAATGTGATATTTGATCTTGACAACAAAACAAAAGAAAAGAAAAAAAAATAAAGAAAAGCAAACCAAGAAAAAGAAAAGAGAAAAATGAAAAGGTTTGCAAGATTTCAAAAAGAAAAAGTTGTCAAGAATCAATCAAGAATAGAAAAAAAAATGAAATTCACCAAGTGTTGTATTGGAGAAAGAAGGAGGTTGTAATTAGATTGAATGTTTCCTTTTGCTTGGCCATTTGAATTCAAATATCCCACATATGACAATTCTTTTGTAACCTAGCCCAATTACAACCCTGAAAGACCTTTTGATCAATGCCTTTTATGCTTTTAGAAATGATAATTAGATGGACACATAATTTGATTGTATGTTATCATGTTTATTGGATGAGTGTTCATAACCCTTACAAATGTTCAACATGTTTATCTACTTTTATATAGAAGTGTGTTAGGTTGGTTCAAATTTAAATATTTTGTTTGCCAAGAATTGTGAGATATAAACTTTGTGCTTAGGACTGTGTCACAATCATGGTATGTATTTAGTGGAATGAGAAACTTTACTATTACTCGCGCTATCATAATTGAATCATTCACCTGAAAAATCTTTTCTTCCAATTTGGAAATTTTTGTCTCATGCTTAACTTTGTCCAAAGCCTTGTTTTTCCAATTATTTTGAATCTTTTGTTTGAGGACAAACAAAGAACTAAGTTGGGGAGTATTTGATAAGTGGCAAAATATGAATAAATCCATGTCTTTTATAATGCCTTTTAGTTACTTGTTGTGCAAGTTATCTTAGGCAAAGCATGGAATTTATGAATAAATGCCAATTATTCTTTGTATATCTCATTCTTCCCCATTTGTGTAGGAAAAAGCAAGCCAGGACCTGAACATCAAAAGAATTATTGAAGAGAAGCATGAAGACAATCGCCTAGCGATCCTAGGGCGATTGCTGAGTGAAGTGATGAAAAGATATTTCGCCTAGCGACCTGACAGCGAAATAGAGGCGAAGGTAGGCAGAGAGTTCAGTTGGAACAGTAACTGTCATATTCGCTAAGCGACGGAGAGGCGAAAGGTAGGCGAAGGTAGGCAGAGAGTTCAGCTGGAACAGTAACTGCTACATTCGCCTAGCGATCTGAAAGCGAAAGCTTGGCGATTCAAGACAGGGATTTTCTGGAACAGGGGAAGCTATTTTCGCCCAGCGATATTTTGGTTCGCTCAGCGACATCATCAAGGCGGTCTAACTGTAGAAGATGACGTGGCAAATCTCTATTGGCTGTTTTGAATTGCTCGCTGAGCGATGATACGTATCGCTGAGCGAAAGTGTAATTATCAGTTTAGTATTTAAGCTATTTTCAGCTTTTAGGTTAAAAAGTTACTATTGTATTGCTTACATTTTTACACGAAATTTAAGAGCTTATTCCTAAGAAAGAGAGATTAGGCATAAAAGGAGGAAAACTTCAAAATAGCAAGTAACTTTGGATTGAAGAAGACATTTTAGAAGCTTTGAGACATCAAGCTCTACTAAATGTTCATCTTCCTTTCTTATTTTGCAAGTGTTGTCATGAAAATGATCAACCAATCTCCTTTGTTGGGATTGATAGGTAATCAATCACTCATGTTGTAAACTTTTGATTATTCAATATATGATTCTAGCAATTTTTATATACCATTGAATTTCTTCTTGCTTTTCAATCTTATGTTTGATTTAAATGTTGTTGAAAAAGACTTTTGAATCTAGGTTTAGAATGATTTTCTATCAAGATAAGAAATTCTAGAAATGGGATTTGGTTTTGATAATTACATTATAGTATTGGATCGTAAAGCTTTTGAATCGTTTAATAGATTGAGAAATCATCGATTAAACGACACAATCGATCTCACGACGTCATTTGGGAAATCAATGATGTTGTTGAGCAATACGTAATAATGTCATATATAAGAAAACGCTAGAATTCGTATTTGTAATCAATCGGATATAAACGATGTTTGATTGATGAAAGTTAATCCTAACACCTTCTATGTCCTATGGCTCTACTATTTATTTATTATGTTTTAAAATGACGAGTAGCGTAGTAAAACAAATTAAACCCTAACTTAAGACGATAATCGAAGTTGAACGGAATATGATATCACATTAATCCCTGTGGAACGATATAAAAATTAATACTTACTTTTGTTCATTCAACAATTTTTTCCGCTAATAATGATAATAGAGATGACATTGTATTACTGGCAGATTTAAATATGTCAGTAAAGATATGACATAATAAAAAATCCGCCAATACCCCTTAGTAAATTAAAGAGATTAAAGCTGTAATAAAGAAGAGAAATTCATCTCCTCTTCAAAAGCTACCCAAACTCCCCCACCCCCACTGGTAACTTCAAAAGCTTCTCCCTCTCGCTCTGGTTTTCTCTCTCTCGCAAATCTCTATCAGTTGTCACTCACTCACTCTAAGGTAAGCCTATCAATTCTCCAATTTCTCCTTCCTTCTCCAATTGTTTGTTTTGGGTTTCAGAATTGGAAATTGTTAACGGGTTAGGAGCAAACTTATGAAAATTGCTTATTATTGTTCAGAATCGGGAATTGTTAATGGGTTGAAATAGAATGCTGATGTTTGTTAATGAAAATTGCCTATTGTTTGAAATTGGGAATTGTTAATGGGTTGAAAATGAAATTGAATGTTGATGGTTGTTTATGAAAACTGCTTATTGTGTAGAAAATTGTTTATTGGCTAATTTGGTGGTTGCATAGAAATATTAATGTACAATATGCTACCTTTTTAATTTGAATATTCTTATGTTTATAGTAGTGAATATTATGTGCAGCTTGATGAATGTCTGTAGTAGTGAAAATTCTAGTCTTGATGAATGTTGTGTCTAGCTTCAACACAAGATGACTACAATTAATAACAATCGTGTATTTTGCATTAACCAAGCTATGTTGTGAAGAGTGATAGAAGCAGAAGTTTATATTAAGATGAAGGAAGTGCTGGAAGCTAGTCAAAAGAGTATTCACAAGTGAAATTAATCTTTGATTGCCACTCAAGGAACTTTTAAAGCAACCAACTCTTTTACCTCAACATAACCAATTTTGGAACTACACATCATTATCACATAAACCTTGAAAGCTTCAATGTAAACCGCAAAGGCTGATTTGAAAACATAAATGTGAATTGAATTACTTATCATCTTCTGAACAAGAGTGTTCACTAAAAAGTATTTTCCGAATTCAGCTATACTCACATAGATGAAATATTTAGCATGAGAAAGACCAATTATGTTAGATGCATACAAGACTTGCACAAACTCTATTGCAACATGAGCAGAAAACTCAATTTTGTAGCTCAACGAAACTCCATATAAAACTAAGGAAACACAATTACATTGAAGATAGTCTGATGCAAGGTATTCCATTGTTCCAGCAATTAAAGTTGACCTAGGATGCTTATCATGATCAATGAGTTAGGCAATCCAAAACCACCCAACCTAGGATTGAAATTTCCATCTAACAAAACATTTCTAGTTTTGATATCTCTATGAATCACTCTTTGCTCACATTCTTGATGGAGATATACCAAAACAGAAGCCAATCCAACAACAATATTAACCCTATGAGACCAACTCAACAATTTCCATATCTCAGGTTATTTGTAAATCATCTTGTCGAAGCTGCTATAAGGTAAATATTATTTAAAATAAACTAGTTATCTAATACTTTGTTCCTGTAACAAAATACTTGATAGTTGTTGCATCTTGATTAATAATGGAATATTGGTTTCTCTAATTGTAAGACATGTTCCATCCTTCTCTTCCATCTTTCTCTTCCATCTGAATCATGATCTCTGTTAACTTGGTTAAAGCTTAGTTAAAAAATGGTTAATTCTGTGTACACCCAACGATAATACTGATTTAATAGTGTGTTTGCAGGTTCTTACAAATAAGGCATTGATTATTATTAACATTATTTGGGCAAAAAGAGTGTCGGACTCTTTACCGGTAGGTATTTGTTTCTCATATTCATTAGTGGCAATTAATTATGTTATGTTGTTTGTTGTCATATACTAATCTGTTATTGCTGAATGTGCCAATTATGCATGATTTAGATTGGACTATAATTTTGTTGTCGATTGTACCGTATGTGTTGGTGGCTGCAAGAAACCCAGATGAAATTGAAGAGCTGGTTCCTTATTTATTTCACATATCCAGGAATCACATATCCATAAATTCCAAATCTGAAGGTGTTCTTCTACCTTGTACTTTGTTCTTTATATTCATTCTCCTAGTGGGTAATAAGCTGGCCTGTCATCTGATAATATGGGGTTTAAGATGCTATTTACCTCCAATATGCTTTAGTATCATGCTTTCGTAACTTGCAGCTTACTACTTATAGCATGCTTAATGATCCTGTTTTCACTTGCAGAGTCTTAAAACATTGCAGAATCAGCTTCGTATACTATTGTGCTTGGGGGTTTGGATAATCTAGAGCAGCAGCTAAGGTTATATTTTAGGTTTGAATTAACTCAATTTTGGTTCTTAGAATATTTTCTTTCATGTGGAAGGATGCATACATGCTGGCATTCTAGTAGGATAACTTACTTATATTTAATTTTGAATATATGTGCAGACCACCATGACAGCATTTATTGAAGCTTTTCAAAGGCAGCAAAATAATTATATGGAAACTTTAATAATTATATGGATCATGCTTTGCAAGAAAATCCCCAAAATACGGGGAGAGGAGGAAATAGAAGCGGGAGATCATCAGGAGGGAGATTAGGATCGAATTTGTCTGAATATTATGATAATTAGTTTATTTTGTTAGTTTTCTAAATTGTACGAATATTATTGAAATATTTATGATTTTGTACTAAAACTATTTATGGATTGTATGAATATTATGATGATATGTCGTTTAATTAATTTGTGTCTTATTAAATTTAATTTTTTTAGGGGAAATTTAAATTTTATTTCTTTAATTTATTTGTGTTTAATTAATTTTATTCATTTAATTAAAATAAAAAAGTGGGAAGGTGATTAAAAAAATTGTGAAGTGCATTATTGGCGGAAATTTCTGTCAATAATGTAGATATGCATAAACATTACTGACGGATAAATCTGTCAGTAATACTAGGACGAATTTGGTAGTGCATTACTGAGAGATTATTTGCCAGTAATTACTGACGGACTGTTCCGTCAGTAATCCCTCAGTAATGCTTTTGTCAGAACTACCTCTCCATTACTGAGGGAAAATTCCGCCAGTAACATTACTGACGCTAGTATTATTGAGGGATTTATTTTGTCACCAATACGCCGCCAATAATAATTATTAAGAGATCTTTTGCATTACCGAGGGTTTAATTCCGCAAGTAAAAGGCAAAATTCTTGTAGACTTGAATTCAGACTTAAACTGGTTCTCTTCATTCTAGTCTTCGACAATATTAATGCATGTACGCTTCTTTAGTTCAGTCCCCAAGTCATCTATTTCAATATCAATAGCAGCAAGAGAATTATTCCCACCCATATCATTTTCATTCACGGCCAGCAACCCAAGAACAACTTGACGTGTGACTATTGCACACCATTTGTAAACATATGAGTAGTAGGAGATGGAAGCATAGACCCACTAGAGAAGGAAGCACCAAAAGCAAAGACTTACTTGGCCTCATGAGAGCACTTAGTTGAGCAACAAGGATACCTGTTTTGATAGCACTAATTGCATGAGCAACAAGGACCCAACATTTGATTTACCAGCACTTGCAACATTCTGAACCGCACCATTCATAGTCCCTTCCCTCAGCCTCATTGAAGGAATAGGATCTTGCAGCCATATGTTGGTAGCAGCTGTTCCCATACGCCTCGTCACATGCCGTAGCGCCTCTCCCCATCTTCCTCTATATCAAACAATTTTGGACAACGTTTATCCGTATGACCCATCAATCCACATAAGTAACAGAAAACTCCTAACTTCTCATACTTGAAACGAATATTTGCATTGCTGCCATTATTTGCTTCCACCTGCCACTGTTGTTTCAAAGGAACTGTGACATCTGTAAGCACCTTCAGACACATATAGGAGCTACGCACAATGTTTCGATGATCATACTCCTTCACCTCTCCAACGAACTTACTAATCCGGTATATGCTTTGACAATAACTAGTAGAAGACTCGTGCTTTAATCTATATAAACTGACCTATATCTACTCTCGTTATATGTCCATGTGGTTCAAATTCACGCTCGACAGAACGACACTACGTGAGATACGTTCAATCACCATGTTAAAATTGTCGTAAAGCCAAGGACCTTCATCCAGAACTTTTCCAACATCAAGGTGGTGAAGAAACATGAATAAGAAATGGTATGCATCTTCTTGAGTGATGGAGACACGTTTCACGGGGTGCCAGATGTGTCCAAGATGCTCCTTAAAGTTGGATGCTAGCAAGGCAATGATCAATGATATGGATGCCAGCAATTTCAAATTCGAGAATATTTAGTCTAGTATTGGCAGATTGTTTTCCTCAAAGGTTTTAAGTTGTTAGTCGTTTCAAGAGGACTAGAATGTTTTCAATTTAGAATAATATACTTTAGGAATTATTTTTTCCTTAAAAGGTATAACCATATTTTGAGATGCCTAATGGTATATTCAAGTTTGACATAAACATACCCTAGTAGATTTTTTTGTAATCACTGTTTGTTTAAAATGGAAAAAAATATCAATGAAACATGTAGAATCATCAAATAAGATCAATTATAATAATATATTTACATACAATTACAAATAGTATCCTTATATTTAAGCAATGAAACAATTAAATGAAATTATTGTTTACAACAACAACTATGGTGTTTATAAGGAATTTTGAAGCAATGTTAGATTGATTCTTTGTAAATTTTGGTGTCTAACGTGAGAAAATTCTTGAACCACAATCCCGAGAGCTTTTGATATCTTTTCAAACCATCTTTGTAATCTATAAAAGTCATTCCAAATCTCACAGTATAACCTTTGTGCCATTCAAAATTATCCAACAGAGACCATGCAAAGTATCCCTTTACATTTACACCAGCCCTGCATTTCATTGAAAGAAATAATATCATATAATTAAATTCCATGCAAAAAATGAAATAGACTAGTCTTTAGATATTTCAATATATTACTTACATGATTGCCTCTCTAAGATAAAAGAGATGACGGTAATGATAATCAATTCTATAAATATCTAAAAGAGATTCATCAAGTGATAATGACGGATCGTCGTACTCATTTATACCTACACATCATGAAAATTTCAATTATCTTACATAGTTTCGTTATATAACTGAAAATATGTTTCCTTATAGGAAATTGCATATATATGAAGAATATTTTTTTAAGTATATCATATTTAGCTTTATCTCGAACAAACTTTCAACAGTAATTAAATGGAAAAAAAAATATGATACATGTGCGATTTGTGTACCGTTTTCAGTAATATAAATTAAAGGATTGTTGTATTTTTCTTTAGCGTATATCAAAAAGTCTCGAATTCCTCTTGGATAAACATACAACCAATCTGAAGCAACCTGAAATTAAATACACATAAAAAGTTTATTAATTACTCAATAATAGAAAACAAAAAAAAAGTAAGATGTTGCAATTTTTAAGATATAAACTTACATTTAGACCAATTGATTTTCCATCTCGTGCGACTGCAATCACAAAAATATAAAATATGTCATCATTTAAATTAAATTTATAATATACAAGATAGCAGTAAGCTAAAAGTACTTACATGAAAAACTAGACAGAGAATCTGTTAGGTAGCTAGAATTTGCATTGCTTAATTGAGGTGCATCAGAGACATAGCAAGAAGAGTAGTAGTTTACGCCAATAAAATCAAATGAACCACTGACTAGCCTAGATTGCTCTTTTGTAAACTTTGGTAATCGTGATCTAACCAAGGCTCGCATGTTTTTTGGATAATCTCCATTGGCTAAGGGATCCATAAACCTATAATTAAACAATGAAATGGAATAAGTTACCATATATATATATATATATGCTTGTGTTAATTTGGATGGTAGAATTATGTAAGCTTTTTCTTCAAAAAAAAAAAAAAAAACAAAATTATGTTAGCTTTATCTTTGTACTTACCATCCAAACTGAAAGTCTGTAGCTCGTTCAGCAGCATTTTGATTATGTTTGTTATCTGAGAGCGGCACAAACCAGTTAATGACCAATGTTATACCTATCAAACCATTTTGAGAGACTTGATACTTGGTCTTGTACATATTAACAACTGCTGCATGAGCTAGAAGTTGATAATGTGCAACTAAATAAGGTTCTGTTCCAGAATCACCACCGGTGCAATTTGGATTCAACCAAGAAGAGCATCGACCTGGTGCCATTGCGCCATTTGCATATCCATTTTGACTGTAACTCCATGGCTCATTCAACGTTATCCAATGTTTTACTCTATCTCCAAATGTTTTAAAGCAAAGTTCTGCATAGTCTTGAAAGTCTTTTCTGTAGTTGGAGGTATGAAAAGATGAATGAGAAACATTTTCATAGCTATATAAAATAAGTTTTCAGATTAAAATTTGAAATTGTATCACTCACATGATGAGAGGGCTTAAGAAACCACCATATTCATCTTCTAGAGATTGAGGAAGATCCCAATGAAAAAGAGTTACAAATGGTTGTAAACCTGCAGTTTTTAGACATAAGACGGCTATTTTGGAAGATGCTAGCTAAAATGCGAATAAAAATAATAATACTAATATAATACGATAATTGAAAATGAAGTTTGTTGTATTCTTACCATTTGCCACCAATTCATCAATGAGGTTATTGTAATAGTCAATTCCTTCTTGATTAATTCCTCCACTTAGTTTTCCATCTGCATAAATTAATGAAGCTAATTAATAAAAAATAATGGAATATGGTTAGTAAAAAGAAACGAAGTTCATATCCTTCATTTAGACTTACTTGGGAGTATTCTAGACCAAGATATGGAAAATCTGTAGGCATCCAAGTTCATATCCTTCATGATTCCAACATCTTCCTTATAGCGATGATAGGAGTCAACAGCAATGTCTCCATTGTTTGCATCACTGATTTTTTCAGGATATCTATGAGTGAAGGTATCCCATATACTTGGTCCTCTTCCACCTTCACTTGCTGCACCTTCATACTGATATGCAGAAGATGCTGTGCCAAAGATGAATCCTTTGGGGAAATCATTTCTATTCAATGAACCTATTTGCAGTGGTGCAGTGTTAATTATTTCTTGACCATTTGTGAAAGTAATGATGAATGTTGAAACTAAAGACAACAAGAGAGAAAATAGGAGATATCTCATGCTTAATGTCATAATAATCGCTTTTGTGGGTTATGGAAACAATGCAAGCGAGTGTTGCTTCTTATATAAGAAAGAAAAACTTGGGCGGCAGGCTTCTATTGCACATTTTTCTCGTCAAATTAAAATTCAATACGCGGTTCCTTTGTATGACTTATTATTTTTTTGATAATATCTATGACTCATTAGTTAATTGGACTCCCTAAATTAAATTGATTTTAAGTTTTTGTCAAGTAACTTATTCACTAGAAATTCACGATGAATAAATAGATGTTTGAGATTCAAACTCCGACTCATACATATATAATACAATGTTCCAACCCACTTAGCTAAGCACATGATGACCAATTGATTAATCACCAAACCAAATTAAGAATTATTATGGATAGGCAACTTCAAAGCATTGACAACAATTAGAGAATCACCTTCCATGACAATGATGACCACTTGTTTGAGTAGGTAGTAGCTTGTTTGTTATTTTGTTGTCGATGGTGTTTTACTCTTGATAATAATAGGTACTACCTACTCAAACAAGTGAGAGTATATATATCAACAAACTACTTATTATAATATAGAAATGGACTATTCTTAGATCTTGCAAATCTGAAATTACAACCATTATGCAACTCCTATAATTATCGCATAAATGACCAAATGCCAGAAGCCAAATTAACCTTGTTGAGGACTAGAATCCCAAACGTAGCTCTCAAATTTTGCACACCACTTAATGGGGGAGCTAATTATTTTGGGTGGTTAGTTTTTATTGATTTTGGTGGTAGCCATCGGTTGGATGGTGTATTTAGTGGTGTTTTAATGTATGAGGTGTAAGGGTTTTCTATTGGATGTTCCGCCTATATACGACGCTTTTTGTTATGTTCTTTCTGTTTTACCGGTCTATGTTTTTCTTGAGTAGAGACTATGTTATTAATTAATTTTGTTGTTTAAAAAAAAAAAGACGCCCCTTTTTGATATATTAAATGTAAAAATCCAAAAGGTCTTACATATTGTTTACTGATGTTTTTGGTAAACAAGAAAACTAGTTTTAAAAGTTACATGAAGGATCAAACTAGAAATCCTAGGACTTGTTGTGCAAAGATTTTCCAGAAAATGTATGAGTGTTCATCACATTTTATGAGTTTATTTATGAACAAGATGAAGAAAATTGTTTTTAGGAAGAAGATAACTAGCTTTCGACAGAGATCAATAGAGTGTTAAAGGATTAAAACACTAAAAGACTTAGAGTTTAAAATGGCAAAGAAACTTAAAAGAAAGTAAATTGCATTGCATAAATGAAAATGGTTCATCAAATCATGTTACATACATTCTGACTCTTTTCTCTCTTTGTGCTTGGATAATTCAAGTTTAAGAACTTGTGATAATGATTTGTGACACCTTTTTCTTACGAAAAACTACTATATAAACATAAGAAAAAATAACCAACGGTCCTAAACTAAATATTTTCGACAACTTCAGTCTATTTCCCACGTGTCTGGACCTCTGATTTTGTCTCTTCAGTGAGGATTTGAATTCTTCTAGTCGAATTCGTAAATCTGCCGAACCTCTCTGTCGAAATCTTCGTGCTTCATCTTGTACTTAGAAAAATTCTTGGTCGTGATAACCAACTTGTCTGCCGAAATACACACTTAAAAATAATAGGCTAACACATACACACAAATGTAATAATAAAAAAGAGATAATGATGTAATATTTTGTTGGTAAATATCGTTATTGTTAACTAAACGCTTTCATCTGGATTCAAATCCAAGAGCTCAAAGTTATATATGTGTGAGTTTTAAATAATGATTGTCCCTTCAAACCCCCAAAAATTGTATTATTTCGTTTAAATTTACTAAAAATTGTGTAAGGATCTATCTTTGGACAATTTTTTAAAGCTTCGTATTTTTTTTCATTTCGAGGTTCATATTAAATGTATGATAACTATATATGAATATTTATTATTTTAAATAATGCTATGTATATATTACGTATAATAAAAAAGTAGTTTCTTGACCCCAAAAAAAAGTAATTAATCAATCACTTAACCCTTTTTTTTAAATAAATTAATCAATCACTCAATCCTTATATTTAAGCTACATTTTTTTTTTGACGTGTTATATTTAAGCTATATAAGAAGACTCTCAAGGGAGGAAAATAATTCGAATCAACAGCTTTTTTAACGATGAATTCACAGATACTTTAAAGAAAAAACATTACCACGTGTGAATATGTAGTTTATGAGATTTGGTCAAAAACGATGTATTTTACGATATAAATACAGTTTTTTTTTTAAATATAGATAAATACAGGTTGAATATAGTTATATTCTGATGAGTAGGGAATTTGGTCAAGTTTACCTATTTCTTAATTTATAAGTATAATATGGTTCAACCTTTTGAATAAGAATTATTTTCATTTCGATCAGGACTGGTCTCAATCTCTAACGGATGAAAGTACGTGTCAAAGTTGTTGCCTGACTATTTATTTGTCACATGTCACAAAACTACTGCGAAATGTGTCATTAGGAAATTTGGTCTCACATTTATCTTTGATCAAGTGCATTGTCAAAGCATGCACGTGCCCTTAAATTAGTCAATAAACTTGCGTAAGGATAAAAGAAGCAGTGTGAGTTATCAAATTAACAAGGAGGTACAAAGGCAATGTGATATGATATGGAAAGATAAAATAACTAAAATAATATAGGATATAGGAGGGGAAGATAAAGATTTTTTCTATTTGATCACTCAGAAATTTAAGTATTTTTTCTAATGTAGTCCTTAACTAAGTAATCAAATTATGTAAAACATAGCAACGAATAGAACAAACACGTGCAAGTAGTTACATAAACGCATTTAACACAAGTTAACACGTAATACATATTCATATATTGCACATAATCACATGTTTACTTACGTATATTTGCACAATTTTATATAATCACTTTTAGCAAAATATAGTTTCAATATATTCCTTTTGTCGAAATATAGTTTCGGTATAACTGATCCAAGTATTTGGTCTAGTGCTAAAAAAACATTGCATAAATTCATATCTCAGAGTTCGAGCTCCGTAGTGCTATTGAATGAAGATAAATATAAATACTTTTGTAAGTGTTTTTTCATTCCAAATTATTAATCTATCTTGTATTGTGACACCCCTCACTTTAGTGCTCTTGGATTCGGATCTTGAGTTCGAGCTCCGGAGTAGTGCTCTTAGATTGATATAAATATAAATAAATTTATAAGTGTTTATAACTAATGTTAAGATAATTGAATATGTATATGGTAAAGATTCATGCACACAACAAACTTTTGAAGAAAGGGATAGGGTGTACGCTATTGTGCTTTTCAATTTTTCGTCATAGAACTGATGACTAATCAAGCCTCCAACTTGCTTAATTAATTAATCAGCCAATATTTTTGATTGGTTTATACGTTAGTTATTGTTGCCAACAATTTAACATACGGTCAAAATCCAATATTGTGAAGTTTTTGTCCCATCAAAATAATAAAGTACGTAAAAGTAGGTTGTATTTGTCAAATGAAGATGACAGTGGGATGCACGTAAAAGGAACTAAGGAAGTATTATATTCCTATATTCCTGCATGTGCTATATTTGGGAAATATAGCAGCGTAAGTGCATGGTCAGTATATCTTATTCGGAGTTGGCACATAAGACTATGCAATATACTAATATCCCTAAAAAAAAGATTATGTACCAACCTTCGGTTGTCACATTTCAATGACACTGGTCATTCTTATGTGATTAACGCACTATTTTTGAAAAATATTTTCGTGACTTTGAGTCTTAATTGATAATGTTAGTGTGAATTTAATTGAATAGACGGATGCACGATTATAATAAAATATTTTGATGAGACAAAATGATTGATTAAAATAGAGATAGAAGCAAAATTATCAAAATCAAACTCAAAGACACTCAAGTGAAACTCCTATCATTTTCTCCAAACACACACTCTTATTTTATGAAAAATAAATAAATTGGTGGAGGATATCCTCCACGATATTTGCGTAGTCTATAATAACAATTAACTATAGAAAGTGAAATTTCATGTTTCGGTTGTTGTAACAAAGGACCTTGTGGGAGAGCATTTATAACTTGTGAAATTTCGCAATTAAGTTAAGGTAAAGGTGAGATGAAACTTACTGGGGATCATGTATGTAGTAAGGAATAGAACAAATGAGAATGTATCATATTTCACCTTTATCCGGGGATAGCCAATTTACATTCCCTAGATAGTGAATTAATTTGAATAAATTTGTTTTTGTGTAAATAGAGAGTGATTGAGTGTTAGAATGCATATACTAAAATTATGTCACATTATATATGCATATGATTAATGTTAATTGTATTTTCTAACTGTCTTGGTGTCCTCAGTGTGCCACTGCCGTTTATATGATAAGTCTACTTGTGTATGGTAAAAATTGTTAATGTTATAAAATATATGCATTGTGTTATAATCAACAGCTTCCGGTTCAATAAGTCTTGGCTTATTGAACCAGACTTACCACATTACGTCAAAGACAACTGGAGTTACTATCCCACAAGTAATATTGTTACTAAGCTCAATTATTGTATTGAGGATATGAAACATTAGAGCAAGGCTAATCACCCGCACTTCAATCAACGAAAACAGCAGCTGAAATCTCATATTGAAATTATGTGTGCTAACAACCTCGCAAATCTTCTCCTTCAGGAGGATGTTTACTGGCGGCTGTTAGTTGCGTAACAAAAGTAAGTATTTTTATATTACCGTCTCCACAGGGATTGGTGCGCTATCTCGAGCCGTTCAACAATCGTTATCGTTTTGAATAAGGGGTTTGTAACTTGTTTGCATAAAAACTATTGGAACCTAAAAGCGGAAATAAAGACTATAAGTAATAGGGAATAAAAGCGTTGGAATCGGAGTTCATCAATCTTGCATCGAATATAATCTAAAAATCATGCATATGAATTCTAGCGTTTTAGCGAAATTATCATGTATCACTCGACAACGTCATTCGTGTCCAAATGACGTCGTGAGATCGATCGTATCGTTTAATCGACGATTTCTCAATCTATTAAACGATCCGAAAGCTTTACGTTCCAATACTTTATGTGATTATCAAAACCAAATTCCATGTCTAGAATTTCTTATTTTGATAGAAGATTATTCTAAACCTAGATTCAAAAGTATTTGTCAATAACAATTAAATCAAGCATGGGAATGAGAAGCAAGAATAACTTCAATAACACATAAATTGCTAAAATCATATATTTGCATAATCAAATATTACATCGATCTAAGCTAGATAAAGTACCTCCAATCCCAACAAAGGGAAGATTAGTTGTTCATTTTCATGACAACTGTACAAAAGTTTAAAGAAGATGAAGATCTAAGTCTAAGTCTTGATTTCCCAAAGTCTTAGTTGATTCCACAATCCCTTCACTCTTGCTCCTTGAAGATCACAGCTTCTAGCCCTAAAAACTGTCTAAAAACTAAATCCTAAAATATTACTAAACTGTATTAAAAAGCAATCTTCTGATATCTCTCAAAAAAGACTGAAACAAAGCTTAAATACTAAAACTGATAAGTGACATCTAGCTTTGCGAGCTTAACTTCGCTCGGCGAAGTAAGCTTTCTTTGCCAGTGGTTTTCAGCCACGTCTTCAAATAGCCTTTAAACCGCCTTGATTTCGCTGAGCGATGATAAATTTCGCAGAGCGAAATCATGCTTCCCCTGTTTCAGAAAATCCCTGCCTAAGCTCGCCATTCTTTCGCCTTGAGTTCGCTCAGCGAAGCTCTTGATTTGATTTTCTTTCATTCTTGATCTTTAAGTCCAAGGAGATGGCATAAGCCTACAAAAATAGTAGGGATTAGGTCTAACAAGCATGAAATGATAATAATCCTTTCTTTCAGAGCTTTTACCTAGATAACTTGTAAAGCAAGTAAGAAAAGTGCCTAAAATAAATATGCTTTATAACTAGTTTCTGGCACTTATCAGCGGCAACGCTCAAAAATTTATTGGCTCAAGGATGGTGATACTAACAACAAATTTTTCCATTGCACAACTTCATCTCGTTGCCGGAAAAATACTATCACAAAGCCAAGACACCCAAATGAATCTTGGCTTACCTCCCAGGAAGATATGAGTGCTCACATTTATGAATTTTTCTCAAATCTCTTCCACGCCATCCAAGGTGACCAGCAACCTGTTATTGCGCGTATTCAATCGCGTGTAACAAGGGATGGCAATACAATTCTTACTAAACCATTCACAGCCGAAGAGTTCAAAGAAGCTATCTTTAGCATGCACCCTGACAAGTCACCTGGCCCAAACGGGCTTAACCCGGGATTCTATCAACACTTTTGGGATGATATAGGTAACGAGATTTTCACTTCAGCTTGCTCTTGGCTTCAAGCGGGCACATTTTCGTCTCACCTCAACAGCACTAATATTGTCCTAGCCCCCAAAGGCGATCATCCTGAATCTATTAAAGACCTCCGTCCCATTTTTTTGTGTAACGTTCTTTACAAGATTGTTTCCAAGGTCCTCGCTAATCGTCTTCACCCCTCACTTGGAAGCTTCATTTCTCCGGAGCAAGCGGCATTTGTCCCCTCGCGTTCCATCATGGATAACACACTTTCAGCATTTGAAATCCTACACCATATGCGCCATAAGCATGCAGGTAATAAGGGGGAAGTAGCATTGAAACTCGATATTTCCAAGGCGTTTGACAGTGTTAGTTGGAGCTGTCTTCAAGAGGTTATGCGTAAGATGGGCTTTAGTGATCAATGGATTTCTTAGATGAGGATGTGTTTTGCTTCAGTTGATTATCACGTCCTATTCAACGGGGACTGCATTGGACCGATCACACCAACAAGAGGTCTAAGACAAGGTTGTCCTCTTTCACCTTATCTGTATATTATTTGTGTCGAGGGCCTCACAGCTTTGATCCAACATAACGAGCTTTCCGGAAAATTGCATGGAATTCGTGTGTGCCGTGCAGCCCCCTCCTGTTAGTCATCTCCTTTTTGCGGATGACAGCTTTCTCTTCTGCCAAGCAACTCCAACCGAAGTTAACTGTCTCAAAGAAATCCTCATGTGCTATGAAAATGCTTCTGGCCAAGCTCTAAATTTTAACAAGTCTGCCATAGCCTTCAGCCACAACACACCACCTGATATTATTAATAGCATCTCTGCTTGCCTTGGTGTGACGAGGAGCATAGGGAGTGGAAATTATTTGGGTCTCCCCTCAATGGTCGGTCGAAACAAGAAAGCCATTTTTAATTATCTCATAGATCGAATATGGAAAAAATGCCAATCTTGGACTGCAAAATCTCTTTCTAGAGCATGTAAAGAGGTGTTCATCAAATCTGTTGCTCAAGCAATTCCTTCTTATTGTATGGGAGCTTTTCTCATCCCCACATCTTTATGTGAAGAAATAGAAAGAACCATGAATTCCTTTTACTGGGGTTCAAAAAAGAATGGCAGTCGGGGTATAAATTGGATGAGATGGGATAAATTATCATTACATAAAAGTCGTTGTGGTCTCGGATTCCATGATATGAAAGCCTTTAATCTTTCCATGCTCGGTACACAAGGTTGGAAACTCCTCGCAGAACCCAGCTCCTTACTCACTCGCATTCTCAAAGCTAAATATTTCCCTCGTCGGGATTTCTTGGAAGCCGATATTGGTCACAATCCAAGCTATACTTGGAGGAGCATATGGAGTTCTCAAGACCTTGTTAAATCGGGTTATAAATGGAGGATTGACGATGGATCTCATATCAATGTTTGGAACGCTCCTTGGATACATTCTCTCCCTACACTCAGACCTTCCACTATTCCTCCTCCTTACATGGCCGAGCTCCTTGTCCAGAATTTACTCAATCCGGACCGGATCTCTTGGAACAATGATCTCGTTCATACTATCTTCAATTACAATGATGCTGCAGCAATTCTTGCTATTCCTCTTCGGAACAGATCTCTTGTAGATTCTTATGTTTGGCAATTCACGGTTGATGGTACATATTCCGTTAAATCGGCGTATTCTCGTTGTATATCTCTTGCAGCCAATATGACGGATGGTGATGTTCCGGATCAGAACTGGGACATTATCTGAAAGCAAAAAGTACCTCCTAAAAGTTTGATCTTTCCTTTGGCGGGCATCACACAATTGCCTCCCCACCCGTTCTCGCTTAATTCAAAGGGGGATCCCTTGTTCCGACTCATGTGTGCATTGTGATGTTTCGGCAGAAACGCATACACACCTCTTCTTTGTGTGTGCTAAAGCCGTTGCTTGTTGGGAGCTGCTACAACTTGATGACATTATCTGAAATATGCTTCCCACCGCTAATGATTTCTCTACACTCTTATTATGTTTCTTTGACAGGCTGAACACCGATCAACATTGTGAGATATTGGAACGAACTCTAGGGTAGCTTCTGGTTCGACAGGGAATAAGCATGAGGTCGAAGATTGTTCGCATGCTGCTGTCGAAGTAGTGCGTGTTGTAGTCGAAGTTGTTCTAACATGCATTAGTGAATATTGCTAGGTTTGTTAGCATATCGAATTGGGCCTGTTTGTTATGTCCAATTGTTTAAGTTAGCCTGTACCCTAAGTTAGCTTGTAATTGGTAATTGTGAAAAAGCCCATTAGTTAGTATGTTAGGTTTATTATAAATAGCATACTAGTCTCTCATCTTAGTACGACGGCAAATCCTAATTTAGGGTGAGAGGGTTATTTGTTATTCTTGTAACGCTTGTAATCTTGTTTAAAGAGAAAGTAAAGAATAGCAGTTATAACCAATTCTTTGTTGTTCTTCTTGTTTTTCCCATTCGTTTTCCGTTATACTTTGTTCTTGACATCGTTTTTCACAACAAATTGGTGCGGTGAGCGTGGAGAAGATGCCTTCAACAAAGTATGAGATTGAAAAGTTCACCGGAGTGAACGATTTTGGTCTGTTGCGCTTGAAGATGAAAGCCCTACTGGTTCAGCAGGGTTGTTTAGAAGCTTTGAAGGGAGTCGCAGCCATGGATGTTGCGTTAACGGAGAAGGAGAAGACGGCCATGATAGAGAAAGCCCACAGCGCAATCTTGCTGAGCCTTGGTGATAAGGTTCTACGACAGGTATCAAAGGAGACGACGGCAGCAGGGTTATGGGTGAAACTTGAAAGTTTGTACATGACCAAATCGCTGGTAAATCGACTCTACCTGAAGCAGGCTTTGTATTCATTCAAGATGAGTGAAGACAAAGTGTTGGCTGAGCAGTTGGATATGTTCAACAAGCTGATTCTTGATTTGGAAAATATTGATGTGAAGATCGATGATGAAGATCAAGCGCTGTTGCTGTTGTGCGCTTTGCCCAGAACACATGCTCACTTCAAAGAAACTCTCTTGTATGGAAGGGAGTCCCTGACCTTTGAAGAAGTTCAATCAGCCTTGTATTCGAAGGACTTGAACGAACGAAAGGAGCATAAACCTTCGACTGTTGGTGAAGGTTTGGCCGTCAAGGGAAAATTCTTGCAAAAGGGTGGTAAGTTCGACAAGAAGAAAGGTAAAAGTCAGCAGAAGTCTTACAGTGGCGAGGCATCTGGTATTCGATGCTATCATTGTAAGAAGGAGGGTCACACAAGAAAGGTGTGCCCTGAACGCCTGAAGGATCATGGAGGTAAGGATAATGGCAACGTAGCCATTGCACAAGATGACTTCGAGTCATCTGATGTTCTTGTGGTTTCAAGCAGCGACTCAACGAAGGAGTGGATTATGGATTCAGGTTGCACTTGGCACATGACTCCAAACAAAGACGTGTTCGAGGAACTATGTGAGCAAGATGGTGGATCTGTATTGCTGGGAAACAACAAAGCTTGCAAGATTGCTGGTGTTGGATCTGTGAGATTCAAGCTCCATGATGAGTCAATAAGGTTATTGACTGAAGTTAGGTATGTACCTGATTTGAAGAGGAATTTGATTTCTCTTGGTGAATTCGACAAGAAAGGATATGTTTTCCAAGGAGAGAAAAGTATCCTTAGGGTCATGAAGGGGTCGAAGGAAGTCTTGAGAGGCGTGAAGAAACAAGGCTTGTATGCCCTTGAGGCTGAAGTTGTAAGTGGTTCGACAAATGTTGCATCCACGAAACCTTTGTCGAAGACAGAAATTTGGCACATGAGATTGGGCCATGTCAGTGAAAGGGGTCTGGTCGAACTAGGGAAACAAAATCTGCTTGGTGGAGACAAAGTCGAAAAGCTGAAGTTTTGTGAACCCTGTGTACTTGGAAAATCTTGTAGAGTGAAGTTCAACAAAGGTAAACAAAGAACACATGGATCCCTTGATTACATCCATGCTGATCTTTGGGGGCCTGCAAGGTGTCCATCACATTCAGGAGCGAGGTACTTTCTATCCATAGTTGATGATTATTCCAGAAAGTTATGGGTATTCATCCAGAAGACTAAGGATGAAACTTTTGAGAATTTCAAAAGTTGGAAGACTCTGGTCGAAAATCAAACTGGCAGGAAGGTTAAGAGGTTAAGAACCGACAATGGCCTTGAATTTTGCAATGAGGCGTTCGACAGCTTTTGTGCTGCCTCTGGTATTGCAAGGCACAGAACTACTGCAGGTACTCCACAACAAAACGGTTTGGCTGAAAGGTTTAATCGAACTATTTTGGAAAGAGTTAGATGCATGTTGACCAGTGCTGGGTTAAAGAAGGTGTTTTGGGCTGAGGCTGTTTCGACAGCAGCATATCTGATAAATAGATGTCCTTCGACTGCGTTAGATATGAAGACACCTGAAGAAGTTTGGTCGGGACATCCACCAGATCTCGACAAACTGAGAGTATTTGGCTGTGTAGCCTATGCTCACATTAGGCAAGACAAGGTCGAACCTAGAGCTCTAAAATGCATGTTCATGGGATACCCTGAAGGAGTCAAAGCTTATAGGCTATGGTGCCTAGAGCCAGGTCACAGGAGGTGTATCACCAGTCGAGATGTAGTTTTCAATGAAGCTGAAATGGCTTTCAAGAAAACTGATGATGTTGATCGAAGTGCAGAAATTTCTGACGAAGAGCTGGAACAGGGAGAGATTCCTGTTGAGGTGGAGCATGTTGATGCTGAATTGCGTATCCCAGATGAAGTCGAAGAAGATACTGAGGAAACTGTCGATGACTACTTGTTGGCAAGAGATAGGCAGAGAAGAGTCATCAAGCCACCTCAGAGACTTGGATATGCAGATCTTATAGCTTATGCCTTAATCTCTGCAAGTGAGGTTCTAGATGAAGAACCTAGAGACTATAAGGAAGTTCTGAGGAGTCGAAATAAGACTGAATGGCTGAAGGCCATGGATGATGAGATGAAATCTCTTCATGATAATAACACTTGGGAACTGATCGAGAAACCTGTTGGAGCAAGGTTAGTCAGCTGTAAATGGATTTTCAAAGTTAAGGAAGGAATCAAAGGAGTGGCGTCGAAAAGATACAAGGCAAGGTTGGTCGCTAGGGGTTTCACTCAGAAAGAAGGTGTCGATTTCAATGATGTGTTTTCTCCTGTTGTGAAGCACAGATCCATTCGAATGTTGCTTGCCATGGTGGCACAGTTCGACCTTGAACTGGAACAAATGGATGTAAAGACTGCGTTCTTGTATGGTGATCTAGATGAAACAATCCTGATGAGGCAACCTGAAGGGTATGTCGAAAAGGGGAAGGAAGATTATGTGTGCAAACTGCAGAGATCTTTATATGGACTGAAACAATCTCCTCGACAGTGGAATAGGAGGTTCGACAAGTTCATGGCACGGATAAGTTTCATTAGAAGTCAGTTCGACCACTGTGTTTACTTCAGATTTCGACCTGGTAATTCATTTGTTATTTTGTTGCTTTATGTGGATGATATTCTCATAGCAAGCAACAATGTCGAAGATGTAATGAGGGTGAAGGCTGAACTCAATAAGGAATTCGACATGAAGGATCTGGGAGCTGCATCCAGGATTCTTGGGATTGACATCCGAAGAGATAGAAAGCAGTCGAAATTATGCTTATCTCAAGAGGCATACCTACGGAAGATTCTCTACAAGTTTGGTATGTCGAATTCAAAGCCTGTTGTGACTCCGACAAACCCTCAATTCAAGCTGAGTATAGATCAGTGTCCCAGTACTGATGACGAAAGGGCTTATATGAACAACATTCCATATGCTAATATAGTAGGTTCTTTGATGTATGCTATGGTTTGTACTAGACCAGACATAGCATATGCAGTAAGTCTTGTAAGCAGGTACATGTCGAATCCTGGAAAGGCTCACTGGCAAGCATTGAAGTGGATTCTAAGGTACATAAATGGGTCTCTGAACAGAGTCCTGATTTATGGTGGAGCCTTGGATGAAGATAGTAAAGCAGTAATCGAAGGATATGTCGACTCTGATTATGCAGGTTGTATGGATTCCAGAAAATCTATTTCTGGATATGTTTTCACTATGTTTGGCACGGCAATTAGTTGGAAAGCAACACTTCAGAAGGTTGTAGCATTGTCAACTACTGAAGCAGAGTATATTGCCCTCACTGAAGCTGTGAAAGAAGCATTGTGGCTTGAAGGTTTTGCTAAGGAGCTGAAACTTCAAGGTCGAATTATCACTGTTAAATGTGATAGTCAAAGTGCAATACATCTGTCGAAGAATTCAGCCTATCATGAGCGAACGAAGCACATTGATGTGAGGCTGCATTTCGTCAGAGGAGTAATCGAGCGTGGAGAAGTCCAAGTGCTGAAGGTTTCGACAGATCACAATGCTGCTGATATGATCACCAAGACATTGCCAAGTTGCAAGTTTTTCCACTGTATGCAGTTGGTAAAGCTGCATGAAGAAAGCTAGCTGGTTCTTTGATATTAGAGTTTGTTCCAAGGTGGAGATTTGTGAGATATTGGAACGAACTCTAGGGTAGCTTCTGGTTCGACAGGGAATAAGCATGAGGTCGAAGATTGTTCGCATGCTGCTGTCGAAGTAGTGCGTGTTGTAGTCGAAGTTGTTCTAACATGCATTAGTGAATATTGCTAGGTTTGTTAGCATATCGAATTGGGCCTGTTTGTTATGTCCAATTGTTTAAGTTAGCCTGTACCCTAAGTTAGCTTGTAATTGGTAATTGTGAAAAAGCCCATTAGTTAGTATGTTAGGTTTATTATAAATAGCATACTAGTCTCTCATCTTAGTACGACGGCAAATCCTAATTTAGGGTGAGAGGGTTATTTGTTATTCTTGTAACGCTTGTAATCTTGTTTAAAGAGAAAGTAAAGAATAGCAGTTATAACCAATCCTTTGTTGTTCTTCTTGTTTTTCCCATTCGTTTTCCGTTATACTTTGTTCTTGACATCGTTTTTCACAACAAACATTCTATGGCGTCAATGATTCTTTGGAGTTTGTGGAAGAATCGTAACTCTAAGCTATGGGAGACTTCCAACTCGCCCCCCTCAATCATTGTACAAAGAGTGAAAGACTCCCTCAACGAATGGCAGTATATGTAACAACACAAGCACCATGGTCAGATTTTGCAGCACACGGTTTCATGGTCCAAGCCTCCACCCTCACACTTGAAATGCAATGTAGATTGTGCATTGTTCAACAACAACTCTGTAGCAGGCTATGGCTTTTGCTTCTGCAATTCAGCAGGCCATTTTGTGTCCTGTATGTCAAATTTTTCTCACTGCACTTTACTCTCTGCTGAAGCTGAAGCTTGGGGCTTATTAGAGGCCATGAAATTTGCCTTAGCTAATGACATGACTTCTGTCAGTTTTGAGTCCGATTGCAAAGTTATTGTTGACATAGTGAACTCCCATCAAGTACCTCAAAATGAGATTGGAGACATTATTTCTAATTGTAAGGATTTATTATCAACTCATCACACTGGTTTTGTTGTGAATCATGTTAGGCGGCAAGCAAATAAGGTTGCTCATTCATTAGCAAGAGCTTCCTTATCTCACCCTAGCCCCAATATTTTATATGATGTACCCGATTACTTGTACTCTTTAATCATCAATGAACTTGGTATTTGAAGATATGTTCCTCAAGTCAAGAGATACTTTATATCTCTACGCATGTTGGACGAATCTAGTTGCTCACAGATAGCAGAATATAGTACATTGAAAATAAAAGATGCATCATTAATAGAGATGTCAAATTTTATGAAGAACAACACTCGGAAATGCTTACGGAAATGTTATGAAGTTGAGTTAAAATTTGCTATCATGCTTATTGAGTTAATTAATTTATTAGTTTGCGGCGTATGATAGTTAGGTTCTTTAGTACAAACATAGTTGTGATGAAACAATCTTGCTTGATGTTTTGCAAATCATTTTTACTTAAAAAAAGGAAGATAATCGGATTTCAGACATTGTTGAACGCTATATGTGTGCACTTCTCTCAGCCGAGATTCGATCTTAGAGTTTCTATGTTGTGGGAATCTAGCTCATTTCGATCTATCAACGTTCTATAGTCTTTAAAAACTAAAATTAAACACTAATACAAATTTTAACATAATTTAATCATTAACATGTTCTAATTGCTGAAACAAATAATTTTTTTATTCAAATTAGTCTCAAAATCAAACTGATATATGAAGGACCAACTAATATATATATAGCTGCTGGTACACGGCACTTATTTCTATTTCTACAAGCTGTTAAGATTAACCACTTTTATTTAGGTGCTGAATTTGGATGTGCACCAGCTTCAAACAATAGGACTAGTTTCTTTTGAGAAAGTTCTTGTACCATTGAGCAGAAAGCTTTGGGTACCTTTTCAATCCATCATTGTAATCTACAAAGTTTAATCCAAAACGAACAGTAAAGCCTGCAAACCATTCATTACAGTCCAAAAATGACCAAGCGAAAAATCCCTTTACATTCGAGCCGGCCCTGTAAAAAAAAGCCATGAAATGAAAATTCATAAATTGTGAGCATATCGTAATAATCTTCTTGTTACTTCATAAAAAAAATATTAGATGAAAATGTTGAAATCAAAAAGAGTATTTTCTGTTAAAAAAAAAAAAGTAGGGTTATGCTAACAACCAAAAGTAGTATGTTGACATTGGATTCAACAATGTTTTGACTTTTAAAAAGTTAAATTCATCACTCTTTATCATTTTCTAATACAATATTTCTATTTTTATCATCTTAATCAATGCCTCAAGGACACTCTTTAACATTTCCCAAAAAAGTATCTAATATTTTCTTCTTTCAATAATATTTTCTGGTTTTCCAAGAAAAGAAAAAAGGTTTGGATTTTGCTTTGAGTAGTGAGGGAAACATATATATATGTAATATTTTATTTTTGAAAAAAAATTATATATATTATAATTGTTCTCTCCAATTTTTAATATTTTAAAACCATTGAATGATTTTCTTATTACGCGGAGGACCTCTGGCAACTCAGACAGATCTAGGGGCTACGGCTTTGAACGGCTCTTGCGAAAGTTCTTTTATCGGGAAGGCGTGAACCCAGATGTGATCTGGAGTTAGCTCGATCGGAATAGAAATCCATCTGAGCCGGGTTAGGAAGCTACCATTGTAACATAAAGGGAGACCTAGTTCCTAACTTAAATGTAAGGAGCTTTGGAGCACTCCTTTCTCAAATAGGGGATGCTAAAGTAGTTGAAACCCCATATGAATGCAATCAATCCCAAAGGTAGATGCGACTTCGTTACTTTCTTTTCTTATAAGAGTTTTAGCACATTGAATCTCAAGGCAATTGCACCCTAGCCCAATAAACAAGACAGGGAATGCTCTTACACCAAGAAAGGCATGAGAGTCTTTTCATTTAGGTGTGTCATCTCAAAGCGAAAATGTGTGCATCTCTCTTTTTTATATATCTATATAATTGTTCGTCAGACTTTTGATAGGTCGAAAGACAAGATCCATAATTTAGTCTAGTAAAAAAAGGATCTATTATACGTGAATTCCTTAGGATCTATATAGTTGCGCTATCGGTGACTCGATTCTTTATCTTTATTTTCATGTAATTAGAAAGGGCTCGACTTGGTCAAAAGGGTGTGTGCGCTTTGGTTCAGATAAGACTAATTTATATGTTTACACTATAACTATGGCTCACGAGGAAGCCCTGGTTGTGACTAAGGAATGGGATCCTCGTACTTTTTTTCCTATGTTATTTATTCTTTCATGTCGAGCTTTCGAAAGCCACATGGGAGGGAGAATGAACGATCGACTTCTAAAGATCATGAATAAATCATTGATAGCTTTGCATAGGAGAAAAACTTTGATTCTTCCCAAAGGTTTTCCTTGCATGCTGAAGTGGTCAGGGGGTACCAACTACGACTAGAAAGTGGTCACCATTCATAGTTGTCTATGTTAGAAACACAACCATGATGGCTTTGTTTGACTGTTCGAGGTGGGATAGCTTCTATAAATTGACTTACTTATAAGCTTGCATAGTGCTCTTCCTATTTGTTATATCGGTTTTCTTTTGCTGAAGCGAACAAAGACTCTGTTACCTTTCTTGTCTCATTGACGAGGTATCATGTTTAGGACATGAGAGCTCTTTCTCCATCCATAATGATTTTAAAAAACTACTACTTTCTGTAATGATTCAAGATGAGTCCAATAGTAGATGTGTTAGGTCTAAGTCAATTAGATATTTTAGGATATGAGTCACTAGTTTCTAAAAGGAACTAGATAGATCCAATTAGATGAATCATTGGTTAGTTTGTTAGAATATGCAAGTGATATAAATAGGGAATTTGGGATTGTACTAATTTCCAAAGAATGAATGAAGAAGTTAGTTTTTGAATAGCTTAACGTAGTTTTAGTCTCTTTTAGAATATCTCTTCCTCCATTAATGAACACCTAAAAGGAGGTCCATTACTTTCCGAATTTATCCATTCAAACAGAGAAAACACATTGTTTTGTCCAAATTTATCTTTTCGGATTCTAAATAAATGTTTTCCTCATGTCTGAATGGTGCAATTTTCAAGAAATGAGTGGTGGTTTAAAAATAGCTCTCTTAGGACCCTAGTATTGGATATTCTACTTGTGGTGGACTCTTGTTCCATTTGGTGTTAGGGTCAAGTTCTTAATGAGTATATGTATAATGGTTGTCTTGGTGATATCTCAGCAGATCCCTCAAGAAACTCAACCTACTGGGTTGGTTTAGTTCATGTTTTCTAACTAAATATTTCCTGATCTCTTCACAACCCGAATAAAAGAAATAAATATTTGTTTAGATAACTGATTGGGCGCCTAAACTCAACCTTTGTTTAGCCTAGTCTTGTATGAGAGGACTTAGAATCACTCTTTGTACATTTACAAAATAACTTACTTGATTGCGGAACGAATATAGAAGAAATGACGGTAATAGTAATCAATTCTATAAGTATCCAAAAGAGCTTCTTCTACGGGGAGTGTTGCATCGTTGAATTCATTCATACCTGTACGTATCATACATATTCTTTCAAATAAGTGAGGATAAGGAAAAAAATTAAATTTATACATACATTTGTATAATAGGATTGTTCAATATAAATTCTTCAATTATAATCCATTCAAGAAAATTAATATGATTTATTGTGTATTTACCATTTTCAGTAATGTAGACCACAGGATTGTTGTATTTCTCCTTGGTGTATAACAAAAGATCTCGAAGTCCTCTTGGATAAACGTATATCCAAAATGAAGCAGCCTGAGACAATAATAAATATATATTTTATTATTATTATTATTATTTTATTTATTAATTGATTTAAACCGTGACAAAAAATGTTTCACTCACAAAATTTAAAAAGAGAATTAGAGATGTAATTTATTTTATTTTTCTCTGTTATTTTTATTTAAGTTTTTCTAGTAATTACTTTAAGTTACTAGAGACTTACCCTTGGACCTAGAGGTCTTCCATTTTGTTCAACTGCAATTGTGAAAATAAAGAGAGAGAATTATCAAAATCAACGTACCTATTTAACATAATATTAAAGGAACTAACACAAGTAGAATAGATAAGTGTCCTTACATGAAGTATTAGTCATAGGATCTGTTAAGTAACTTGGAGGGGCATTACCTTGTGGAGGTAAATGGTTAATATAGCTAGAAGAGTAATAATTTATGCCAATAAAATCAAATGAACCATTGACTAGCTTTGATTGCAATTTAGTGAACTTAGGCAATCGGTTTTTCACTATGACTCGCATGCTTTTAGGATAATCTCCGGTTGTTAGAGGTTCCATAAACCTGAAATTAACCAATCAAACAAATTAAATAATTAAAAAATTTTGAAGGAAAATTAAAAAATAATTATCAATCTTGTAATATTTTTTATTTTTTTGTGTGTTAACCCTATGGTTCTTAGAGAAAATGTGCCCTAATAATCGAGGTAAGTAAAGTTTAACCAAGAATTACTCCAAATTTAACTCAGATTCTTCCGAGTGATTCATTCATTGGTGGAGTTCATTATCCACTTGAGATCACTTCATTTCAACTTGGTAATATTTTGATACTCCTTATTTGTTCTTAACTGCGCACCTTAACTAGTGCCCAGGGCTCCAGTTAAGAAAGTAGAAAATTGAAAAAATTTATTGAAAGCAACAATTTATTGACTTTTAAGAAGTTGAACATACCACTTTTCACAACTTTCCAATACAATAATTATATATTAGTTTTCTTAACTAGTATTTCAGAAGCATTGCATTAACATTTCTCTTGTTCAAATGTATTGATTATTATATATACATATGTCTATGATTCGGTCAAAGTAAAAAAAAATGGATATGATTTTTTTTTTTACAAGAACTAGATTCGTCAGTGATAAATAAAGTAACAAAACATGCCCAATTGTGTGCATATTTTACGGAGCTAATTTTAATCCTTCGCTCATTTCTTGAAAAATGCACCCCCATTAGATTTGTTTTAGATAAATAATAAAATATATGGCAAAATCATCGTAAACTCACACAGAAATAGAGGTGACGGGGTTCGAACCCCAGTCTTAACGTCTGATTTAATAATTTCGATATTTTTAATCAGTTGATCTAAGAGTTATGGACGCGTCCCCCTCAGATTTATTTGATCATCATAATATTACAAATAGTATTTTGTTAGTAATTCTTTTCGTTTGAGATTAGAGAGAGGGGAGCAATTAATTAATTAATTACCATCCAAATTGGAAGTCAAGTGATCTCTTGGCAGCCTTTTGATCGGGTATGCTATTGTTTCCAAGTGGTATGAACCAGTTTGTTACCAATGTTATGCCTATCTTGCCCTTTTGATATGCCTGCAGCACATGTATACATATATATATGTAACTTTAAATAAGTATTTTTTAAATTTAATAATAATAATGATAATAATAGTTAATATATAACATTCTAATGAATTTTAGTTAATTTATTTATAAAAAACAAAAAAAAAGGGCTAGAGAATGGTTTTAAGTTGTAAATAAAGAAATTTACCTGATATTTGGTCTTATACACATGTACAGCTTCTGCATGAGCAAGAATTTGATTATGTGTAACTATATAAGGTTCTGTGCCAGAATTACCACTCAAACATGTTGGGCCTGAACATCGACCTGGTGCTGTTGTTCCCATTGCATATCCACCATTGCTAAACAACCATGGCTCGTTAAAAGTAACCCAGTACTTCACTCTATCTCCAAATTCCTTGAAGCAAAGATCAACATAGTCTCGAAAATCATTTCTGAAACATTAATAATATATGGATTTATTTTTATTTTTTTTACTAGAACCAAATTATAGTTATATCCTTGAATCAACCATGGCAAACTAAATTTGAAAATTGAAATGGAGACTTACATTACACGAGAATTTAAGAAACCACCATACTCGTTTTCTAAGGCTTGGGGAAGATCCCAATGAAAAAGAGTTACAAATGGTTGTATACCTACAATATCATCGACATAAATTATAATAAGTATATGATTGTTTTACTAACAACAAATAGTTTGGACAAATCATTTTGAATGTTACCATTAGCCAACAATTCGTCGATGAGGTTGGTGTAATATTTGATTCCTTCTCGATTTATGCCTCCACTCAACTTTCCCTCTATTGTTACAAAGTAATGAAAAAAAAAGTGATGTTAAAATTGTTGGTGTGAAACATATCATCCAACCAGAAAACATTATGTTAAAAATTGTCAATGATCAAAGTTTGACGTACTTGGGAGTATTCTTGACCAAGAGATTGAGAATCTATACGAATCCATATTCTGATCCTTCATAATCCCAACATCTTCCTGTAGTAATAAATTTAATATATTTGTTATATTGCACAGCACACAAAATGAAATTAATTAATAGAAATGAAATGAAATAGTGCCAAAACAAATCAATAATATTGTCAATTTATATTTGGTTTGTCTAGTATGTACAATATTGTACATGTTAAAGCAGCTGTATGTAGCAACTTTTTATTGAAAACAACGATTATTTATTACAAACTTATATATTTAATATAAAATGCAAAAATTTCAATACAATCTTACTATTTTGAACTTCTTAACATATGTAAATTTATACATGATATAAACTTACTACTTTAAAGTTTTTAAGGTTTTTTAATTCTTTTTTACGAATCAAAACAAGGATATTTGTCTAAGGTTATTTTCAAGCATTAAATGCTTCATTAATATTGTATGCTTACATGTTAGAGAAAAATCCTACAATTTATGTTAGGTATAACCCTACAAAATCAACATATAAGATGAGAGTTGTCTCCCCACTTCTTAGAGAGTGGTCTGATAACAAATGACTAAGCAAATTTTGAATAGGACTTTGACTTTATATTATAATTTGGAGTGAGTGTCATTCAACGCTTTAAAGTCGACTTAGTAAAGTGAAAAATGTCTTGCACATAAAAATTTGTTTTTAGATTATATCTCATATAATATATAACTCTTAATAAATAATTTGGTTGTTTTAAAAAAAAAGCAAAAGAATGGCAGCAAAAGAGTGTCCCTAAAACCGCTAGATAAGGAAACTAATATAGAAATATTGTATTCTAAATTAAGTGATGAAAAATGGTATATTCAACTTTTTGTAAATCAAAAATTTGTTGTTTTCAATAAAAAAAATTCTATTTTTTACTTTTTTAACTAATGTTATCTCATAAGCACTAGTTAGCATCACCCAAAAACAAATAATATGGTTTGTAGGTATAGACTTTCTCCTATTATCCGACAAACCATTAGTTAAGGACGATAATTCCTACTTAACATAGGAACGTAGGGAGTACCTTGTAACGATGGTATTGGTCAACAGTCACGTCTGCATTGCTTCCATCCCTTATTTTTTCTACATTTAAAATCAGTTTTTTGAGAGGTACATTTAAAATCATATAATGTATCATATAAATATTGTAAATTATGCATATGATATACACAATTTAAAATCAAACAATGAAGGAGAAAAGATAACGGTAAGCTCTGTTGAATTTCAACTATCTAATTGAAGGTTTTCATTACATATATTTAAACAAAACATCTGGCATAGTTTATTCGTATGGAAATTGGTCTAAAATCATATTCTAACAAGAGACAATATATTTAAATGGAGGTTGTTACGTGAATGAATTAGTGAGTAATTGGTTTTTTCTGGTTAAGTATGGCTAGAAATCCAAATTTATAAGGTAAATAAGTAAGGTGTCTAGGAGTTCGAACCTGACTCTGTATATATTATGCAATATGTCCCCGCCAATTAAGTTATGATCACAGGGACGACGAGAAATTTTATTTTTAAATAAGAGTAATGATAACTTAAACTTCTCAATCCTCTCGGTTAGCATATTTTATGTCATGGAGGTGCTTATTAATTTTAAATTATGTTATACCTTTTGACGTTGAGAAAAAAAAAGTTCATTTTTGATTTATGTATATCCAACTTGGCAAATTTTATGCCGTGGGTGCTTAACTTTAAATAATATTACACCTTTTGTCTTTAGAAAGAAAAGTTTCATTTTGATTTATATATCAAACTTGTACAGCATGGACGTCATCATAATCACATATTGATATCATGTTTAACCAATTTATTTTTAAAGAATTTTTCTCTACCAGATATTTTCTTAAAAGACGATTATAAATTATTTACAATGGTAATCAATTATCGATTATTTAAAATATAATTTAAAATTTTCAACTAATTTATGATTAATTGACAATGTAAAAGATATATACCTACCTACCTACTACCGGTAAAAAAAACAACTACATACTAATAATGCTATTACAAAAAAACCTACATACTAATTAGATCATTTTTTAAATTTACAAAAGTTCTGTTCATTTTCATTTACGAACTTTCCAAGTAGGCTTGTAATCTTAATCTTAAAAGAGAGGAGTTAGGTCTTAAAAGGTTAAAAGTACATTTTATTTTATTTCTTTGCAAATTAAAATACATTTTATTGCAAGTGGGTTAGGCATGTATCTTCCCATGATTAACAAGTTTTAAATGTTTAAATTCAAATTTGGATAAGATGCAAGTAATTGTAAAAGTAAAAAATGTTTTTTCACATTTTTTTTTCCCTCTAGAATAGATGATTTTTACTTAAAATTGAGATTTGATGTAAGGTACCTACAAGGAAGGAGAAATACTCTAAAAAGGACTAAAAATTACAGCTATGACTATTCTACCATAACTAAATTCTTCATTCATTCATTTGATAATGATTGCAATGACAATTCTCTTATTTATAGCAATGACATTCTAACCACTTAACCAATGACTCATCATAATAGGTCTCTCTAGACCTTCCAGAACATAATGACTCACCTCTAAAATATCTAATGCTCCTTGAACCAATTCTATCTATTGGACCTATTTTGGATCATTAGATTTGAAGTTTTGTCTCCAAAATTGTTAGTTCGCATAAAAAGCTATTTTTTAACTCATATTTACTTAAATCACTTTATATTCAATTCAATTTTTAACCCAAATCAATGTTTCTTCAAAAAAAAAAAACCCAAATCAATGTTATAAATTAATTCACTCAAACGCTGAATCAAATGTTACAATGCTAACAAATGGAACATACATGCCTAACCCACTTCTTAGAATGAGTCAAAACAAAAACAAGCGAACAAACAAAAAACACATTTTAGTTTTTCTTTTTTTGAAAGAACATCTTAGTTTATTTGGTACGGTCATGGATTAGTTATTTGAATAAAACCAATATACTAACGATTTTTATATTTATAAAACTAAAAATAGTTTTTTTAAAAATGTATTCATTAAACTAGAAATAGAATACATCTTAGAAGGAAATATTTATGATGTCTTCTTCACCATTAATGGTTGTTTCATTTTGCAGATTTCAACCCGGACAAAAACAAAGGAAAGGAGATATTGCTAGAGTGTTAAACTGCTACAAAAAAAAAAAAAAAACCTGGATGTTGATGGGTGAAGGTGTCCCAGATACTTGGTCCTTTGCCACCTTCGTTTACTGCACCTTCAAACTAATTAAGAAGATCAAGTCAAGTAAACATGAAAAACAAATAGCTGTGTAATTCTTTTTTTTTTAAATATAATTTCTCATAGTATATTATAAAGGTTTTGTTTGCGTCAAAAAAAAATGTTTTTGTAGGAACTCCTCTCATTTAACTTTTTTTATGTAACTCACTAGTTTACAAGGATTTTCTTAATTACAATTAAAAACATACACTTATTCCAACCACACAAAAAAAAACGTTTATAAATCAAAAGTTAATTCAATAGGCTAATATACGACATTGTATGGTATAAATGTGTAATTTCAAAACTCAAATCCCAAGTTTAAATAGTTTTCATAATATGCAAAACATAATAATAAAAATAATAGTTTATTCAAAAATAATAATAAAATTAATAGAGTACAACAAGTACACCAACTCATTACTAAGTTTATGCTAATAAATTGTACTTTCAAGCAAAATTAAGTTCGCACTTTTGTTAGATTCAGCTATTGAATTAAGGGTAAACACATACTCAAATAAACACTATCATGAGTAAGAAATATGGTGACCCAAGTTTAAACTTGAGATTTCATATAAACTAGCCTCAAACTAAATCATTGGATCGTAATACATTTGATTATTATGAGTATTATGATAGGAAAGTAATTGTTATTTGACCTTTCATGATATGTATATATTTAGAAGATCAGCTTTAATTTTTTTTTTAAGAACGGCAAATTAACTCATCCAAATTGACACCGGTAAAAAGATCCATCTCTCAAAAAAGAATTACTCTATGCAGTTGCGTGAATAGGATACATTGATTTACATCTACAAAAATATGTACATACTTGGTAAGAGGACGATCCGGCCCCAAAGATGAAGCCGTGTGGGAAACTACTCCGACTGAGGTTACCAATGTCAAGAGGAGTTGAAACTTCAACTCCATTTGCGAAAGTAAGTGTGACTGAGCTAACAACAAACAGAGCAAGCATGGCCAAATTGAAATAGCCAACAAATACCATGTTTGGCTTGTTCTGCTTGACCAATTTACTTTTTTGTGTTAGGGTCTGCCTCTTTATACAGGAAGGAGGACTTCCCCTATTACGATCCATATGCTTGTTTAATAATAATATGTGTATTAAATAATTGTTTTTGCCCAATAATTGAAGGATACTTGTAAGAATATTGCTACACTTTGTCATCCTTAATTTTATTTTTCTTAACTACCTCTTGTGTATATTTCATTTGTTGTGTTTTGGAACGCAACAAAAAGGTGAGTGTGATATTTTATTTTACAATTGTGGTGAAAGGACTAATAAGGATAGTTGAAAAAGATGAAAGATCTTGGGGGTACTATTGCTTTTCCTGTAGTATTGTGTCTCGGCCAGTAGTAGGTTGTGTCTATGGATATTTTTTATTACAAGTGCATTGCAACTGATATCCATGGATAATTAATTTTTGTTTTCTATTGTGGTGAGTTTGACAAAATCACTGTAAATGACCGTAATTGAAATAGTTGAGAATTTCCAAAAACATTTTTGGAATGTTGAAATTGTTATATTCAACTAACATAATGGAGTTTGGTTAGGTGGTTGTGATGTTTCTCATGTAATTGGTGAACTCGTGTTAGAGTCCAAAGTTCAGGTTTTGAATTGTTTGTCGATTAAACCGGTTGAAAATTAAAATGTGAAGCTTGGATTGAATTGTACATGTTTGAATGCTATAAACTCATAAATAGTTCTTTCTCTTCACCGCAATACATGATACTTTTTTTATAGATAGAGATACTTTTAAGGTAGAAACAAAATACAAATTCATTGATTCAAGGGGTTGGATGAAAGTTCTAGGCCGGTTGAAGAAGGTATGATACAACTTGTGGAGCTACCAAAACATTCAAAGGTAGTTGGAGGCAAGTTGATTTTCAATAGAATGGAAATGATCACAACAAGGGCTAAAGATTTTATTGTGCAACTTGTGAAGCTACCTAAAAAGTCTAGTGGAGTTGGATGCAAGTTCTTCAAAACGGTGGACTGCATTCGAAGGATTGAATAACTAAACGTGAATCTTGTGGGACTATAAAGTGTAGTTAGGTGCAAGAGAAGAATCAAACTGGAAAACATGTGGGACAACTTAGGATAATTGGATGCGAGTGGAAGTTGGTGACATGATCAATGTTCAAGCGAGGATTATACTTGTCGTGAAGAGTAATTCAAGGATGGAGAGAACACCAAAGTGGTTGATGATTAAATTGACATCACCGTCAATTCGACGATAACATGGAAAATTGGTGTGTCTGCATTAAAATCTCATGTGGAGAAACTTGGAAACTTGTGTGGTTCTGACCATTGTATGTGGGGGTTTCGCAGTAGGTGCGAGGCACCTAAAGTTAGTGTTTCCTTTTCTTTTCTTTTCTTTTCTTTATAGGTTTGTCTTGCCCGCCTTGAGGTTGGAGCAAGGCTTGCAAGGGCAAGAGCACAAGTCGCTTGCTTGACCGTCGAAGGGGGGATTGATGCATTTGGGGTAGAGCATGAGGTGCCTTCCTTGGTATCTTGGCCTTATATATTAGTTTTATGTACATTTTCAAGTGAGAGTGTGAGAGACTTGTATCGAACTTTGGGAATCTTAAGAGACCAAAAAAGAAAACTTTTAGAAAACTTATATGCTAAGGGTTGGGTGTTTTGGGTGAGATTATTGAGTTTGGAAACACATTCTAAATAATTTGGGTAGTGATGTCTGATTGGAGGAAGGACCTCAGATTTATCTCTTGATAGCTCGTAGGATCTTCTTATGACTTGAGAGATTGAGAAAAAGGTAGAAATTTGAGTCTGCTCTTGGAGAACTCTTGATTGATTTCTTGTAACTTCTTTGTATATCATATAAAGACTCATTGCAAATCATAAAATTGCTCTCTTCCTCATATGTAGGTCAATTTTGGTCGACTTACCAATCTTGGTGTGTTTGTTTTAATACTCTCTTATCTTTGATCATTTGTTATGATTGGATTTTTTATATACACATAAGTTGCTAGATTATCCTTCAAAAAAAATTGCTAGATTAGTTGCTTGAACTGTTTGATTGTTGGTTGTCATTGTTATTTGTTCAATACTTTGTTCTTGTTAGTATTGACAAAAGATTCGAATTCACAACACAATTCTTATGTACTCTAATATTGCATAAGAGTAAATGTTGAGGCTTTATTATGTAAAATCTCACTGATTGATACGATTGATGTGAATGTGCTACTCACTTCAAGGTTTCCGAAATATCTTAAAGGATATTCACGACTATCCATATTGCATCCGGTTTGTATAAACTTAGGGCAAATTGAATCTAAAACATAGCATGTTGACATGTGTTTTGAAATTTATGTGTGCAACTTATTATTTGTAAGTTTTTGTCAATACATTGTTAAAAAAACAAAGTGTATTTGTAAATACTATATATAAAGTAGGACGGAGAGGGTGATTTATTATTTATTAGAGGCAAAGAGTGAGTAATATAGTAAAATTTTTAAAACAAAAATAATGGTTTTTATTGCTTTGTACTACGTATTCTCAAATAGCGCAGACTACTTTTATTAGCGGGCGTACGTAACGGACCGCTTGCACTCCTTGTTTTTTTCTACTTATCGGCCGTCCTGTAACACTACAAAAAAACGCGTCCGGATTGCGGAGGTTTTTTTGACATTTTGCGGGGGTTTTAAACCTCCACAAAGTGTTTTACGGGAGTTTTCAAAACTGCCGCTTATAGTAATCCCACAAATTATTTGCGGGAGTTTTGGGGGACCGCTGGTATCCTGCCAAATAAACCGCGGGGGTTTTGTTGCGGAGGTTGAAAACCCCCGCAAATTGTTTAAAAAAATTAAAAAAAAATAATCACAAAACTGAAACATTCAATAAAATATAATCAAAGTTACATAAACTATTATAATCAATGTTGTAAAAAATTGTACTACAAATATAAAATGTGCATGATATTACAATACAAAATTAATAGTATCCTAAATGTAATCTATACTAAATGAAAATTAAAAAAAATAATCAAACATTTCTAGTAGATAATCCTCCTCTCGCATCCATCGACAAACCAGGCTCCCTTGCATCATATGTGAACTATACTCCCTTCCTTAAATAACAAAATAATACTTAGTGAAAATAATTAAAATTACCATTAAAATACGTAGATATTAATCACTAATCAAATTTTTAAGCTATATCATCATTGCAGCATATATAACAACAACAACAATTAGAGTTGAACCACCTACCTCTTAAACGGTTTTCGACAGTCTGAGAGTTCTCTGAAAATCTAACTCCTCCATTCGCTGGTTTTTCCAGTTGTTGAGTCGGCTGTTTATGTACTTTGCATTCCAAACAACGCAGTCTGCACTCACCCAAGCAAACAAATAAATACTCCTACAAAATTCATCTTACCTCTCATTCCCTTCATTAGGGTGAAAATAGATATCATATGGTTTTAGTATGTTATAAAGCAAACAATCAAGAACTCACAAGCGTACAAACTAAGACAAGTTATTGACGAAAGATTTCTTTCTTCATTTAATTAAATGTGTCGGTAATAGTTCTACATAAAGAGAATAATACTACTATGAAATTATACACTCTACCTTTCCATCATATTCTTGTCTCAGTAATACTTCTGGAGCAATATATGTCCGATTTCCTGAATACCACAGTTGACTTTAGTTGTGAATGAAGTGCTGAAGACTGAAAATAACGCATTCAATCATATTGTAAGATATAACCATAACGCTAAAAACTTAATTAATGTAATTAGTGTTTCAAGAGAAGGATATTGAAAAATTAATTAGAAGGATGACAGTAAAACTTAATTAATGTAATTAGTGAATACTAGTGATCACTTAAAATAAATCTACAATTTTATAGCACAATATGCACAAGTCCAAGTACCATGTCTTGTTTTCAGTTCAGTTGAGGATTGGTGGCTGGAACTGTTATCACAAGTAGTGAAATACCTATGGCATATAAAGAAGCCTTGTAGAAGAAGAAATGAATCAAGACTATGGACCCATGAGATATTGGTACTAGAAGAAGTCAATACTTACAAGAAAATAGTTAATATGTTTGCAAAAAGAACTAAACAGTGCAAAATTTTCAAAATATGACAAACAGGCTGGGATGAGAATAAGAGTTGTTGCTTAGAGGGAGAATTGAAGAATCACAAATGTGGTTGATGACTACACATACTTCTAATAGTTAGTAGAGGGAAGTGGGGAAATGTGTTTGTTTGTAACCAGCATATGTACCGAAGCCTCTTGTAAGCAAGTTACCTTGCCTTTTCCTACCACCATTGTAGGAAGTCCGCGCGTCACTGTATTAATTAATTTGCGGGGGTTTTTTTAAAACCTCCTTAAAATAACCGCCGCAATCTAACGCGTTTTTGTAGTATAATAATAATTTAAGGATAGTTGCTTTTAGACAAGTCTAATTCGCTTCGGGCATGTTGTTTTTATGTGTAGAATTCGATCGTGTCGTAACTTTCGATCAATTTTTTTCGATTAGGTGGGCAATTTTGATATACTTAAAGGGCAACTGTTTCTTTTTTGTTTGAACCATGTATTCTCTGTGCGTAACTGAATTGACTAATTTCTCGATCCGGTAGGATTACAATGAGTGACAAAGTTCTCCCTCAAAAGATTTAATATTGTTGTATTCACATGGTTGAATTTAAACTCAGGACCTCTGATTAAATTACAAGAGATCTTTTATCATCAACAATTGTCTAATTTAGGATTGGAATCTAGTTTAGTCTAAGTTTTCAAATTGAGACAAATTAGTTTCTATTTTATACCGAGTTGGGGAATAATTTGTCCTCTATATAAAAATACTAAGACTAAATTGGTCGACGGGAAAATTGTGAACTTAATAAAAGGTTGTTTTTTTGGAACTTCAAGTAAGTTTTTTTTAGGGGAACTTCAAATAAGTTTTCTTTTTTAGGAGAATTAACTTCAAATATGTTAACAAAAAATGTTTTTGACTCATTCATTTAGATTATGGAAAAATAACGTGCTATACCATCATGGATTCATGATCGAAATAAGAAACTTTATACTAGTATATATACTTAATTTTATTAAAAAAAAAGTATATACACTTATATAAAATCCAACACTAACTCACGGGGCTGTCTTCTTAATGATCTAGTAGTACTATTAAAATTATAGCAGCCGGGGATATAGGAATATCAATGGAGGGTGGCGGCTGATTGTGCTTCCTAGAGTGTTTGCGGTGCGGTTTGGTTTGGTTTTGAGGTTAAAAGTTATTCGAACCGCAAGATAAAAAAGCATGCGGTTTGGTTCAGTTGACTTTTAAAATAAAATATAAAGCAAACCAAACCAAACTAATGCGGTTTGGTTTAGATCAGTTGGTGCAGTTTTTTCGAGGCAATACAATTTTTTTTCCAACATTAAAGTCAAGTTAAAAATATATTTTCAACAATGTTTTAAATTTCATCCAACATTACAATTTCATTTTCAATTAAAAAAATTTCCAACTACATAGACCAAATTTAAAATGTGAACAAAAAGTAATCATATTTTGTAAGAAATACAAAAGACTAAGATTTTAACATTCACTAAAAGTTCAAGTAGCATATGAATACACTTTTAAAATAAAAAGCAAAGAAGAAACTTATCAAGAAAAAAAAATATGTCATTTTATAAAAGCTTTCATTGAGTTTCTATAAGTATTGGTCTAGGTGACATATGTTTAATTAATGTTTTTCTTATGTTGCGGTTTGGTTTGGTTGGTTCGGTTGGTAAAATAAAAACCGCAAACCAAACCAAATCATGCGGTTGAGTAAAAAAATGATTTGAATACATCCAAACCAAATGCGGTTTTTTGCGGTTTCGGTTTGGGTTGATTCGGTTTGTGGTTTTTTTATTGGATTGGTTCGGTTTTGAACACCCCTAGTGCTTCCTAATATTCACTTTGGTTATATCTTATTTTTTTTTAGAGTAAATTACACTCCCCTCCATTGCAAGATGTTTGAATTACACTCCCCTCCCCTCTTATGTTAAAATATACACTCCCCTCCCTCTTATGCAAAACATATTAGAAAATATTTCACTCCCTACCCTTGAAAGAAACTTGAATTACATTCTCCACCCCTCTTATGTTAAAATTTACAATTTCCTCCCTTAATAAGTTTTTTTATTTCTAGTAATTTATCAAAAAAAACTGAACACACTCCGAATAAAAATAGTATTGTGGGTCCAATTTAATATAACCAAAATTCAAATTCATATTTTTCTCTATTTTTTATTCACAATTTCATTAGCATCTAGTTTTAAACCCTATTATAAAATATAAAATATAAAACAACACAAAATAAAATTAAAATGAGTGAAAAATTAGTAAAGTCGATAAAATATGACTATTTAAAAATGAATTTTATATTCTAAGTTATAAAATTAATAACAAAATATTTAAATTTAATCATCATTGACATTTAAATTACAAATAAATGATTTTTTCTTAAATGATGTTTTAAAATTAGTAGATATCGTAAAAATATTTATTTATGTTAAAATAGATTAAATTGTAGTGCATATCTAATTATTAAGGGAGGGGGTTATAATTCAAGCATCTCATGGGGGAGTGGAGTATAAGTTTTATTTTTCAAAGGGGGGGGGTGTATATTTTAACTTAAGAGTGAAGGGGAGTGTAATTTAAGCTTCTTTTAGGGGAGGGGAGTGTAATTTACTCTTTTTTTTTTATAGTGTTACAATGTAATGAGGCAAAAAGAAAAAGAAAAAAGAGGGAAAAGTCGAAATTAAGTTCCAAGCTTATCTCTCAGGATGAGAGATTCCATGTCAGGCGGAGGGCAGTTCCAGTGAGCAGAGCACCTTGCATGTGATCCTTCCTTAGCCATAAAATATGCACACATATTTTGTTCCCTAAGAACATGCACCAATGTTGTATTTCCATTTCCATGTAAAGCATCTCTAATATGAAGAATGTCAGTAGCATAAGTGTGCAAGGTATGATCTCGGCCAGCAATAATTAGGTCAACTGCTTCCAAACAATCACTCTCACAAATAATGTTGACATAGCCTTTTTTTACTACAAAAATCAAGACCTATCTGGATAGCACGTAACTCAGCTAATAACGCATCACCTCCAACTTTATAGTGAGAAAAACTAGCTATCCAATCTCCATCGTGGTTGCGAACAACACCACCAGCACCTAAGCAATCAAAATCTTTTAGAAAGCTGCTATCAATATTGAGTTTGAGTGTACCTTCCGGAGGGGGGATCCAATGAGCTAAGAGATGTGATGAGTATGAGTCCAAACCAAGATTAGGATAGTAAAAAATGCATTCATCATGTAACAAAAATGTCTTTCGCACCACATCTTGAATACGCCAATGTTGATCCTCAAAAATAGTATTGTTTCTCCAACACCAAGCATACCATACTCCTGTAACAAACAAAATAGAGGAAGTACCCTTTGTTATCTCATGAAGCCAGACCTTGACATCAAATTCAGAGAAAAAATTATTATAATGTCTCATATTCAAGTGGAGCCAAAGCTTTCTAGAGTGTGGGCAATCACGTAAACAGTGAAGAATATCCTCTATGGGTGAAGAGCAACGGGTGCAACTTGGAGAAGCTACCATGTTGCAATGATGTCGACGGGCATTAATAGGAAGAGCATTATGAAAACAAAGTCGTAGAAAGTGTTGGAGTTTTGATGGTACTTTAAGGCGTCAAAGCCAATTCATGTTACAATTCACATTCCAATCTCTATTTTGTTGAAGAAGCCAATAGTATCCACTCGAACATGCCTCCAAGTCCACGCATCTTGAAGTCGTACATCCAAGTTATTACGAGCTGCAAGCTGATGTGTCATACCCCAATTTTTGACCTAAGATTCCATTTTATATGTCTTTGGCCCGAAACTTTTTGTCCTTTCGAGGAAAATTTCGGCAGAGAGGTATTTTAAAATACCTCATTCTTGGTTCGTTTTAGGTCCACTTTCTATTTTTATTTATTTTATTTTTATTTTTTAGTCTTTACTTTTATTCTCATTTTGATTATTATTATTGTTATTCTATTTTTATTATTATTATTATTATTATTATTACTATTTATTTTTATTTTTATTTTATTATTTTTAATTTTATTAAAAAAAAGTCATAAAAGGTCAAAATCACTTCACAAACGCAGCGCCCCCTTTCCTGTTTTTTTCAGTATCCTTTTGTTCAAAATCCAGCCCCAATCTTCACCAAATTCACAAGGCAAAGTCACTTCATTCCCACTTTAATCATTGTTAACCAAAACTCTTCCCAAACACACACAAAAATCCAGCATTCAATTATATCCCATGGATACAAGAATACACCAATGGTGCCTATATATTGAACCAAGATCAAAGAGAAAGGGAGAGGAAATTTTTATCAAAAGTAACAAAACTGAAAAACAGCAACATACACAAAATAACACAAAACAGAACCAAAACCACTATATCACTACCACAAAATAACACAAAACAGAACCAAAACCACCATATTACCACTACAAAATAACACAAAACAGAACCAAAACCGCCATATCACCACCACAAAATAACACGAAACAGAACCAAAGTCACCACACCACCACCACAAAGGTATACCCTTTTTTTTTTTATATCTAGGGCGCGGTTTATTTTTTTTGAGATTTTTGAGAAAAGATTTGAGAACAGAATGGAAAAAGGGTTAGAAAGAAAAAAATAAATAAAAAAAGGGATTTTTTTTTCCGGCGCGGCGCCGCCGCCGCCTTGGTCGGTTGTCCACCGCGCCGGCTGGCGCCAGAATCCCTCCGGTCGGAGAGCCTAGAAAGAGAAGGGAAGGATGTTTAGAGAGAGAAAGAAAAGAAAAAAAATGAGTTTTTTTGTGAAGGGTTGGGGTATTTATACCCCTCTCTGATTTGGTGTGCGTGGGTGCATACCTTAGCGTGCATCCTCACCCCCAGGCCCTCTGATTTAAATCAGACGACCATAAGTGATTCCTCTTGTGATTAAATCAGACCCATCTGATTAATCAGACAGTCCAGATCTAATCCTGCTGGCCCAACGTATTTGGGTCTGTTTATTTCAAATCTGTTAAGTTTCTGCTGTTTGCACCCCTTTATTTAACTTTTTGCACCCCCTGTCCCTTTTTTTTTACTTTTATAATTTAATCTTATCTCTATTTTCGTTTATTGTTATTTATTTAATATTTTTAATTTTATTCATTTGCATTTAGATTGTATTTTAGGAAGTTGTAATAACAAAAAATAAAAAAATATGCATTGTCTTTACTTTATTATTTATTTAGTTCTTATATATTAGAAACGCCAAAAATATTAGGTTTAGTTTCTTTATTTTCCAAGGAGAAAGGATTCGTTTTGACCAAGTGTCTCGACGAATTTCTCGCACGTTAGTTTTATCGTTATTTTAATTTTAGGTTTTTTTAGACTAAATCAAAAAATCAATCAAAAACATTCACATAATCAAAAAATAATAATTTCAAAAAGGTGTTCCTTTTTATAAAAAAAAAAAAAAAAAATCTTTTATCTTTATCAAGCCCATTTTATTTTCATTTCCTTAACAAAATTTCAATCAATGTTAATCATATTTAGGCTTTATTTCTTTAAAGAAAAATCAACTAAATCAACTTTATTTACGCCATTTTAGCTCTTTATCTTTTAAAAAAAACCATTTTCAAAAATCAAAATCAATCAACAAATCACTCGGCTTTTTTACCCCGAACTACGTGATTTTGATCCCGCTCGGGTACGTAGGCAAAAGACTTTGTCTTTCCAAATCAAAAAAACCTAAAAAATATTTTCTCTTTATAATTGTCGCACTAACATTTTCACAAGCAAATAACAATTTCTTTTAGCTCAAAAAAATAAATAAAAGCAAGAGGTTCCTATAGAGTACTATAGACGTTTAGGGTGTTAATACCTTCCCTTTACGTAACCAACCTCCGAACCTTTAATCTCTAAAAATTTAGGGTTTATTCGAACTTTTCCCCTTTTCCTTGAAAAAATAAAGTTCGGTGGTGAATCTTAATTTTGTGAGTCAACGCTAACCAATAGCTTGATATCTAAAAATCACCGCGACAGAAATGGCGACTTCACTGGGGATTATCCCCTAAGAGGGTTAAACCTATCTTGTTTTTTTATTTTTTGTACTATAAATTGCTTGTAAAAATGTAAATGTGTGCCTATGTGTTTTCTTTCTTTTACTTGAGCGGTGAGGTAAGTCCTATACCCGGACTTGAGGGAAACAATAAGATAGGATGGTGGTATAATCAATGTGTCATACCAAGAGTAGTCTTGGGTTTTTGTACATGTGATATAACCCCACTCAGTGGAGGCCTTTTAAAAGTAATATTATGTCGTCATGAGTAGTCGTGATTGGCATTATTACTTTCGAATGTCCGATGAAGCTGAGGACCTTTAGGGTGACCTTTAACCCCTCTCAGCCTCTTAGGGCGTAGTGCGGTGACTAACCAAGAGTAGTCTTGAAATTAGTTGACACGCGAAACTACACTCAAATGAGACTTTCTTACGAATGTCGTTGGACCGGGAGTCAGTCCCGTAACCCAACAATATCCGGAAGGGGTCAATGACTTTGGGAACTTGGTAGAACCCGTGTTGCAGGTACAATTAAAACCATAGTCTCTACCATACCACACACTTACCCTTGACTCCAACATTATAGCCTTAAACCCTACACCATGTTTTCCCTGTTTTTTTTTTGGCATAATCATGCATACATGCATTCATGAAAGATTATTTTCCATTAAAAATATCGAAGGACTTAGATAAGTTTTTTTGTAAACATCACAGATATGGACTTTGTAAAGAGGAGCACTAAGAAATATAACTTCAAGAGCCCTGATTTGTTGAACTTAAGGAAGCTAGGATATTTAGTAACTAGTCCGGAGAACTTTCGAGGTCATTACGGGAAATTACTCAGCATCCTCAAGACAAATGTCGAAGAAGGAATCCTTAATACTTTGGTCCAGTTCTACGATCCATTCTATCATTGTTTCACGTTCACCGATTACCAACTGGTCCCTACCTTAGAAGAATATTCATATTGGGTTGGTTTGCCGGTATCCGACGAAATACCTTTCAGCGACTTAGAAGAAATTCCTAAGCCCTCAACCATTGCAGCAGTCCTTCACCTTGAAACATCCGATATAATAGCTAACCTTACCACCAAAGGAGGTCTCCAAGGCCTACCTTCCAAATTCCTATTCCATAAAGCCTTCACCTTTGTCAAAGCAGCCAATACCGATGCTTTCGAGTCTATCCTTGCCCTACTTATCTACGGCCTTATACTTTTCCCTAACATTGACGATTTGGTTTATGTTAACGCAATCCAAATTTTCCTATCCAAAAATCATGTCCCTACCCTACTTGCAGACACATACAATTCCATCCACCATAGAACTCAAAAGGGATACGGAGTTATTACTTGTTGCGCATCTTTATTATATAAGTGGTTTACTTCGCACCTACCCCAATCCAACCTCTTCAAAACAAATCCAAAAAAAACCCGTTGGCCTCAAAGAATCATGTCCCTTACCCCAGCAGATATAGTTTGGTACAACGCAGCCTATGACATCAGAACAATCATCGACAGTTGTGGAGAATTCCCTAACGTGCCCCTTCTTGGTACACGTGGGGGGATTAGCTATAACCCTACTCTTGCCAGACGTCAGTTCGAGTATCCAATGAAAGATGAACCTAACAACATTTCTTTAGCCGGTGTGTTCTACCTCACCCAAGAAGGAAGCTCAAATATGAAGGAAAGATTTGTACGAGCTTGGCATGCAATCCATAGGAAAGAGAGGAACCAGTTAGGAAAGAAGTTAGGTGTTGTCCATGAATCTTACACCCAGTGGATCATTGATAGAGCTGCAAAATATGGGATGCCTTACCACCTACCAAGACTCATACACTCAACCACCCCATCACCATCACTACCCATACCCTTTGAAACCAAAGAGGAATTCCAGGATCTGTTGACCGAGGTAAAGCATGAAAGAGACGCTTGGGAAAGAAGATGCCATGCAGTCGAACTCGAAAATGAGACATTGAGGGGGAAAATAGAAGAACAAAAGCACATGCTCCTTATTCAAAGCCGACAAATAATCGAGAGAGATGATCTGCTCCAGCGGAAGAATGCTCTATTTAGACAGGATGCTAAGAGGAAGAAGAAGTATATGGATTCATTTTCCAGCACACATTCGGATTCTAATGATCCACCTGCTTCAAGAGTTTGAGATAAAAATACTAGGAGTCTTTACGATTTTTCTATTAAAATCTAGCTTCCACTAAAGGACTTTTGAATTAGTCCCATGGCTTTGTTTGTTAAAAAGAGAACTGTTTGTAATGTTTTAATTATCAAATGAAATAAATGTTCACTATGATGTCTACAATTACTTTGACGAGTCCTTCGATAAAATAAAAATTGTCCATTTTTTTGCATAAACATCACGCATCATGCGGCATGCATAATTTTAAGATCGAGTCTCACACTTTATTCTTTCTACAAAGGTTAACCTGCCTCCAAAAGAAAAGCTGGCCCGTCATCCCAAATCAACCCGCACCTACAACACTCGTGCCAACAGGAGAAAAAGAATGGATTTGATTGAACAAGAAAACAGTGAGCTTCGTGGAGAAGTAACTACACTCCGAGAAGAAATAGAAAGGCTAAGTGCCTTGGTAGCTTCATTGGTATCTGCACAGAATCAGCCTGTCACCTCCTCCACCTGCTAGTACTTCTTTAGCTCAGTCAAATATGTCTAATATTCCTATTTCAACAGTGTTTGCCAGCACTCCTCAACGCACCATGCCTGAAGGTTACCCATGGGGCATGCCGTATAATTTCAGCGAAGGATTCCGTCCCGGTGTTTCCAAGGTCCAAGTCCCTATTATGCAACAAACAATGTTGTCTCTCAACCTGGTCCTGGTGTTTCCACCAGCTACAGTGACCTTCTCAGCTCCAATAATTCACACCATCCCGCAAGACAATGGACCCATCTATCATGCGGAAAGTGTGGGGGCGTACGATCGGATGGATGACTTGCAAGAGAGGTTCGATGAAATGCAGCGGAAGGTCAAAGCTCTCCGCGGGAAGGAATTGTTTCGGAAGAATGCCCATGACCTCTTCTTGGTGCCCAATGTCATAATACCACACAAGTTCAAGGTTCCCGACTTTGAGAAATACAAAGGGAATACTTTTCCCCAAAGTCATCTAGTGATGTACACCAGGAAGATGTCCACTCAAACCGACAATCATCAGCTCCTCATCCATTACTTCCAAGATAGTTTGACTGGTGCCGCCTTGAAGTGGCACATGAATTTGGATAGTGCTAATATCCGGACGTTCAATGATTTGGGCAATGCTTTCATTCGCCAATACAAATAGAACTTGGACATGGCCCCGGACAGGGACCAACTTCGGGCCATGGCCCAAAAGGAAAAAGAGACCTTCAAGGAGTATGCACAATGGTGGAGAGAGGTCACCGCTCAAATCAGTTCGGCTCTGGAAGAAAAGGAGATGACTAAGATTTGTCTCAACACTCTTGGTCAGTTCTATTATCAGAAGATGATTGCCAGTGCACCAAGTGATTTTACGGAAATGGTGAATATGGGCATGCGCCTAGAGGAAGGGGTCCGGGATGGACGTTTGATCAAGGAAAGTACTCCCGCCAACAGTGTAAAGAAGTTCGGGAACCACTTCCCAAGAAAGAAAGAACAAGAGGTCAGCATGGTCGCCCATGGGAGACCCCGACAAGGATACCCAATCTACCAACATGTCGCTGTCATTTCACCCTCCACCAATACTACTCAAAATTCCAACTACCAGCTACAAATTCCACAGAGGCCTCAACAACATTATCAACAACATTTTCAACAACCTTACCAACAACCTCGTCAATAACCATACTACCAACAACAACAACTTTGACCACAAGCTCCACAATAACTTAATCAACAAAACCGTATACAAAGAACCCAACTGTTCGACCCCATTCCCATGAAATACGCAGAGTTGCTCCCGGCTTTGCTTGAGAAGAATTTGGTACAAACAAAGGCACCTCCTCATGTGCCTGAAAGACTACCTGCTTGGTACCGAGCTGACCTCACATGTGCCTTCCATCAAGGGGCACCAGGTCACGATATTGAATATTGCTATGCTTTGAAGAATGAAGTTCAGAGATTGGTCTGAGCCAACATCATATCCTTTAAGGACCAAAACCCGAACATACAAGCCAACCCACTTGCCAAATCATGGGTCATCCGTCAACATGGTCAAAGACTATCAAAAGGCTGGTCTCATTCTCACTGTCCAGCATATTCAAACACCTTTGGTCCCAATACACGTCAAGATGTGCAAGGTAGCCCTTTTTAATCATGATCACGCAACCTGCAAGGTGTGTCCTGTGAACCCACGGGGATGTCAGAAAGTACAAGACGACATACAAGGACTCATAAACAGAAGAGAGCTCATTGTTACAAGAAGGGATAAGGATGTATGTGTCATAACACCTGAGTTCAACATCTCGGAGCGGATAAAAGTGACATTTAACAGTGAAAGACCCGTTGTCGCTCCTCTAGTGATTTGTTTGCCCGGGCCCATGTCATATACCTCTGAGAAGGTCATACCATATAAGTATGGCGCCACGATGATGGAAGGTGGACTTGAAATGCCCATACCTCCCTTGTCATCAGTGACCAACATCACTGATAGCAGCAAAGTGTTGAGGAACGGGCGCATCATTCCAGCAGCGGTTCAAGGAAAGTTTAGTACTCCGGTGGATGAGCAGGAACAAACACAGGACTCCAGTACAAGCAAGGACGCGGGCCAACCCTGTGGGACCGGTGTCAATTCTGATTTTGATGAGATGCTGAAGCTGATTAAGAAAAGTGAGTACAAGGTAGTGGACCAGCTAATGTAAACTCCTTCGAAGATCTCCATGTTGTCTTTATTACTTAATTCTGATGCCCACAGAGAAGCATTAATGAAGGTTTGGACCAGGCTTTCGTAGATCATGATGTAACCCTTGGTCAGTTCGGGGGCATAGTTAGAAACATCACTGCTTGTAACAACCTGAGCTTCAGTGACGAAGAGCTCCCCAAAGGAGGAAGGACCACAACTTTGGCACTGCACATATCGGTAAATTGCAAAACAGACGCTCTGTCCAATGTATTGGTGGACACCGGGTCATCGTTGAATGTAATGGCCAAAACTACTCTTGATCAACTCTCTTATCAAGGTACGCCAATGAGACGAAGTGGAGTAGTGGTGAAAGCATTTTATGGCTCAAGAAAGTCAGTAATTGGAGAAGTGGATCTGCCCATCACAATCGGGCCGCACATGTTTCAGATTACCTTCCAAGTAATGGACATACAAACAGCGTACAATTGTCTACTGGGGAGACCTTGGATCCATGAAGCGGGAGCTGTGACGTCCACGCTACACCAAAGGTTGAAGTTTGTAAAAAATGGAAAGCTGGTGACTATGGGCGGAGAAGAAGCTTTGTTAGTAAGTCATTTGTCGGCTTTCTCTTTCATCAGTGTCGACAGTACGGATGGGACATCATTTCAAGGACTCTTCATAGAAGATGAGGGTACGAAGAGGAGTGGGGCATCTATCTCTTCCTTCAAAGATGCACAAAAAGTGGTACAAAATGGTTTGTCTGCAGGCTGGGGGGAGTTGATAAGTTTGCCAGAAAACAAGCATAAGGAAGGGTTGGGTTTTGCTCCGTGCAAGAGTTACCAAGCCAAGTACTATCATTGAACCAATCAAGGACACTTTCCACAGCGCAGGGTTCATTCATCCCTTGGCAGAAGCCAATGCTATTATCGAAGACAATCCTGAAGGAGTGGCACATAATTTTGTGACACAAGAAGGGATTAGCCGCAATTGGGATGTTGTTGACATTCCCTTAGTTACTCATGTTTCCAAGTAATGCGTTTTGTTGTTTTGTCTTTTCAAAAAAATCCTTTCGTCCCGCCCGAGATGAAGGTGAACTTGTGTAGGGATTTTAACTTTAAGTATTCCCATCAATGAAAATGTCGTATTTATCCAACTTTGTTTTATTTTGTGCTTTTTCTGAAAAATGGCAATTCAAAGAACCAAAAAAAAACCTTTTTTCTTCCTTCTTTCTCTTTTTCTTCAATCAATTGCAAAATATCTGCATTTACTTGTTTACTAAAACCAATCATGAATCATATATGCAATTTAAACACCAATAAACCCGTTGAACACTATAACCCTATGCTCTCTCCCAACTTTGAGTTCCCTGTCTACGAAGCTAAAGAGGAGGAGGATGAAGAGATTCCCGATGAGATCTCTCAGTTACTAGAGTATGAAAGGAAGGTCATTCAGCCTCATGAAAAAACACTGGAAGTGATTAACTTGGGTTCCGAGGAAGATAAGAAGGAGATCAAAATCGGGGCACTGCTCGAAGCGACTGTCAAAGAGAATGTGATAGAACTGCTCAAAGAATATGTCGACGTGTTTGCATGGTCATACCGAGATATGTCGGGGTTAGATCCTGATATTGTGGAGCACCATTTACCTTTGAAGCCCGAATGTCTGCCAGTTAAGCAGAAACTCAGAAGAACTCATCCCGATATGGCTCTCAAGATCAAAGAAGAAGTACAAAAGCAAATTGATGCAGGTTTCCTTGTTACATCCGAGTATCCTCAATGGTTGGCCAACATAGTGCTTGTCCCGAAGAAAGATGGTAAGGTCAGAATGTGTGTCGACTACCGAGATCTGAATAAGGCCAATCCAAAGGATGATTTCCCTTTACCCCATATTGATGTGTTGGTCGATAGTACCGCCAAGTCCAAAGTCTTCTCTTTCATGGATGGTTTCTCCGATTACAATCAAATTAAGATGGAACCTGAAGACATAGAGAAGACGTCTTTCATCACGCCTTGGGGTACTTTCTGCTACAAAGTAATGCCATTTGATTTGATAAATGCAGGTGCTACTTATCAGAGGGGCATAACTACTCTCTTCCACGACATGATGCACAAGGAAATCGAGGTTTATGTGGATGATATGATCGTCAAGTCAGGAATTGAAGAGGAACACGTCAAGTATTTGCTGAAGATGTTCCAACGTCTTAGAAAATATCAACTTTGTTTAAACCCTAACAAGTGTACTTTTGGTGTCAGATCCGGGAAGCTTTTGGGTTTCATTGTTAGTTAGAAGGGTATTGAGGTAGACCCAGATAAGGTCAGAGCTATAAGAGAAATGTCTTCTCCGAAAATAGAAAAACAAGTAAGAGGGTTTCTTGGGCGACTGAACTACATCTCCAGGTTCATCTCTCACATGACCGCCACCTGTGGACCAATATTCAAATTACTCTGTAAAGATCAAGGGATTGTTTGGACGGAAGATTGCCAGAGAGCCTTCGACAGCATCAAAGAGTATTTGCTAGAACCTCCGATTCTTATCCCTCCAGATGAAGGAAGACCCCTAATCATGTATCTGTGTATGCTCGGGCAGCAAGATGAAACCGAAAGGAAGGAACACGCTATTTATTATTTTAGCAAGAAGTTTACAGATTGTGAGACCCGATACTCCATACTTGAAAAGACTTGTTGTGCTTTAGCCTGGGCTACCAAGCATCTCCGTCATTATATGGTCAATCACACCACTTGGTTGATATCTAAAATGGACCCGATCAAGTATATATTTAAGAAGCCCGCTTTAACAGGAAGAATTGCTCGGTGGCAGATGTTACTGTTCGAATATGACATCGAATACTGCACTCAAAAAGCAATCAAAGGCAGTATCCTTAGTGATCATCTGGCTCACCAACCAGTTGAAGACTATCAGCCTATTAAGTTCGACTTTCCAGACGAGGAGATCATGTATTTAAAGATGAAAGATTGTGATGAACCATTTCCCGAAGAAAGGTCCAGATCCTGAATCCAGATGGGGTTTGATATTCGACGGAGCCGTTAATGTCTATGGTAGTGGAATTAGGGCAGTCATCATTACTCTTAAAGGCACTCACATCCCTTTCTCTGCCAAGCTGCTATTTGATTGTACGAATAACATTGCATAATATGAAACGTGCATCATGGGCATTGAGGAAGCTAATGATCTGAGGATCAAGAACCTTGACATATATGGAGATTCAGCACTTGTAATCAACCAGATCAAAGGAGAATGGGAAACTTGCCATCCCGGCTTGATTCCTTACAAAGACTATGCAAGACGGTTGCTGACTTTCTTCAACAAAGTTGAGTTGCACCACATCCCTTGTGACGAGAATCAGATGGCAGATGCTCTAGCTACTTTATCTTCTATGTACAAGGTGAACCACCGGAATGACATTCCAACGATCAGCATCCAACGCCTTGAGAGGCCCGCTCATGTATTCGCAGCCGAGGAATTTGTTGACAACAAGTCATGGTTTCATGATAGCAAGTGTTTCCTTCAAAGTCAAGAGTATCCACTCGGAGCATCCAACAAAGACAGGAAGACCTTAAGAAGATTGTCCGGCAGTTTCTTCCTGAACGGATATGTATTGTACAAAAGAAACTTCGACATGGTCTTGCTCAGATGTGTGGACAAACACGAGGCAGAGTTATTGATGCATGAGATATATAAAGGCTCCTTCGGAACTCACTCCAATGGGCACGCAATGGCTAAGAAAATGCTGAGAGCAGGTTACTCCAATGGGCACGCAATGGCTAAGAAAATGCTGAGAGCAGGTTACTACTGGTTGCAAATAAAAATATCAAGAAGATTGTCCAGAAGATGGTAGTCACTTATAAAGACTAGCATAAGATGCTACCGTTTTCCTTGCATAGGTATCGTACTTCAGTACGCACTTCAACAGGGGAAACCCTTTTTTCCTTAGTATACGGCATGGAGGTCGTGCTTCCCGTGGAGGTCGAAATACCATCGATGAGAGTTCTGATGGAAGCCGAGTTGTCCTGAGGCTGAATGGTGCCAAAGTAGGTATGATCAGTTGAACTTGATTGAAGAGAAACGCATGACTGCCTTGTGTCATGGACAGCTATATCAAAAAAGGATGAAACAAGCTTTTGACAAGAATGTTCATCCCCATGAATTTCGAGAAGGAGACCTTGTGCTCAAAAAGATTTTATCTTTTCAGCCGGACTCCAGGGGCAAGTGGACGCCTAATTACGAAGGCCCGTATGTTGTCAAGAGAGCTTTTTCTGGTGGCACAATGACCCTTGTGACTATGGATGGTGACAAACTTGAACGTCCTGTGAACGCCGATGCAGTCAAGAAATACTTTGTCTAAAAAATGTAAGAACAGCTCGGTAAGTCGATGAAATTCTGGCTGGACAGATCAGGTTCTGAACAATGATCAGAACTTGATAACAGGACACAAAGATTGTAAAAACAGAGCACAAGCAAAAACAATCAGAAGCAGCAAAATAACAAGTGCAGGAAAGTAAAAGGCACAGAGGTTTGTTAACCCAGTTCAGAGTAAACACCTCCTACTCTGAGGGATACCAATCCAGGAAGGAATTCCACTATAGGAATTAATCCTTATGACTCAAGACACTAACTCCCAGTTCCCAGCCTAAGCAATTAACTTCCTCCTAGTCTTGAATTCTACCCAACACGTTGAGTATTAGAAAACCTCTAACTTCCTATCCAAGTAACTGCCCAGTTACTTGAACTAAACCCAGTTCTGAAAACTACCCTGTTTTTGAATAAAACTTCAATACAAAAACTTCATTCGTACCTAAAGGCTTAGAATGAATTACAACTCTATAAAAACTCTAAACCAACTCAAACAATGAGCGGTGCACAAATAAAACTTAACAGCTTAAAACTCTAAGACTCTTTTTCTCTGAATTTCTTCAATTATGCGTAAGTCTTGAAAGCAGCAGCACTCCTCCTTTTATAACCTCCAACAATCAGAATTAAACTGGTTCAAATCTTCTGAATTGATATGTTTCTAATTTATGCAAGGCTCAATTAGGAAACATATAATTCTGCAATGTATCTTGTCATACCCCAATTTTTGACCTAAAATTCTTTTTTTACTCGTCTTTTTGGTTCGGAATTTTTCATCGTTTCAGACGAAATTTCGGCAGAGAGGTATTTTAAAATACCTCGTTTAGGGTTCCGAATGCGACCTTTTTTCAGTTTTATTATTATTTTATTTTACTTTAGTTTTTTTTTATCTTTTTTCTTTTTTAATTATTTAATTTTCGGATTTTTTCTATTTTTATTTTATTTTTCATTTATTATATTTTGTTTTTATTTTATTCTTAATGGTTATTTTTCTTTTGTCTTTATTGTTAATCAAATCTATCCAAAGTCCAAGGTCAAGGTCAAATGTTTGATTTAATGGCTTTGACATATGTGATTTAATGGTTTTAATCTCATTTGATGGGGATTTAATCCTTGTCTCCTTATTGTCAAAAGTCCACCCCCAATGTGTATATAAAGGCACACGCTCCAGCAACCAAAGAGGAGGAAAAACTCATCAGTACACAAGCCACAATTATTTCCAAACCAAAATTAATCACAACCCAGCAAATCGAAACCACAAAAACCATATCCCAAAACCAAAATCAATCATCATCCATAATCAAAACCACAAACTCGGCCACCTCCACCACCACCACAATCAATCCGAACCTCCTCCCTAACCACCTATAAACCACTAACACTAATCTGAACCACCACATACCACAACCACATAAAGCCACACACACTGCCCAGTCCTCTTCTCCCCTCCATTCTGACTGTTGTTCGCACCCCCCCCCTTTTTTCTTCTGCACCCCTTTCCTTCTCTATTTTTCTTCTTTTTATTTTCCCATTTTATTTCTCTTCTTGCATTTTATTTTTAGTCTTTTTTTCTATTTTCATGCATTTTATTTCACTGCCTTTATTTTTAACACATCATGTATTTTTATTTTTTATTTTATTTTCCTTTTATTTCATGCATTTTCATTTTATTTTTATTCTTAGCATATTTACTTATTTTTAGTGCATTTGCAATTTTTATTTTTATTTATTATTTTGCCATCTTTTAGAATGTATTTAGGAGCAATGTAAATATATATGAGAATATGCACTGACACCCACACTTTATTTATTCCGCTTTATGTCTTTTATTTTTTTTTTATTCCGCTTTACAAAAAAAAATACAAAAATATTAGGTTAGTTTATTTTCAAAGAAATTTCGTGGTGATCCAACGTCACCACGGAAATTCCACGTTTTTAACTTTTAGTTATGTTTTTTCATAGTTTATTATTAAAAAAAACAAAAACATGCAAATAATCAAAAAATCACAAAAAAAATCTTTTCCTTAAACAAACCTTGATTTTCAATCAAGTGCCCATTTTTCTCTTTTATTTTCTTTAAATAACCATTAATTCACTTTAATAACATTTAAATCATTTTCAAAAATTAAAAAACACAAACCAATCTCATTTTGCCACTTGGCTTTTATTTTATCTTTAAAACTTTTTTTAAAACCAATAAAAAACACAAAACAAATCAACCGTCATTTTTACCTCGAACTACGAGGTTTTGATCCCTCACGGGTACGTAGGCAGAGGACCTTGTCCTTCCAAATCATAAAAAACAAAAAAACAATTTTTTCCTCACTACTCAAATTCTTTCTCTTAAAAAATAAGCAAGTTATAGCCAAAATAAATAAATAAAATCAAGAGGTTCTCGTAGAGTACTACGAACGTTTAGGGTGCTAACACCTTCCCTAAACGTAACTAACCCCCGAACCCTAATTTTTAAAAATGTGGTAATTTAGAACTTTTTTCCACTTTTCATTTAAAAAATTAAAAGTTCAGTCGTGAAATAAAATTAGTGAGTCAAAGCTAATCAATAGCTTGATCTCCAAAAATCACCGCGACAGAAATGGCGACTTCACTGGGGACTTCCCTAAGAGGGTTGAGCCTAACTTGGTTTTATTTAATTATTTTGTGCTATAACTTGCTTAAAATAAAAATAAAAGTGCAAATATGTGCATATGTGTTTTTTTCCTTTTACGTGAGTGGTGAGATAAGTCCTACACCCGGACTTGAGGGAAACATAAGATAGGATGGTGGTATAATCAAAGTGTCTTTCCGAGGGTAAATTTCGGATGTGGCTCATGTGATAACCCCACTCAATGGAGGAATCTTGGAAGTATTACTATGTCGGCATGAGTAAGTCATGTCCGGCATTATTATTTTCAAGTGACCTATGAAGTTGAGGACCTTTAGTTACCTTTAACCCATCTTGGCCTTTTAGGACGTAGTGCGGTGGCTAACCAAGAGTAATCTTGAATTAGTTGATACGCGATACTACACTCAAACGAGACTCTCTTACAAATATTATTGGATCGGGAGTCAATCTCGTAACCCGGCGTTATTTGGAAGGGGTTGAGGACTTTGGGAACTTGGTAGAACCCGTGATACAGGTACATGTGAAACCATAGTCCTTATCAAATGGCGTGTTTACCCTTGACTCCAACATTTTGGACCTTAACCTCACCATGTTTTCTCCGTTCTTTAGCATAACCATGCATGCATGCACTCATTCATAAACATTTTTTCATCCAATTATCGAAGGACTTAAACAAGTTTTTTTAAACATCATAGAGGAGCACTAGGAAGTACACCTTCAAGAGCCCTGATTTGTTGAATTTAAGGAAGCTAGGAGTCTTTAGATTTTTTTTTTTTTTTAAAATCTAGCTTCCACTAAAGGACTTTTGAATTGGTCCCTTGGCTTGATTTCTAAAAAAGAACTATTTTGTAATGCCTTGATGCTCAAATAGAATGTTCAAACCATGATGTTTACAATTACTTCGACAAGTCCTTCGATAACAAACTCTTCTTTTTGCATAAGCATAATCATGCATCATACTGCATTCATAGTTTCTAAATCGAGTCTCATCCTTTGTTTCATCACAAAAAGGTCAATCTGCCGCAGTCAAAGAAAGTGGCCCGGCGCATTCATTACATACCGACTCGCACCTACAACACTCGTGCAAATAGAAGAGAGAAAATGGATCTGGTCGTGCAAACACAAGGAAGGATTTGCCGCAATTGGGTCGCTGTTGACATTCCCTCAGTTACTCATGGGTCCAAGTTATGTGTTTTCGTTGTCTTGTCTTTTCAAAAAATCCTTTCGTTTCGCCCGAGACGAAAGTGAAATCATGTAGGGCTCTACTTTTGTTTTCAAGTTACCACTATCAATGAAAAATTGTCGTTTCTTTTGCGACTTTTATTTTTATTTTACTGCTTTTTCTGGAAAATGGTAACACAAAAAACCCAAAAAATATTTTATTTTATTTTATTTCAAAAGGTCTGCATTTTTCACTCATTTTCTAAAATCAATCATCAATCGTATGTAGACTGAACATCAATAAACCCGTTGAAACTTGTAACCCTATGCTCTCTCCCGACTTTGAGTTCCCTGTTTATGAAGCTGAAGAGGAGGAGGATGAAGAGATTCCCGTAAAGATCTATCGGTTATTAGTATGACATGAAAGCCATTCAGCCTATGAAGAAGCATTTGAAATGATTAACTTGGGTTCCGAGGAGCTGCCACTACAGTATCCCTGATAAAATTCCAGATGAATGGTGCCATTGAAGCTGAAAAAAAAAAAAAAACAACAATAACAAAAGAAACAAAATGGAAAAAGGAAAATACATCAAGAAAACAGTGCAGAAGATGGTAGCCACTTACAGGACTGGCATGTTACCGTATGCTTTGAATGGGTACTGTACCTCAGTGCGCACTTCAACAGGGGCAACCCCTTTCTCTTTAGCTTACGACATGGAAGCAGTGCTCCCTGTGGAAGTCGAGATCCCGTCAATGAGAGTTCTGATGGAAGCCGAGTTGTCTCAGGCTGAATGGTGTCAAAGTATGTATGATCAGCTGAACTTGATTGATGAAAAATGCATGGCCGCCTTGTGTCATGGGCAATTATATCAAAGGAGGATGAAGCAAGCCTTTGACAAGAAGGTTCGCCCCCGTGAATTTCGAGAAGGAGACCTTGTGCTCAAAAAGATTTTATTTTTCCAACCGGACGCCAGGGGCAAATGGACGCCTAATTATGAAGGTCCATATGTCGTCAAGAGAGCGTTCTCCGGTGGTGCAATGACTCTTACAACTATGGATGGTGATGAGCTTCCCCGTCCTGTAAACACCGATGCAGTCAAGAAATACTTTGTCTAAAAAAAATAAAAGAACAGCTCGGTAAGTCGAAAACCCGTAAGGGCGACTTAGGCAAAAATGAGCGTCTCGGCGGACTGAAAACCCGAAAGGGCGGTCCAGGCAAAAATTAGAGACATGAAACAGAAAATAATCATCCTGATAGATCGAAAACCCGAAAGGGCGATCTATGCAAAAATTAAGGATCAAAAGACAAAGTAACCGCATCAGGTTGGCCATGACTCACTTGGGGCACATCAGCTGTCAAAGAGACTCTGAATCTGAAGAATCTAAACGGTGGAATTCAAAGTTGTAGGGAGAATAACGGTTATTGTGTTCAATGTACCTTCCCCTTATATTTACCATTTTCCAAACTTTGTGAGATCCGTGGAGCCACGCCATTGGCGGGCCACCACTCTGTTAAAATGAATTTGAGCCTGTGCCTTTTATTTGGAACTCCTGTTTATTTTGTTTATAAAACTTCTTCCATTTTTGATGGTAGTACTTGAAGCAAAATATTTTTCAAAAAAATTATAAATCTTTTTATATTTTTGGAAAGCATAAACAACAAACACATTCTCTTTGAACTCATGAATAAGTGAAGTGTGCGTCAACATCTGTCATGAGAACGGATAAACTTTGCAGGCTGAACATGGTCAATTGCTTGAAAAAAAAGGGGAAAAGAAAAAGAGAAAAGAAACGTTCGGTAAGTCAAAAACCCGAAAGGGCGGCTTAGGCAAAAATGAGCGTCCCGGTGGATCGAAAACCTGAAAGGGCGGTCCAGGCAAAAATTAGGGGCATACAAAAAGAATATATTCCCGGTGGATCGAAAACCCGAAAGGGCGGTCCAGGCAAAAGTTAGGGATTCAAAAAAGAGGAAAAACAAAAGATAAGCATGACCACAGAAGCACTAGGTCCTTCTGTCAGGTTTTTGGATTAGCACGTTCCCCCCAGGAAGTGTTTACTCCCCATCAATATTTTGGATATGTCCCCAATGGCATCGTCCCCAATGAAGATTGCTGAGTGTTTGTACTGCGTCGTCGGTCCACTTTCCATCTTACCTGTCCAGTCTTGTCTCATCAAGTCCATCAGTTATACTATCCCACAAGTCAATCCTCCATACAGTCATACAAGTCGTATTGTCATACATACACTCACACATACATTCATGCATATACACATTCATGCATATACAACATGCAAACAACATCATCTAGTACATGGTTGCATTGACCACCCTGAGTCCTGCTTTTCATATCCATCAGTCACGAACAATTTGTAACTCTTTTTCCCCAAGTGTCATCCCCAGTGTGTCTGGTCCAAAGATGTCACCCTCTTTTCGCCAAGTGACAGTTCTTTAATGAACAGCTTGTGCATACCTGTTTATCATGTCGTCAGTGGCAAGTTCGGCTACATCCCGAGCAGCTGACATTTACCTTTTTATCCTGTCGTCAGTGGCAAGTTCGGCTACATCCCGAGCAGCTGACATTTACCTTTTTATCCTGTCGTCAGTGGCAAGTTCGGCTACATCCCGAGCAGCTGACATTTATCTTTTATCATGTCGTCAGTGGCAAGTTCGGCTACATCCCGAGCAGCTGACATTTACCTTTTTATCCTGTCGTCAGTGGCAAGTTCGGCTACATCCCGAGCAGCTAACATTTATCTTTTTATCCTGTCGTCAGTGGCAAGTTCGGCTACATCCCGAGCAGCTGACATTTATCTTTTATCATGTCGTCAGTGGCAAGTTCGGCTACATCCCGAGCAGCTGACATTTATCTTTTATCATGTCATCAGTGGCAAGTTCGGCTACATCCCGAGCAGCTGACATTTATCTTTTATCATGTCATCAGTGGCAAGTTCGGCTACATCCCGAACATCTGACATTTACATTTTACCTTCTTTAAGCTACCCTCACAATGGTAGTAGGTAAAATATTTTGTCTGCCTTTTATCAGCTATCCGCACACCGATAGTAGGCAAGGTCTTTTCTTTTTATATTACCTTTTTTAAGCTATCAATACACGATAGTAGGTAATACGTGTCATCTGTCTTCTTTAAGCTATCATCTTTGTTGATAGTAGACAATGTCTCCTTCTATTACCTTTTTTAAGCTATCAATACACGATAGTAGGTAATACATGTCATCTGTCTTCTTTAAGCTATCATCTTTGTTGATAGTAGACAGTGTCTCCTTCTTTTACCTTTTTTAAGCTATCATTTACACGATAGTAGGTAACATCGGTCTTTGTCTTTGTTAGGCTATCGTTCTGAATTAGTGCGATAGTAGACAATCTCTTCCCCAGTGAAACTATGTTATCCCCCAGTGGAGTCGGATCCCTTGCTTTAACAAACTTAGGTATCCTTTGGTTTTGTTTTACCCCCAGTCAGGTCATCTTCACCGTCTTGCATTTGCATTTGCATCACGAGCATTTCACATTTTCTTAGGTCCAAAATTGGCGTACTCTGTATTTAAGTCCCTTCGACCCGTCGAATCCAAGATTTTCTCTTCAAATCTCCGGACGAAGAGACTTAAATAGGGGCATCTGTCATACCCCAATTTTTGACCTAAAATTCTTTTTTTACTCGTCTTTTTGGTTCGGAATTTTTCGTCGTTTCAGACGAAACTTTGGCAGAGAGGTATTTTAAAATACCTCGTTTAGGGTTCCGAAGGCGACCTTTTTTCAGTTTTATTATTATTTTATTTTAGTTTAGTTTTTTTTTTATCTTTTTTCTTTTTTAATTATTTAATTTTCGGATTTTTTCTATTTTTATTTTATTTTTCATTTATTCTATTTTGTTTTTATTTTTATTCTTAATGGTTATTTTTTTTGTCTTTATTGCTAATCAAATCTATCCAAAGTCCAAGGTCAAGGTCAAATGTTTGATTTAATGGCTTTGACATATGTGATTTAATGGCTTTGACATATGTGATTTAATGGTTTTAATATCATTTGATGGGGATTTAATCCTTGTCTCCTTATTGTCAAAAGTCCACCCCCAATGTGTATATAAAGGCACACGCTCCGGCAACCAAAGAGGAGGAAAAACTCATCAGTACACAAGCCACAATTATTTCCAAACCAAAATTAATCACAACCCAGCAAATCGAAACCACAGAAACCATATCCCAAAACCAAAATCAATCATCATCCATAATCAAAACCACAAACTCGGCCACCTCCACCACCACCACAATCAATCCGAACCTCCTCCCTAACCACCTACAAACCACTAACACTAATCTGAACCACCACATACCACAACCACATAAAGCCACACACACTGCCCAGTCCTCTTCTACCCTCCATTCTGACTGTTGTTCGCACCCCCCCTTTTTTCTTCTACACCCCTTTCCTTCTCTATTTTTCTTCTTTTTATTTTCCCATTTTATTTCTCTTCTTGCATTTTATTTTTAGTCTTTTTTTCTATTTTCATGCATTTTATTTCGCTGCCTTTATTTTTAACACATCATGCATTTTTATTTTTTATTTTATTTTCCTTTTATTTCATGCATTTTCATTTTATTTTTATTCTTAGCATATTTACTTATTTTTAGTGCATTTGCAATTTTTATTTTTATTTATTATTTTGCCATCTTTTAGAATGTATTTAGGAGCAATGTAAATATAAATGAGAATATGCACTCACACCCACACTTTATTTATTCCGCTTTATGTCTTTTATTTTTTTTTATTCCGCTTTACAAAAAAAAATACAAAAATATTATGTTAGTTTATTTTCAAAGGGATTTCGTGGTGATCCAACGTCACCACGGAAATTCCACGTTTTTAACTTTTAGTTATGTTTTTTCTTAGTTTATTATTAAAAAAAACAAAAACATGCAAATAATCAAAAAATCACAAAAAAAATCTTTTCCTTAAACAAACTTTGATTTTCAATCAAGTGCCCATTTTTCTCTTTTATTTTCTTTAAATAACCATTAATCCACTTTAATAACATTTAAATCATTTTCAAAAATTAAAAAACACAAACCAATCTCATTTTGCCACTTGGCTTTTATTTTATCTTTGAAACTTTTTTTAAAACCAATAAAAAACACAAAACAAATCAACCGTCATTTTTACCCTGAACTATGAGGTTTTGATCCCTCACGGGTACGTAGGCAGAGGACCTTGTCCTTCCAAATCATAAAAAACAAAAAAAAACAATTTTTTCCTCACTACTCAAATTCTTTCTCTTAAAAAATAAGCAAGTTATAGCCAAAATAAATAAATAAAATCAAGAGGTTCTCGTAGAGTACTACGAATGTTTAGGGTGCTAACACCTTCCCTAAACGTAACTAACCCCCGAACCCTAATTTTTAAAAATGTGGTAATTTAGAACTTTTTTCCACTTTTCATTTAAAAAATTAAAAGTTCAGTCGTGAAATAAAATTAGTGAGTCAAAGCTAATCAATAGCTTGATCTCCGAAAATCACCGCGACATATCTCATCAAAGATTTCTTCTGAAAATATGATCTTCATAAATACGAGTCAAATCTTCATTAGATCTTCCACAAATCAATCAGCATTCTAGAAGCATTAATCCATAATAAAACCTTAACATATCTCTCAAATATTCGCGTTGAAATAACTTGAAAAAGATCAGCTTCTGATGAAGTCAACCAAAGTCAACGCTGGCATCAGACTCTGAATACAGCTTCTGAACAGCTATAGTGCTTTTGAAGTAACTTTCAGCTTCTGATGGTGATTTCAGCTTCTGAATGACTTCAAATCAAAAAACTTGCAACTGAAGATTTGTTCTACATATGGAGATGCTACTATTCCACACATTGGATTTGCCAAAACATGCAGCCAACTTCAAAATACTCAACAATCTCCCCCTTTGGCAAATTTTTGGCTAAAACCAATGTTCACACAACCAAGTTCTTCAATCTCCCATAAGTCTATCTCAGCAATGAAAAACTCCACAATAATATAACATAGCAACATAGATTATCACAGACCAGCAGCGGATTTAAGCTATGTTTACACTAAAAACCAAACAGTTTCAGTATAAGACCACTGAAACACACATAACAGCTTGGTATCAGAGCTTCTGAATAACTGAACTATACTTCAGCACATCTCTGACCAACACAAGAACACTCCCCCTGAAGCTTCACACACATAAACAAACACTCCAGCTTCACAACACTCCCCCTGCAACTTCAGCTTCTCACACAAACTCCCCCTTACTACTGAACTACAGAGAAAAATGGTATCAGAGCACAATTGTTCTTCAGGATCACAAACACTCAGGATTTTAATAACCATATACTCCCCCTGAGACACACATTCCCCTTTAATCATATCTGGACATATCTTGTTGCAAAGGTTCTGAACTCTGAACTTAATGCTTAGCTTCTGAACAAAACTAGTCACCTTCTGAATCAATGACACACATTCTGAACAACTTTTGTCTGAACTTAAACATAAGATTTTCTCCCCCTTTTTAGCCACAAAATTCTGACAAATCTCAGACTTCAAATAGGGAATAAAATCAAAACAAGTAACACAGATCCTTGAAAGACTATCAGACTCAGATGCAGGATCACACTCAGCATAAGCACAACTGGCAGGTACTCTATCTTCCTCACATCCAGTTTGCATTAATTGTTATAAATCTTCATGTAGACACACACCTAACTTGCTTCTCAGATTCTCAAATTGTTTTGCATCCAAGGCCTTTGTGAATATGTCAGCAATTTGATTCTCAGTGTCCACATGTTCCAGCTGAATAATCTTGTCCTCCACAAGGTTTCTGATAAAATGGTGTCTGATATCAATGTGTTTAGTTCTGCTGTGCTGTATTGGGTTCTTAGAGATGTTGATAGCACTCAAATTGTCACAAAATAAGGTCATAGTTCCTTGTTCAATGTTGTATTCTTCAATCATTTGCTTCATCCACACCAGTTGTGAGCAACTACTCCCAATTTGACAATCACCACAAACATTGTCCTCATTGATCTTCAGATTAGGTACACCTCTGATAGCTTCAGTACTTAGGATTTTTTTTCATGCCTTTCAGATGCAGATGTCCCAGTTTCTGGTGCCAGAGCTTGACTTCCTCTTCTGAGCTCATGAGACAAGAAGTCAGGCTTCTTTCTTCTTCAGAAACCCACAAATAACAGTTGTCTCTGGATCTGCAGCCCCTCATCTGAATCTTATCTTCCTGATCAATCACAATACACTCTAGCTTGTTGAAATTAACCTTCAAGTCTTGATCACAAAGTTGGCTTATACTGATCAGATTTGAAGTTAATCCTTCCACCAGTAGCACATCATTAAGTCTGGGCAAATCTTCACTGATCAAATCACCAATACCCAGAATCTGACCTTTTACACCATCTCCAAATGTCACATAACTTCTGAAGTATGATCTGATATTGCTCAGCAGCTTCTTCACACCAGTCATGTGCCTTGAACACCCACTATCAAAGTACCAGTCTTCTTTTGAGGTGGCTCTCAATGAAGTATGAGCTATAAGGCCTACATTCTGAACTTTTGGCTTCCACACCTTCTGAACATTGTGTCTGATAGCAGCTGGTTCAACTCTTCTATACTGAAAATGTTCAGGATAGCCATAAAGTTTGAAGCTGAATGGTTTGATATGCCCTTTCTTTCCACAATGATGACAGATCCATGGATGATTTCTCCTCCTTCTGTTTCTGAAAAATTTCTGGGGTTGCTTCTGAGGTAGCATCTGAACATGCTTCTGACCTTGCATCTGAGGTCTTTTCTGAGCTTGCTTTTGAGGTCTCATCTGAATATGCTTCTGACCTTGCATCTGGGCTTGTTTCTGAGGTCTCTTCTTTGATGTTCCAACCATAGAATCATCAGTTTGAGTAGCAGGAACAAACTGACTAACAGGATTTTTCACCTTGAGCTTCAGACTCTGATCAACATAACTTAACCCAGTTTTTCCTTGCTTCTGGACATCTAGAATCTCCTCCAACTTATCAGTAGCAGGGTTCATCATCCTAACTTGATTTTTCATCTGGTCAAGTTGGGAATTTAGCAGGTTCACTTCTTCTTTTAATTCTGAATTCTGCACAAGAAGTTCTCCTTTTTCAGCCTCCAGTTGAAAAATAGTCTCATTTCTGATCCAGAACTTGTTTGCAAACCTCAGCACTTCTGGTATATAGCTTCTTGTAGTTGTCAGCTAGTTCATCATATGAGGTTTTAGCAGCTTCAGACACAGATGAAGCTTCAGACTCTGAAAAAGTCTCAGACTCTAAAACAGCTTCCTTCTTCAAGATAGCTCCTGACCTTACTACCAGACCAGTATCACACATACCAGATTCACTTACAGCATCTTCTTCAGAATCATCATCAGACCATGCAACAGCTAGGCTCTTCTTCTTCTGCTTCTTAAGAAAAGTAGGACATTCAGTTTCGATATGTCCATAACCCTCACACTCATAGCACTGCACACATTTAGCTTAATTAATTTTCTCCTCAGACTTGGTCTTTTTCACATCAGTTTGTTGCTTCTTGTTGTTGAATTTGAAGTTCTGACCTTTAGCTTTGGCTTTTCTATCAACATTCTTCAGAATTTTGTTGAATTGTTTTCCCAGCAACACTAGAGCTTCTGATAAGTCATCCTCATTAGACTCTTGTTCAGCATCAGCTTCAGAGTTCACAGTAAAAGCTACACCTTTTCCTTTCTTCTCAGGTTGTTTGCAAAAAGCAGTCTCAAAGTTGAGCAATGACCCAATCAGCTCCTCAAGCTTCATAGTGGTAATATCATGAGCCTCTTCAATGGCTGTGACCTTCATATCAAACCTTCTGGGCAGGGACCTGAGGATTTTTCTCACTAACTTCTCATCTGACATCTTCTCCCCAAGAGAATCAAAGGAATTAGCCATGTCTAGCACATTCATGTAGAAGTCCTGAATAGATTCATCTTCCATCATCTTCAGGTTCTCAAATTTTGGTGTGAGAAGTTGAAGTCTGGATAGCTTAACCTTAGAGGTTCCTTCATGAGTGGTTTTCAGAATTTCCCAAGCATCCTTTGCCACAGTACATTGTTTGATGAGTCTGAACATATTCTGATCAACACCATTAAAGATAGCATTCAAAGCTTTTGAATTTCCCAGTGACAGATCATCTTCAGCTTTGGTCCATTCCTCCTCAGGCTTCAGAACCTCAGTCTTGTTCCCATCTTTGTCCAAAACTACTGGATGATCCCAGCCTTTAATCACAGCTTTCCAAGTCCTGCTGTCAATAGACTTTAGAAAAAGCACACATCCTAGACTTCCAATACTCATAGTTTGTGCCATCTAGTAGGGTTGGTCTATTGACATATCCTCCTTCTTTATCCATGCTTGCCAGATATTAACTCCTCTGGATCTCACCCAAAACACAGGCAGGGTGCCTGCTCTGATGCCAATTGAAATTCTGGCTGGACAGATCAGGTTCTGAACAATGATCAGAACTTGATAACAGGACACAAAGATTGTAAAAACAGAGCACAAGCAAAAACAATCAGAAGCAGCAAAATAACAAGTGCAGGAAAGTAAAAGGCACAGAGGTTTGTTAACCCAGCCAGAGTAAACACCTCCTACTCTAGGGGATACCAATCCAGGAAGGAATTCCACTATAGGAATTAATCCTTATGACTCAAGACACTAACTCCCAGTTCCCAGCCTAAGCAATTAACTTCCTCCTAGTCTTGAATTCTACCCAACACGTTGAGTATTAGAAAACCTCTAACTTCCTATCCAAGTAACTGTCCAGTTACTTGAACAACCCTTGAACTAAACCCAGTTCTGAAAACTACCCTGTTTTTGAATAAAACTTCAATACAAAAACTTCATTCGTACCTAAAGGCTTAGAATGAATTACAACTCTATAAAAACTCTAAACCAACTCAAACAATGAGCGGTGCACAAATAAAACTTAACAGCTTAAAACTCTAAGACTCTTTTTCTCTGAATTTCTTCAATTATGCGTAAGTCTTGAAAGCAGCAGCACTCCTCCTCTTATAACCTTCAACAATCAGAATTAAACTGGTTCAAATCTTCTGAATTGATATGTTTCTAATTTATGCAAGGCTCAATTAGGAAACATATAATTCTGCAATGTATCTCATCAAAGATTTCTTCTGAAAATATGATCTTCATAAATACGAGTCAAATCTTCATTAGATCTTCCACAAATCAATCAGCATTCTAGAAGCATTAATCCATAATAAAACCTTAACATATCTCTCAAAGATTCGCGTAGAAATAACTTGAAAAAGATCAGCTTCTGATGAAGTCAACCAAAGTCAACGCTGTCATCAGACTCTGAATACAACTTCTGAACAGCTACAGTGCTTCTGAAGTAACTTTCAGCTTCTGATGGTGATTTCAGCTTCTGAATGACTTCAAATCAAAAAACTTGCAACTGAAGATTTGTTCTACATATGGAGATGCTACTATTCCACACATTGGATTTGCCAAAACATGCAGCCAACTTCAAAATACTCAACAATCGAAAACCTAAAAAGGTGGCTTAGGCAAAAAAGAGCGTCTCGGTGGACTGAAAACCCGAAAGGGCAGTCCAGGCAAAAATTAGAGACATAAACAGAAAATAATCATCCTGATAGATTGAAAATCTGAAAGGGTAATCTATGCAAAAGTTAAGGATTATGACAAAGTAACTGCATCAGGTTGGACATGACTCACTTGGGGCACCCTAGCCGTCAAAGGCCTCCGATTTGAAGCATCTGAACAGTGGAATTCAAAGTTGTTAGGGAGAATAACGGTTATTGTGTTCAATGTACCTTTCCCATATATTATTTGCCATTTTTTTCAAAATTTTGTAACGATTCGCGGAGCCACGCCATTGGCCGGCCACCACTCCCTTAATAAGATTTGAGCCTGTGCCCATTTATTTGGAATTCTCATTTTTTTCCTGTTTGCAAAACTTCTTCTACTTTTGATGGTGATACTTAAAGCAAAATTTTTCAAAAAATAAAACTTTTTCGTGTTTCTTGAAGAGTGTAAACAATAAACACATTTTCTCTTGAACTCATAAGGGGGTAGAGCATACGTCAGCATCCGCCTCGAGAAAGGTTAAAACCCTGCAAGATAAACGTGATCTAACGTTGTGGAGGGACTTCTGTAAAAAAAAAAGAGCTCGCTAAGTCAAAAACCTGAAAAGGCAGCTTAGGCAAAAATGAGCGTCCCGGTGGATTGAAAACCCGGAAGGCAGGCAAAAATTAGGGGCACAAAAGAATACACTCCCGGTGGACTGAAAACCCGAAAAGGCGGTCCAGGCAAAAGTTAGGGATTTTCAAAGAAAAACAAAAGAAAAGCATGGCTACTGAAGTGTGTCCATGAGAGAACACTCTATGTCGGTTGAGAAATGGTGACATAAGCTGCTCATCAGAAGCTGTTTGCAACATAAGCTTCAATAAATTCCTTTGCTCTTAACTTGATCTTTGAACCATTGTTAGATACCAATCTTTAATCATATGGTTCTGCACACTAGAATCAAGCATTAGCATATCCAATTTTCTTCTTAACACTTTGTTATCATCAAAACTCAAAGAGAGACTTGTTCATACATTTTGTTCCAACAATCTCCCCTCTTTTTGATGATGACAAATACAAGTATTAATAGAAAATTGTTGTTAATTTAATTAACAAGTTGACTGCAGGGTATGAGGTTTGCAAGCTCCCCCTGAGTCTGATCCAGGTTAATTAAATTCAGTTTAAATCAAAAAAGGTGATTATTTCAGAATTGTTGTTAACTTTAATTAACAAGTTGACTTCAGGATGAGGTTTGCAAGCTCCCCTTAAGTCTAATAATCCACAAGGTGGGGTTTTCAAGCTCCCATTGATTCTTATCCATGTTAATTAAATTCAACTTAAAACAATAAGGTGAAATTATCACTCAGAATTATAAATAACAAGTTGACTTCAGGGTGTGAGGTTTGTAAGCTCCCCCTAAGTCTGATAATCCACAGGATGAGGTTTGTAAGCTCCCTGAGTCTTATCCAAGTTATTTAAATTCATTTCAACTCAATAAAGAGTAATGTATCTCACAGAAATTAAATCAGAGGCTAAGAGATAAAAGATGTTCTCTTAAGTTAATTAATCAACAAAAATTAACTTAAATCTGACTGGCTCAGAGCCTGAAATACTTGTAAACTTTCTCCCCCTTTTGTCATCAACAAAAAAAATTCAAGAGTTCCAAAACAGAGAGAATTCAGATGTGAGATAATCATGCAATCATATAGGCAACCAAGCAGCAAAGATAAACATCAGAGCAAACTTGATCATACATGAAGTATATGACATTGCATTTGAAAAACAGAGACTGCTGTTCAGAACAGATTGTTCAGTACTACTGAACTGTTTCTGACCAAAAATGTTCAGAGCATAATTGTTCAGAGCATTTTGTTCAGTACCACTGAACTCTTTCAGAAAATTGAAAACAGAGCCTGATGTTCAGAAGCATATTGTTCTGTACCACTGAACTGTTTCTGATAGAATTTGTTCAGTACTACTAAACTTGCCATTTTTGAAAGTGTGAATGTGTTTTTGTTTAAAACTTTTCAGAACTGAAAACAGAAAAACACTACTTCACATTGATGACTTTGGGAGGGATAAAGTGCAGCTTTCAAAACTTAATACATCACAGCCCAGCTATTATTACTCACCAGATTCTGACCAAGAGTTAGACTGTTGTTCAGATTCACTCTCATTAGTGGGCCATGTGTAAAGGGTCCACTTATAATGAGTTTAATCAGAAGTCACAAAAATTCAGATTCTGAAACTCAGACTCTGATGTTTTCAGAAGCTGAACTATCTTCAGACTCTCAAAGCGAGTGTCTGTTAAGTCTTAGCTTCTGATGAACTTCAGGTTCTCAGTTTCTATTCAGAGTCAAGCAATTTTTCAAGAGATGAAATGCAAGTTCAGATTCTTTTTAATAAAATAAAATCTGTTTAAAATGAGGGGTTTTGTAAATATATCAGCCCATTGATGATTGATAATCAGAATCAATGAATTGAAAATCCAAAACACCCTTCTAAACATAATCTCTAATAAAATGAAGTTTAAGTTCAAAAATGCTTGGCTCTTGAATGTAGAATTGGAATTTTTAGACAAACAGATTACAGCAGTATTATCACAAAGAAGGTTATGCTGTTTTCATGAATCTGATAGTTTTCCAACTGATGTAGAATCTATTAAGTATAACAGAGAACAATCATACCTCTGTTAGAGCTTCTGATCTACCTCTCCTTGTTCATTCAGTTTGTTTCTGAACACCCATTTTTGTTCCAACAATGTTCTTGGTTGGCTTTAGGAGAAGTGTCAGATTCTGAGAGGCTTTTCAGCTTTGGACTTTCTTCAGACTCAGGTTCTGGTTCAGGTTCTGAAGTGTCCTCTGAGAGCTGAATCTCAGTATCAGTGATCTAGTCTTTGTGGTTTCCTCCAGATCCCACGGTTCCTCCCTCTTTCATGGTCAGGGTTTGGAACATAGACTTTCCTTCTGTCATGCAATGCCAGCAGCCACTGTCCAGGCACCAGGACTTCACCTTTTCTTTGGCATTTAATCGTATCTGCAACAGAAATGATTTCTGACTTGGGTACCCATATGGGTCCTCTTGGGTTAGTTCTGAAAGGTTTAGTCTTTTGCACCTTATGTCTGGAGTTATAGAACTCAGACTTGTTCAGATACCTTGGATATGAATCCTTTAATCTTGAATAAGTCTTAGTATCAGACACTGAGTTCTTCAGAACCTGAGCTTTCAAAGGTCTTGACTCAGATTTCTTCAGAACCTGAGACTTGAAGGCCTTTGGTTCTGAGATTTTAAGAGTCTGAACCTTTGAAGACTTTGGTTCTGATTTCTTCAGAACTTTAGACATAAGAGTCTTTGATTCTGATTTGTTCAGAATCTTGGATTCAGAAGTCATAGGTTCTGATTTGTTAAGAACTTCAGTTTTGCTAGCTCCTGACACAAGGCAGACTTTCTGACCTTTCTTAATACAACCAGAATCAGATAACAGAATGGCTTTCTTTTGTACCTTTGGTCTGGCATTCTGAGATTTAACAGATTTTGTATAAACTGGTTTAGTATCCCTTAAAGGTTTTACAAACACAGCCTTTTGAAAGTTTGAGTCTGAATTTTTCAGAGTTTGAGACTTACTTGTCTTAGGTTCTGAACTCTTCAGACTCTGAACATTTTCAGGTTTAGAATCTGATTTTCTCATAATCTTAGACTTAGAACCTTTTGGTTTAGACTTTGGCAAAGTTTTAAATTCTGCCTTCATCTTTCCCTTAGGTTCAGAAGTTTTAGATTCTGAGCAGTTCAGAACTTCAGACTTAGCAGTCTCAGATTCTGTTAAATTCTGTTTCTCAGAATTGTCAGATGCAGGTACAAAACATACCTTAGTGCCTTTTATACTATCTTCAGAACAGGATGGTATATTTGTTTCTTTTGAAAAATTAAATGAATCATTTTTGAAACCTATACCTTCTCCTCTGTTTCTGCTGATATTATAAATCATTGAGGCAATCTTACTTCTGTTGATTCCAGTTAAGATAAAATCCTGAAGAGGAATTTCATGTTCACTAGGAATTTCATCAGGTTTCTTATGAACCATTTCTCTGAGTTCTTTAACTTCTTCATCAATCTCATTGATATGATTCTGAAGTTGAAGATTCTCATCAGCCAGCAAGTTATTTTTCTTTTTCAAAGATTTAAATTGATTTAACTTGCTTCTAAGGTGGTTCATAAAATCCTTAATTGTATCAATAAGTTCAGAACGAGTGAGTTCAGAATATACACATCTTCAGAGTCTGAACCTGATTCTTCATCGGAAGATGTTGTAGAAATCAGAGCTAGATTTGCTTCTTCTTCATCTTCATTCTCAGAATCTGATTCAGATTCATTTTCAAGCTCATCCCAAGTGGCCATAAGACTTTTCTTGAATCTGTCTTTGAGGTTGCTTGATTTTGAGTTGTTATTTATGGATTTGTAGCAACCTTTCTGTTCTTCCTTCTTGGAACCAGATCCTTTGAAGTTGCTGCTTCTGTTAGAAGATTTATTTTGTCTCTTCATCAAGTACTGAATTCTTTTAGAAATCATTTCCAGCTCCTCAGCTTCTGAATCTTCTTCAGAATTTCCCTCAGGAGATTCTTCATCAGATTATGAAGCTTTTAGAGCTTTTAATGACTTTCCTTTAGATTTCGGTGCTATAGACTCAGACTGTCTAACAGATTTATCTTCATTGAGTCCCAGTTCATGCACTTTGAGAGAGCTTATAAGATCTTCAATACTTAGAGTATTTAGATCTTTAGCTTCCTCAATAGCAGCCACTTTAGGTCTCCATTTAGATGGCAGACTTCTGAGGATCTTGTTCACATGATCAGCATTAGTATAACTTTTCTTCAGAAACTGAAGTCCAGAAACCAGAGTCTGAAATCTTGAGAACATAATCTCAATATTTTCATCCTCCTTCATTCTGAACAGCTCATACTGCTGAACCAGAAGGTTTGCCTTTGCTTCTCTAACCTTCTTGTTTCCTTCATAGTTAGAGCAGAGAGAGGTGAAGATGGCTTTTGCTGTTGATTTATCACTCAGCTTGAGATACTCATTGTGGGGTAAAGAGTCCATAATGATTCCTCTTACATTGTGATGCTTTCTATAGATCTTTCTCTCAGCATCAGTAAGGATTCTTCTGTTAATGGCTACTCCTTCTTCATCAACTGGAATAGATATTCAATCTTCTATGATATCCCATAAGGAGTCATCAATTCCAATAATGTGGCTGTACATTTTGCTTTTCCACCAGGAGAATTTCTCAGCATCACCAGTAAACATAGGAGGTTTATTGTGTGAGTGAGATTGCTTGTTATTTGTACCATAGCCACCACCACTACTTCTGGATGTAGATTCACCAGAACCACCAGAAGACATGTTTTTCTCAGGATCAATACTGACTCACTGTTAAGTGATTGAATATCAGAACCAGAGGCTCTGATACCAACTGAAGGTGAGAAAAACACACAAGAAGGGGGGGTTGAATTGTGTGGGCCTTTTTTCTTTCTCAAAAACTTATGTTAAGTTTAGATTCTGATATAGATCAGTTCTGAACTGTAATATCCCGCTTAAACGTGACTTTTAACAGTATCACAGGAATTAAACGAACGGAATGGCATTTTCGTAATTAAAGGGAAGGAAGGGTTTATTTATATGAGAAAGGAGATAATTGTTCCATTTTTCATTTTTCTTTCCATTCTTCTTCTTCTTCTCTCACGCCATTCCTACTTCTTCTCCACTAATCAACAAACTTCATCTTCCAATACTCAATCTTTAGACAAACCAAGCAAGCATGGCTTTTGGGAAGTTTGGAGCAAGAGGAAAATTAAAGAAAACAAGAAGAAAGGAAAGAGTTAAGAGCTAGGGTTTTGAGGAAGTTGGAAAGCAAGCTAAACCAGCACCAAATCCAGTTGAGGTGAGCTCCCTTGAGGTTTTAGAACCTCTCTTTGTGAGTTTTATAGAGATTTTCTTCATAGTCAAGTTTTATGGTTTTACCCTAATTTCCTATACTTGCCAATTCCTTGCTCAAACATGTTTTTAACCATCAATTTGTAATAGAAAATCATCCCTAGCATGTTTTGGATGCTTGGGTATCTTTAATTGGGCAAAAATGGTGGAAAAACACATTTTTATACATGTTTATGCTGTCACGGTCGCTGTAGCGACGGGCTGTCGCTTGTAGCGACCAGGTTCTGTCTGTCTGCGCTTGTAGCGACAAGCCTGCGCTTGTAGCGACAAGCCTGCGCTTGTAGCGACCAACTGGGCGCTTGTAGCGACCAGGTTCTGTCTATCCGCGCTTGTAGCGACGGATCTGCGCTTGTAGCGACCAAGCCAGAACAGCACAACTTAGTTGAGCTGTTCTGGGGGTTCTGGTGCGCGCGGGCATGGCTTTTTGCAAATGTTTTCTCCTAATGCTTTTTAGAAACTTTAACCACCATTTTAACTCATCCAAAGTCTTTTAATGATTGAGAAATTAGAGGAGCAAGGAATGCGCAAGGCATGGGAATTGCGGGAATTTGGTTATATGGATAGGTAAACTCTAATAGAGACACATGACAACGATGTGTCGAATCCTTTGATAGGAAAACATGAATCATAGTATGAGTGCAAGGATTTTTATGGATAGATTCCTTGCACGTGAGTTGATAACTCTTAGGAGATGCAGACGACTTTACTAAGTCAAGAACCTACTTTAGGTATATAAGATTATAGATGTATTCAATCCAGAATACAAGGATAATAGGAATGCTTTGGCAATCATAGTCACAGATGAGGTTTATAGTGTTGGTTCTCCAACGAATTATAGGTGGCTTATGAGAACGATAAGCCAAGAATCATAAGTTATAGATTATAGTTACAGGAATGTTATATGTTCATAGTAACAGATTATATGTTCATACGTTAAAGTTAAAGAATTAAAGATTAAAGATATTGGCGTGCTTGCACGTTTCACAGTCATAGGCATGTTCAGCAGACTCCGGGATACGCCGGATGGGATTTCTCCGAGAGGGTTATCCACATGCAATTTCATAGGGAGTCCGGTGCTAGCCTGATTGTCAGGAGTTTCATCGGGTCATAGGGAGACGTATCTCGGGGTTGCTCCACCCGGGGTGCCCTCCGTAAAATGAACTCAGATTAATTGTTTGTTCAACGCTAACAGCTAACATAAAACTGCTACCGAACTGTGTATATGTCTTATGTTTCATAGTTATAGTTAAAGTTACAGTTACAGTTATAGTCACAGGAAACTCATAGTTATAGTTATAGACAGTTATCAGAAAGTGATCCTAGGTCTTCCCCTCGATCACTAAGTCATAGATGCAGACATGATCACAGTTATGGATTTAGGCAATTATAGTTATAGTCATAGGCCGTTATGGCAATGGTTATAGACAGTTACAACAAAGGTTATAGGCAGTTTAAGTTATAGTTACAGGAGGACTTATAGTCATAGGCAGATAAAAGACTTGGCGATCATAGGAAATCCCCAAGATTGCCAAGGTAGGCATGGCGACCCTAGGTTCCCTGTGGTTGCCAACAGTAGGTTGGGTAGAGCTCACTGAGACATTATGTCTCATCCCTTTCCTTCTGGTGCAGGTTTGTAGGTAAGTCAGAGGTTCGTGACGAAGATCTTCATAGAGGTACTGGATGGAGTGCATTTGCTCGTTGTGTACCAGCTCAGAAGCTTTATGGACATTTGTAAAAGTATTGTAACAGTATTGGATTATTGTACAAACGAGTAAACATGCATTTATTCTTTTGAGATGTAATATTATTATTGAAATTTTTAAATGTATCCAGTATCAGTTTAACGCACATGCTAATATACTAGTTAAAGTTAGTATGGGTGTTACAATTGGTATCAGAGCAGGTCGATTCAGACCGTGCCATGGGTCATTTAAGATTCAATAAAAGTAGTGGAATCATTGGGTTCCGGATGTTGTTCTAAATGTCACATCTAGTTGAGCCTGATCAACTCAGTCTAGTATATGACAGTTAGGATAAATGTCCGAGAGCTGAATGTGACCAAGGAGGAAAGAAGTGTAAGAAGGGTGAAGGTTAAGACGTCAGATTCTAAGACGAATTTGGCAAAGTGTCTAATGTCAAAGGATGGTTCACTAACAGTGAAGTAACTGAGCCTGTTAATGGCAAAGTTTCAGGAATATGAGAGGTATTTAAGAGTAAGGTCAAGTACCTTGGCTAGTTGGACGCATCTTGAGCGATGCCTTCTCCGAGGAGATGTGTAGAGTAAAGAATTATGGAATACACTAAGAAATGATTTGGAATCTTGATGGGAACCGAAACTTGGAAGGTTAAAGTGAATTGAAGAATTAGAGTTTTAATTCCGGCTGCAGATGCAAGGATTGTGATACCAAACCCAGCGACTTGGAATAAAGAATGGCCAGTTAACGATTGGAAGCTTTGGACTTTCAGTAAGGATAAAGTGTGTAAGGATGGAAGGACTTACGCACCTGGACAAGATGAGATTTTAATATTCGACGGGCAAGAGATTTATTTATGGATTAAGCGAAATATGGGACAGATGAGACATATTACCTTCCTTTATTAAAGGACACCAAGATGCTTGGTATGAAGAACGCGAGCGTAGCGATAAGTGAAGGGAACCCCGGTAAGGGTATGGATTAAAGATCGAATCGTTTGTTGTCGGATTATAGCAGGCTGGTTTCGAGGATTAAGCAGGAATTAGCCAATAAACTACTGAGAGGCTCTAGCAACAAGAAGATCGTCATTAGCGTACAAGTTACAGTTAAAGTTATGGTTAATGTTAAGGAGTTCTATGTTTTAATTTTGATGGGTTCCTTACACAAGTATTCGGGTAAGCCGACAAAGATCATCTTATGATGGTATGTGATAAAGATAGTGGAAATACAGACCTTGGATTGTTCGAAACCATGAAGAGGGCAATGGTCGAGAAGACATATGGAATATTATTCAGATAACAAGATTAGAATGGAATTGGGAATACAGTAATAAGTTATAGGAAGGATCCAATGGAAAATGTTAAGTATTGAAGCTTACGGATTTATTAATCGGGTAACCGAAGAGGTGTATCATATGTTTGAATTTACAGGAGAGCCGGTAAAAGTTGAGTTTATCCAGACGGATTATTCCCGGAGCAATCCGAGAAGTAACCAAGAGTTATGTTAAAGTTATGTGGACCTAAGTGTCTTGGAAAAAGGTTGTGGATGTGAAATCCCTACGGATAATTACAGGATGAGACTCGATTCATTAATCGATTAAGTATATGAAAGACGAGAATTTCCGGAAGTCATAGAATGTTTCCAGAAGTTACCACAAGTGTATAATGTAGGAACTTAAGTTGTTTTAATAGGATCATCGTTGGGCTCGTATTCATCGTTAAAGACTGCCTACAGGGTTCGGTGTATTTCGTGAAAGTAAGAATTTTGTTATGTTCGAAAGGAAACGCAAAGTCAAGCGTCGAGCAAACAGTAAGTTTAACAGGTGGATTAAACCACAAGAGAAATTATAATGTAAGTTAGTTATGTGTGGTAACTACAAAGTTATAAAGTCAAAGGATTGGCCAAGGAGAATTTATATGGTAATAGTGGTGTATTACTTCTCTCCCACGGTAAATTGTTAAAATCAGAGTTGCGCAGCGGAGAAGTAATCCAATTATGAGTTAACAGGCAAATCAAAGCAGAAGTTTAAAGGAAAAGAATGTTTGTGAAGTCCTTGCCAGATGAATTACAGGAAAGGTATTCAGAGATTAATCCTTAAGCTACAGAATATGTGTAAGTGGTGATGACTTAAACTTATCATCAGTACCAACAGGAGATTTTAATAGAATAGTCGAGGGATGTTTCAGACCTCGAAACTCATGAGATAAGAGAATCGAAGCGGTTTGAGAAATTAAAGGATGTGTTTATAGCACGCGAAGGAGGCCACATTTCATACGGTGATTTAGCTTTTTAGCTCGGTAACTTAAAGTTAACTTGAGAAGTGAGTTTAACCAAAGAGGAATTATTCAGTGGCATGCAGTTATTCCGTATCGTATCCACGTTATGCTAGCATGTCGCATGTAACAGGCATGTAACAGGTTATGATTAGTATTATGTATACTGATCAGGCAGAGTTTATGCTACTTAGATAGTAGTGTAACATTTTTATAGTCATGAGACATGTGTTAGTAATCGTGGTACGCAGTCGGTAATGTTTTAACAGGAAAGTCATATGCATAACAGGTTTGTTGTTGCCGAATAAATCTCGATTAAGGAGTTCAGAAATTCTTGAACTTAATGTTCATAGTTAAAGGAAGGAAATGTTTTACGCGGATCAGAGGATTTCTCATAGTTTACAGTAAAAGGCTACGTGAATTAAAGTTATGAGATAAAGGATTAAGAGTTTTAAAGTGCTATTCTGACAGCGATCAGGATAGAGTTTTCTTTTCGAAAACAGAGAATGTCTTTTGACAAGTAAGTTATTACGACAACGGAATGTAACCATAGCTTACGTTATGGGATTGTGAATGTTTAAAGGATACAAGAATGAATTAAGAGTCAAGAGAGTGACCTTGGTTGACGTGGTTTGTCTCAAGTATATTTTTATTAAGTATGATGTCCCGTTAGTTGGACAAGGTTGATGCGATGTACCATGTATCCGGTAGTAGTGAACATGTACTCGATCGTATATGGAAGCTATGTGCTATGGACTGCATTATATGATGATATGTGAGACGGCTTATGCCACATATCACTTATACTGGATTTTCATAAGTTTGAAAGTATTGGTAAAAGAGAAAGTTCCTAAGGCCTTTGGCTACTTGTTATCGTTGATTAATTAATCGGAGCATGAGTGACTCATAGATTTCTCAAGCTTTAAGGATTACAGCAGTGGGGATGTGAGCAACGTTTATGGTTGTGATAATAGTTACACCAGGATGTCAGATACCTTTCAGTGCAAGCTAAATTTATATAAAAAGATGGTATGAATGTAACAGTAAGAGGTCGTCTTACGAGGCGGAAGTTAAAGATAAAAGTTCTTTGGAACTGAAAGTAATGTAATAGATTCCTCAGAAAGTTGGAATGATTGAGGAAAACAGATCAATTCGACGTCTTCAGGTTAAGATTGAATGGTCAATTAAAGAAGGACTGATAGAGTTCAGTAAAAGAAATCCAAGATTTAATAATTTTACATTGGATTTACAAGGAATATGTTTAACAGAGATCATAATCAGATAATAGGGATAAGTTGGTTCAGATAACCATACGTCTTAGCAAGTAATAGTTATGTATTATACGTCAGACCTTACGGTCGGAAAGAGATTGTCACAAGTTTTGATTTACAGAAATGGAAATCATGGCTAAAGAACAAGTTTTAACCAGTATAGTTTAATCGGGGTGCGTGATTAATCTACATGTCAGGCCCTGGAGTTGCCATGAAGTTCCAACAAGCTTAAAGGATTGGAAATTTTCATAGTAGAGAAAGAAGTAGAAGGAATTTATCTTTTCAGGCTCTTCGAAGGATTTTCTAAATTTCGAGGACGAAATTTTTTTTAAGGGGGGTAGAGTGTAATATCCCGCTTAAACGTGACTTTTAACAGTATCACAGGAATTAAACGAACGGAATGGCATTTTCGTAATTAAAGGGAAGGAAGGGTTTATTTATATGAGAAAGGAGATAATTGTTCCATTTTTCATTTTTCTTTCCATTCTTCTTCTTCTTCTCTCACGCCATTCCTACTTCTTCTCCACTAATCAACAAACTTCATCTTCCAATACTCAATCTTTAGACAAACCAAGCAAGCATGGCTTTTGGGAAGTTTGGAGCAAGAGGAAAATTAAAGAAAACAAGAAGAAAGGAAAGAGTTAAGAGCTAGGGTTTTGAGGAAGTTGGAAAGCAAGCTAAACCAGCACCAAATCCAGTTGAGGTGAGCTCCCTTGAGGTTTTAGAACCTCTCTTTGTGAGTTTTATAGAGATTTTCTTCATAGTCAAGTTTTATGGTTTTACCCTAATTTCCTATACTTGCCAATTCCTTGCTCAAACATGTTTTTAACCATCAATTTGTAATAGAAAATCATCCCTAGCATGTTTTGGATGCTTGGGTATCTTTAATTGGGCAAAAATGGTGGAAAAACACATTTTTATACATGTTTATGCTGTCACGGTCGCTGTAGCGACGGGCTGTCGCTTGTAGCGACCAGGTTCTGTCTGTCTGCGCTTGTAGCGACAAGCCTGCGCTTGTAGCGACAAGCCTGCGCTTGTAGCGACCAACTGGGCGCTTGTAGCGACCAGGTTCTGTCTATCCGCGCTTGTAGCGACGGATCTGCGCTTGTAGCGACCAAGCCAGAACAGCACAACTTAGTTGAGCTGTTCTGGGGGTTCTGGTGCGCGCGGGCATGGCTTTTTGCAAATGTTTTCTCCTAATGCTTTTTAGAAACTTTAACCACCATTTTAACTCATCCAAAGTCTTTTAATGATTGAGAAATTAGAGGAGCAAGGAATGCGCAAGGCATGGGAATTGCGGGAATTTGGTTATATGGATAGGTAAACTCTAATAGAGACACATGACAACGATGTGTCGAATCCTTTGATAGGAAAACATGAATCATAGTATGAGTGCAAGGATTTTTATGGATAGATTCCTTGCACGTGAGTTGATAACTCTTAGGAGATGCAGACGACTTTACTAAGTCAAGAACCTACTTTAGGTATATAAGATTATAGATGTATTCAATCCAGAATACAAGGATAATAGGAATGCTTTGGCAATCATAGTCACAGATGAGGTTTATAGTGTTGGTTCTCCAACGAATTATAGGTGGCTTATGAGAACGATAAGCCAAGAATCATAAGTTATAGATTATAGTTACAGGAATGTTATATGTTCATAGTAACAGATTATATGTTCATACGTTAAAGTTAAAGAATTAAAGATTAAAGATATTGGCGTGCTTGCACGTTTCACAGTCATAGGCATGTTCAGCAGACTCCGGGATACGCCGGATGGGATTTCTCCGAGAGGGTTATCCACATGCAATTTCATAGGGAGTCCGGTGCTAGCCTGATTGTCAGGAGTTTCATCGGGTCATAGGGAGACGTATCTCGGGGTTGCTCCACCCGGGGTGCCCTCCGTAAAATGAACTCAGATTAATTGTTTGTTCAACGCTAACAGCTAACATAAAACTGCTACCGAACTGTGTATATGTCTTATGTTTCATAGTTATAGTTAAAGTTACAGTTACAGTTATAGTCACAGGAAACTCATAGTTATAGTTATAGACAGTTATCAGAAAGTGATCCTAGGTCTTCCCCTCGATCACTAAGTCATAGATGCAGACATGATCACAGTTATGGATTTAGGCAATTATAGTTATAGTCATAGGCCGTTATGGCAATGGTTATAGACAGTTACAACAAAGGTTATAGGCAGTTTAAGTTATAGTTACAGGAGGACTTATAGTCATAGGCAGATAAAAGACTTGGCGATCATAGGAAATCCCCAAGATTGCCAAGGTAGGCATGGCGACCCTAGGTTCCCTGTGGTTGCCAACAGTAGGTTGGGTAGAGCTCACTGAGACATTATGTCTCATCCCTTTCCTTCTGGTGCAGGTTTGTAGGTAAGTCAGAGGTTCGTGACGAAGATCTTCATAGAGGTACTGGATGGAGTGCATTTGCTCGTTGTGTACCAGCTCAGAAGCTTTATGGACATTTGTAAAAGTATTGTAACAGTATTGGATTATTGTACAAACGAGTAAACATGCATTTATTCTTTTGAGATGTAATATTATTATTGAAATTTTTAAATGTATCCAGTATCAGTTTAACGCACATGCTAATATACTAGTTAAAGTTAGTATGGGTGTTACATGAACCTATTTTCAGAGTTTGTTTTGTAGCGGGTAAGAGTAAAGAGAGAGAGAGACACACACAATGGTTTATCCTAGTTCCTTCCACAACCCGGAAGTAGTCCAGTCCCCTTGTTACTTGTCATACCCCATTTTTTGACCCAATTTCTCCTCGTTTTACTCATCTTTTAAAGCCGAGAATTTTCGTCGTTTCAGACGAAATTTCGGCAGGGAGGTATTTTAAAATACCTCATTTTTTCGGTTCGTTTTAGGGCCACTTTTTATCTCGTTTATTTATTTTATTTTTACTTTTTATCTTTACTTTTAGTTTTAGTTTTTATTGTCATTTATTTCATTTTTATTATTACTATTATTACTATTTATTTATTTCCTTTTTTATTATTATTATTATTATTATTATTATTATTATTTATTTTTATTTTTTATTTTTTATTTTTGGTCCAAAGTCAAAAATCACTGCACTGCAGCGCCCCCTTTCCCTGGGATTTTTTTTCATCATTCATTTTCTGTCCAAATCTTCCAAATCCTCACAAAATCTTCAACAAAAAATCACACCAAGTCACTTCCCCATTAATGTTTACCACAATTTTGGCCAAAATCTGCAGAAAATCCAGCTTTTGAATTAAGCTCAGGGTCAACAAAAACAACTCAAAAATGTCTATATAACAGAGACCCAAAAATCAAAGAAAGGGGAGAAAAATTTTTAATCAGACAAAGAGGGGATTTTTTATCAAACAGAATACAAACAACACAATACACAATACAACACAACCTTCATTTTTTCCCCAACACACACACCCAGCACACACACACACGCACGGCCAGCACACCCAGCACACACACACACACACACACGCGGCCAACACCACACAAAACAACAACATCACACGGCCCAGCAACACAAACCATCACGCGGCCAGCCTTAAAAAACCACACGGCCACACACGCACCACACACACACGCACACAGCAACACAACACACGGCCACAAAGCCAGGAACAACACCAAAAACCGAATCAAAAAGGAGAAAAAAGAGGTAGATTTTCTAAAACTTTAAACTTAGATCTAGGATTTTTGAAGAGGTTTTTGAAAAATCTAACTTTGGATTAGGGAAGAGGAAGAAAAAGGATATGAGAAAAATAAGTTTTTTTTTGAAAAAGGAGTTTTTTTTCTCTCCGGCACGGTGGCGCCGCCGTCTAGGCCGGCGGCCACCACGCCGGAAACCCACCTCCGGCCGGACTTGAAGAGAGAGGGGAGAGAGAAGGGAGAGAACGGTTTAGAGAGAAGGAGAGGAGAGAGAAAGGAAAGTGAAAAATGAAATTTTTGTGAAGGGAATGGGTATTTATACCCCTCCCTGATTCAGTGCGCGTGGGTGTATGCGTTAGCGTGCACCCTCGCCCCTCAGGCCATCTGATTTAGATCATACGGTTTTGGTTATTTCCCCTTGTGATCAGATCAGGGCCCTCTGATTAATCAGACGGTCCAGATCAAATCACGCTGGCCCAATGCATTTTGGGCCTGTTTGTTTTAAATCTGATCATTTTCTCACTTCCTGCACCCCCCTTTTTATTTTTTACACCTCCCTGTTTATTTCTTTTATTTTTCTTTGCAATTTTTATTTCCTTTTATTATTATTTCCTTTTTATTGTTCTTTTATTTTTAACATCTTATTTATTTACTTATCACATCATCTCATGCATTTTATTTTATTTTGTCATTTTATTTTGCATTTTTATGTCATTAGAATGTATTTAGGAACAATAAATACAAATATGCATTGCATTTATTTTTCATTTTTCATAGTTTAATTCATAATCCAAAGAAAAGGGGATTTTCATCCAACACTGTTTTTAATTCCCTCGCGTTTAGTTTATTTCATCACACTTAATTTCTTTTTAACTCCAAGTAAAAACCATAAAAACCAAAAACATTCAAATATTCAAAAACTTCATCAAAAATATTCTTCATTAACAAAGCTTGGATTTCAAACCAAGTAACTTTCTTTTAATCAAACTTCAATCAATCTTAATCATATTAGACTTTATTTTTACAATTAAAATCAATCAAACTTCACTCACTTGCCACTTATGGCTCTTTTTATCTTTCACAAACATTTTCAAACTTTAAAATCAATCAAACAAATCACTCGGCTTTTTACCCCGAACTACATTGGTTTTGATCCCATTCGGGTATGTAGGCAAAGGACCTTGTCCTTCCAAATCAATAAAAACAACAAAAACATTTTCTTTCTTTTTTCAATAACTTGAACAACACTTGTTCATAAGTTGCAACAACTAATTTGAGTTTTAAACTTTTTCATAAATTTTTTGACTAAGTGCTTTGCTCTTTTGGGATTTCTTAAAGTTTCAACAATAAATTTGAATGAAAAAGGGGGTGGTTTGACGTATGTCTCTCCATTCCCCGGTTGCACGAATATTTGACGTATGTCTCGTTGTTCGGACAATCGTCATTCTATTTTCAAAAACCAAACCAAACCCTTTCTTGACTCCACATAGTCAATTGAATCAATTCTCGACCCTTCGTGGTCAATTGAACCTTTTCTTGGTCCCCCGTGACCAATTGAACCTTTTCTTGGTCCCCCGTGACCAATTGAACCTTTTCTTGGTCCCCCATGACCAATTGAACCTCTTTTGATCCCTCGTGATCAATTCAAATGAATTCTCGACCCCCCGTGGTCAATTCATACCTTTCTTGGTCCCCCGTGACCAATTCAAACCTTTTTACGCCCACGCGCGTTTTCAAACGGATACTATCGCCCAAGTGCGAGTCCGTCCCTTTTTACCTTCATTAAGCTACCATCACAACGGTAGTAGGTAAAACTTTTTCTCGGTCTTCATTAAGCTGTCCTCACAACGACAGTAGACCATGTTTTTTCTTTGCATTTAAAAAGCAAACTTTTTTCGCTCAAGCGCGATCAAATCATTTTTCATAATTCAACATACAAACTTTTTCTACCAAAGAACTACGTAAGCTTTGAATTCTCCATCGCACCGGGAGATACGTAGGAGCAGGATTCACATCTTGTCAAGCCCATTAATAAAAAACTTTCTTTTTCCCCTTTATCATATTTTTTTCTTTTTTCCCTTTTACATATTCAAGCATGCAAGCAAAACTTTGAAAAACATTCTAGCCTTAGCTAACTAGGAGGTTCCCGTTGAGTACAACGGATGTGAGGGGTGCTAATACCTTCCCCTTGCATAATCGACTCCCAAACCCAAAACCTCTAACATTGTGGTAATTTCGAACTTTTTCCCTTTTTCCCTGAAAAATTAAAAGTTCAGTCGTGATTTAAATTTAGTGATTCAACGCTTCTCAATAGCTTGATATCCGAAATTCGACGCGACAAAAATGGCGAATTAACCCGGAAGTAGTCCAGTCCCCTTGTTACTAACAAGAGATTTTCCACTATAATCAAACGATTACAATTGCTCAAAGCACACAGCTAAGAGACTTCCAGTTGCTCAAACACTTAGTAAGAGACTTCTAATTGCTCCAACACCTAGTAAGAGACTTCCAATGCTCAAGCCCTCAAGCAAGAGACTTCTAGTTGCTCAAACACTTAGTAAGAGACTTCCCTGCTCAAAGCACACAGCTAAGAGACTTCCTTGCTCACATACAAAGTATGAGACTTTACAGTTGCTCAATCACGCAGGCTAGAGGCTTTGATTCAAACAGATTTACAACAGAAAACAGTTTGAGTTGAACACTTGATATACAATGTGTTCACAAAATACAACACAGGTTGAGACTCTCTACTTAAGGAATTTTAAGATAAAAAGGTTTGTAAGAATTCCTAAGTTATTTGATGACTGTCACGTAAAACAGAGTATATCAGTTTCTGGTTTTTCTGGAACAGAGTCTTGGCTTTCTTCTTCAAATCTTCAATCCTTTATAGAAGAATTAAGAGTTGTTGAGAAGATTGCCATGTCATCAAAAGAGTCGTTGGTATTGAAGCTACAACCAGCAGTAATTCTTTCCAGAACTGGTGCGCAAAACAGAGCAGCACAATTTGAATTGTTTCCTTAAAACAGGGATCGTGTTTTGCCCAGGGAGACAACCATTGCAAAGAGCTGTTCTGACACAACAGTACTTCACTGTTGACAGTTGCAAACGTTGACTGCTGCATTTCTTCAGACTTCAGAAGCTTCTCATCAGAAGCTGGCTTCAGGAACTGTTCATCAGAAGCTCCCTTCAGACACAGGTCTTCAGACGCACCCTTCAGACGCACTCTTCATCAGACGCACCCTTCAGACGCTGACTTTCGTTAGATGCACTGTTCAGACGCTGACTTTCGTTGACCTTCAGACGCACTGTTCAGACGCTGACTTTCGTTGACCTTCAGACGCACTGTTCAGATGCTGACTTTCGTTGACCTTCAGACGCACCCTTCAGAAGCTGGTCTTCAGATGCACATCAGAAGCTGGTCTTCGAAACTGTCTTCAGAAGCTGATCAGAAGCTGCACTTCAGAAGCAACACTTCAGAAGCTGCTCATCAGAAGCTGTTTGCAACATAAGCTTCAATAAATTCCTTTGCTCTTAACTTGATCTTTGAACCATTGTTAGATACCAATCTTTAAGCATATGGTTCTGCACACTAGAATCAAGCATTAGCATATCCAATTTTCTTCTTAACACTTTGTTATCATCAAAACTTAAAGAGAGACTTGTTCATACATTTTGTTCCAACACACACAAACAAATACCAAAACTAATGCGGTTCCAATGTTACGAGAAAGATGCATGAATGTTACACTTGAGACTACCCTGATGAGGTTTCTGCCAACGAATCAGAGGTGTTGTCCAAAAGTTGATGACTATGCCTGAACATTGCCCATACGCTGAGTGTTAGGTGTGTCCCGAGCATTATGATGTTGCTTACTTGTTGTACTTGTAGGCATGTTGGCTGCATGCCAGTCCTCCGATAAATGCCATGCTCGATCAACATGAGCGCACAATTCATTCTTGTTTTTCCAAAGCTTTAGATTTCGATGTTTCCACACACTCCATATAATAGCAGCCATTTTCTAACCATGCTCCGGTTCCAAGTGTTGGAATAGGAAAAAGATGGCATCAACTGCCGAGACATTAGTGAGGACAACATGATGCACATCATGCTAAAGACCACCCATACGCCGCATTTGAATAGCAAAAGGGCAATCAAAGAAAACATGAGAAATATCATCAAAGGTTGTGTTACAACTTACACAATTCGCCGGGCATTGCACACCTTTGTCTTGCAGTTGAATTCTAGTTAACAAACAACCACGACACATCCTCCAAATAAGATTTTTGACTTTTGGTGGCACTTTCGGACGCCAAATGCCTGACTAGAATCCCAGATCATCCTCACAAAGCCGATACGCACGCTTAGCCAAATAGAGGTCATTTTCCTCCACTTTCTAGATCATAATATCAAACAGAACCTGAGCAAACAGCGGGTTGCGTAAGATATCAGATGCTGTATCCTCACTAAACATCTGTTGGACCAACGTTGTATTCCAACTCTTAGACGAGGCATCAATTAAGCTATTCATCATAATGTTTCGTACAAAGTGTGCCCCTGGTATATTAACATATATACATCTACCATTCATGAGCCAAAGTTCATCAAGGATAGGAATGGGGGTACCTGAGCCAATGCACCACCTCCCACCACCCCGAACAATGAAACGGGCACGCAAGACACTTCTCCAAATATAGCTCAGATTGTGACCTAGATTGACTGTGAGATAACTCCTAGAAGATAAATATCGAGCCTTAAAAATGTGTGAGACCAAAAAGTGTGGCTCGGTTTGGAATCACATTATAGATATTATCATTAAAGTTATGTTTATTATAAAGAAAATACATAGTTTTGGAATGACTTTTTTACTTTCAATTATAACTTTAAACAAATTTGACTATAAGAATGTTATTTTGTTGGTGTCATTCAAAAAGATAAGAACAATATTATATTTGTTATGTTCTTGATATCATTGAAAACGATAAGTATAATTTGTTTAAATATATATTATCTATACCTAAAATTTTAATCAAAATCAAAATAATTTTAATCAAAATTTCATAAAATTGTTGTTCATAATTTATACGCATTAGCGTAATAAAAAGAATAGAGAGACGGCACAAACGCTGGTTAAATATAAGGAAAGTAATATAATTTGCTTTTTTTTTTACCGCAAACCTATGAGCCAATATATGTATTACTGGTGCGGGTACGATACGATACGGGTATGCGGATACGCGGATTTTTTTAAATTTAGGATACGATACGACTAAGATACGTTGACAAAAATTTTATACTAAAACTTATATGCATGTAAAATACTTGGGAAAAAAAAAGCATTGAATACTCTTCGTTACAATATAATCATAAAAATCACAATTTTAAAAAAAAATACATGTGATAAAGTAATAAATTTGAAGTTTTCGTATAAATTATATTCTGTTTTCATTCATATATTAGGATATCAACAAATAATAAAAGAACTCAAAACAAAGTTTGTTTAATATTGATTGATTGAATCTCTTCTCTCTCGTTATTTTCATCCACAAAAACATAATTTTTAATTGGTTAATAAAAAAACAAAACTTTTTATCCTTTATTTTTTTTCTAGGATACGTATATGTGAAATATCTTATAAGTGTTTGTGTGTATCTGTCGAGTATTCTACAAGTATATGATAAAATATATATTTTAATTTAAAATAATTAATTCTGACACTTCGTGAGTACGTATACATGAATATCTGCGGAGTATCAGTATCTGATACAAGTACGTCTTCGTAGCCGCAAACTCATATTTTACTCTAGAAAATATAAAATTTTAGTCAAAATAAAAAAAATTATATTTATTTATTTATTTTACTAAAAAACTCATAATTTAATTGAAGAAAGTGCAATATAGTTGTTTATATTTTTTGACTGAAAACTAGTAATATTTAACTCTAAAAACATATAATAATTTTTCTTTGCAATTTTAGTCGAAATAAAAATTTGTTTTTAATTGTCTTCATACATACATTTACTCATTACAATATATTTTGTCTATATTATGTTTTGACTAAAAGCTGATAATTTTCCCCTCAAAAAGAAAAAACTGATAATTTGAGTCATAAAATAAATCTTATTCATAATTATGTTTGTCTTGATACACACATTTGTCTGACCAATAATAATTACATTTGGTATCCATTTATGACCAAAATTTACTTCTAAATTTTTCATACAACTTTGGTCCTTATCTTCCAATTTTCAACTTCTATTCCTTCCTTTTTTTCCTTTTGCGTACCATCATCACATTTTTATTATTTTTTTTTTGGAATCAATAAAGCAAGCAACACTTCTTTTTTTTTCTTCTCTCTTTAAATTCCCCAATTTCTCAAGCCCTAGATTCTCGATTTGGGATCCAAATTCTTCAATGGACTCCGAAGATGATATGCACGATGCTCACGATATGGAGTCCCTTGAAGATGACGATTTCTACAGTGGTGATACGGAGGAAGGTGCGATGGATTATTATAGTGATTATGATGATGATGCTGGTGATTACTTTGATGATGCTGATAAGATTGAGTCTCGTCGACCTGAGGTATATATTTCTCTTTTTCATTCTCAATTTTCGATTTTTTAGATTTTATTATTAATTTTTATTTTTTATCCAAAAAAAATTTGATTTTTATATTGCTGTTTATGTGAATTTGGTTTGTTGAAATGAGTTATGTGTAACAGAATTTAGGATTTTTTTTTTATCAGGTTTTTTGTTTTTTGATCAGGTGTTTGATTTGAGACCACATTTTCTGAACATGTTTTCTGAAACCAAACAAAACCCTGTTTTTTTAATGTTGATTATGTGAATTTGGTTTCTTGAAATCTCTTGGGTGTTACAGAATTTATGAAATGTTAGGTTTTTTATTTTGTTGTTTTTTTGATCAGGTGTTTGATTTGAGACCACATTTTCTGAACATGTTTTCTGAAACCAAACAAAACCCTGTTTTTTTAATGTTGATTATGTGAATTTGTTTTCTTGAAATCACTTGGGTGTTACAGAATTTATGAAATGTTTGGTTTTTTATTTTGTTGTTTTTTTATCATGTGTTTGATTTGAGACCACATTTTCTGAACATGTTTTTTGAAACCAAACAAAAGCTTGTTTTTTTTTTGTTTACCTTAAAAAGATTGATTTAGTGATTAGTGGTGGTTTAATGAGGTTAATTGCAGTAATTGTTGGTTTGCTATAATGGGATAAGATGTTGGTTTTAATGGTTAGATTCTGTTTTTTTTAGGTGGTGGTTAGATTCTGTTTTTATTGTCGTTGTTTGTTATGTATATGAAAATAACTGTTTTTGTTTTTTTGTTGGTTTTCAATGGATTGGACTTGAGTTTTAGCATGTCAAGTTGATACATTTGTTGTGTCTACTACAATCATACACCGATTTCCGTGTAACTGATTAGTCTGGTTGCATTTCAGCAAAATTTTACCATATTGAAGGAATCTGATATCCAAGTCAGACAGGAAGATGACATTGATAGAGTAGCAGCTGTTCTTTCTGTGTCAAGAGTTGCTGCAAGCATACTACTTCGTCACCACAATTGGTAAATTCAATTTCATAAACCTGTTTTAAATATGTTTTTTGTCCTAATATTGATTATGTTTTGTAAAGGAGTATCTTTTTGAATTTTATTCATTTTTAATCTCAATGTGTACTAAAAAATAAAGTGTTTTTGTCCATAAGAAACATGTGTTTTTAATCCTCATAAAGGACTAAAGTCTAAAAACACATTATTTTGTTGATTACGTGAAATCAAAATGAATATGATTTAAATAAGGACTAGTTTGAAAACATATCTTGCTATTGGTGATAAAAAATATTGTGAAGTCTTTTAAACCTTATTGGTTGATATTTATTTCTTTTTTGTGTTTCTGTATGGCTCTTATTATACCTTCTTTAGTGTTTTAACTTTCAAAACATTCGCCGAATCGCTTCTTATGCATGATGCATTCACTGCTCACTGTATGCCCTGTAAGAGATGAATAGTTGCAGCTTATTGTATACTCGTGTGATGTGAGAGATGATTTGTGTTGCAGGAGTGTCAGTAAAGTGCATGATGCATGGTTTGCTGATGAAGAGCGAGTCCGAAAAGCGGTTGGCTTGTTGGAGAAGCCAGTTGTCCAGCATCCTAATACTAGCGAGGTGAGATATGGATGGCTGCCTGGCTGGGTTTTACAACTGTTTGATAATGTTGCTACTGGGTTTTTTTTCTCCTGCTGCGGGAGCTATATATCTCTAATTTTTTGGTCTTTGTTTCTTCTGTGGCCAGCTTACATGTGGCATCTGTTTTGAAAACTATCCTCGCTCTGGGATTGGAATGGCTTCTTGTGGTCATCCATACTGTTTCTCATGCTGGGAAGGTATGTCTTGTATTCCATTCCCCTCTTCTTTTGTTAACCCGGATCAAATTTTGGTATTTAGCTGAATATATGGCCTTTTTTATTATTTTGGGTCATAGAATATGCAATTTGGTGTAAGTTTCCTATACCCATCTTAAGTTTTTTGGTAGTTTTTATGGCCTGTTTCATATGTTATATTTATTGTTTAGTTAGTGTCCTTTCCTTCAGTTTTTTTTTTTGTTTCTTTGTTCTTTCAAATGACATTTTTTTTGTCCTTTTCGGCATGCTAGGATATATCAGTACGTCCATCAATGATGGTCCTGGATGTTTGATGTTGAGATGTCCTGAACCCACTTGTGGTGCTGCTATTGGTCAAGATATGATTGATTTATTAGCGTGTAATGAAGATAAACAAAAGTATGCCCGTTACCTTCGTAGATCTTATATCGAAGACAATAAAAAGGTATACAATTATGCATTAAATATGAATTATGACCTGCCAATTCGAATCCATGTAGACTATATGTTATCCATATTTCTTTACCCATTGAATCAATCGGTTGACATATTCATTATGTCCTGGCTAAATTCCTGAGTTATGTGATTAATAACCTTCACTACTTTTCTCAATCAAGATCAATATTTATATGTCTCACAAGTCACAGCTCTATGATTGTTGTAATAACCTCATTTTTTGACTTTTTGTTTTGTCTAGTCAAAGTGGTGTCCTGCCCCTGGTTGTGAATATGCAGTTACTTTTGATGCTGGAGGTGGAAATTATGATGTCTCTTGCCTCTGTTCGTATAGCTTTTGTTGGAATGTAAGTTGTGCCGGAATTGTTCCAATTGTTACGGTATTGGATTTTAGAATCTTCTTGTTTGTTCTACTGACTAATGTGACTGAATCTACAGTGCACCGAGGAGGCTCATCGTCCAGTAGACTGTGGCACTGTGGTAAAGTGGATTTTGAAAAACAGTGCAGAGTCTGAAAACATGAACTGGTACAGATTTCTAAGAGTTTTGCTCATGCAAATTTCTTTTAGTAGAAAATTAGAGTAATGTGGCATTCTCACAAATTAAAGATATCCAATGTTTAAAATGGATACTTTAAATGGAGAGTATTTGAGGGGTGAAAACTATCCATATTTTCATGCTTAAATTAAAGTGGACGTTGGTTAAAGGGGTGTGAGTCCTCACTTCATTTATAAGAATTTTAGAAATAAAATAGAGAACAATGATGCCTAGCCTTTATGTTTGAACTTTCTTTATAACTTTACCAGATAAACCAATAATCCATGGACTATATTAGGATTCTACATTCGCTTGGTCTCCTTAATAATTCTTGAGTTGCCTCCATGTATTAAGTTTCTCTGCTTTTCTCTAGGCAGTCATGAATAAATTGTGGCTTTTTGGATAGTTGAGATTTGAGAACCCGAGCTGACTGTTAATTTAATTACTTGCAGGATACTTGCTAACTCAAAGCCATGTCCCAAGTGCAAGCGACCAATCGAAAAAAATCAAGGGTGCATGCACATCACGTGCACTCCACCCTGTAAATTTGAATTTTGCTGGTATGAGTTTTGTTTTCTTTTTTGCCCCAACATGTTTTTTGATTAAATTATATTGCATTCTACGTTACTTGGATAAGGATACAAAATGTGTATGCATGAACATGTGATAGACAATTTTAAGAAAGTTAGAAGTATGGGTATGTTGGAACAAATTTTACATGGAAGATTTTCAAAAATACATGACTTTATAGTATAGTATAGTATAGTATGTATAACATAGAAAAGGAGTAAAATATCGATATTGTTATGAAAACAATTATATAATCCTTTTGAACAGTTATTTTTTTGGGGTACGTTAAACATATGTTACCCTGTTTTCAAACTGATTGAGCTCATACAAGTTTGATACATTTTATACATAGGTTATGCCTTGGTGCATGGTCAGACCATGGTGAACGAACTGGTGGTTTTTATGCTTGCAATCGTTATGAAGCAGCTAAGCAAGAGGGAGTGGTAAGAGACACATACTGAACAAACTTTTCTTGATACAGGTTTCTTGCTACAATTAGCTCACTGTTTTGTTCACATCTATTTGGATAATGATATGTTCCTTTGAACTAAATTTTGTTTCATGTAGTATGATGATACTGAAAGAAGAAGAGAAATGGCGAAGAATTCATTGGAGAGATACACCCATTATTATGAGCGGTGGGCCAGCAACCAATCTGTATGTATCGCTTTATACTTACTTGTTCAGTAGTCATGTCTTAGGGATTTTTCTTCTGCTATAATTTCTGCGTTCTTTCATCAATAATTTATAGTTGCTAGGATTTCTAATATTTTGATAGCTAAATTGCTAATTTTAAGTTTATTATTTCGTTGCATGGTATTTTGAGTGACAGTCTTCTTGCTTATGTATTTATTGTTCATTGGAGGTCAAATTTAACCAAAAACCATTGATGTACTTTCACCTAACAACTTAAGCTTTTTATGAAAGTAATGATGAACGAGAATTCCAACAATGCTCCTCCTGCAAGACACTTCTTATTTGATAAATAAACCAAGAGTACTCCTCTTTGTTGGTTATTCCCTTGATAAACCTGAAGTGCTCTTTGGTACAGAGTTCTTTTTCAACTCACATAGACTATTTAGTAGTATACTTCTCCTAATGGTCAGGCCTATAGTTTTCTTTGGTCTCTCTTAAAGGTCCAGGGTTCAAGTTCTGGCAAGGAGAAAAATACTAACATAACAGTTTACATATTAACATTTGCCATTAAAAAAAGTCTTATCTCGGCAGCAAAATTTTATGTTTGTGCAATGAAATTTTCTTTTAAACTTGAGTAGTGCTTTTCTATCACAAATTACATTGAAAACATTCTTTTGTTTCAATAACCCTATGTGGATTCTATGGTTAACATTTCAGTGAGCACATCTAGAACCAAGACTAAAAGATAAGGTATCCAAAGTCTCTTGGGGCACACACCTCTAGTTATACTGTTGTATAGAAATCTTCCATATTTTCTAGTTGTTGCTCCTTGTAAATATCTTTACTTGGTTGAATTTGAATATACCCAATCTAAACTCCCTTTTTTTCAAAAGCCTTTCACAACACCTTTCTTAGCATCCCATAATTATTTTTCCTTTCACATCAATAATATACATGTATAGGCCTTTTGTAGTTCCCTGATATCTTTCCGTCAATCTTTGTAGTAAGTAGCATCCACGATCGATTTCCCCACATAAAATTAAATTGATTTTCTGTGATGTGAATATCTTGTTTTGATTGTACTAAATTACTCTCCCAAACTTAATATCAGAGTTTGGACTTTGAATAAGTCTAAATATTCAATATATTTCTATCACGCGGTACCTTGTATTATCTAAATCTAACTACCGTGCTATTTACCATCCTCTTTAATGCTTCTTTTACCTTAGATTCTCAGAATATTTGGTAGTATGAATGATTTTGACTCTCCTCTTAGTATTAAGTTCAGCTGAATTATATAAAAAAAAAAAAAAAAAGAGTGTATATATTCTATAAAATTTGATCTTCCTTTAAATATATATGGCACCCAAAATGAAATGGCTAAAATTAAGGAATGATATCAATATCCTATTAACAATTATCATCAAATTTATATTAAAAATATTACAAATAATTGGATATCTGTTCTGTGTCAACAAGTGGTATAAAGTTTGATTCTCGTTGCTCTCATTCTCGTAATAAGAAGTTGAATTTCAATACATTGTCAAGGACCAACTCCCTCAGGAATGTTGAAGCTGTTGGGTGAGTTGGTCCTTGACCATGTTGAATGCTTGACTAATAAGGAACATTTTGATATGCTTCATATTTTCGTTATTATGAATATGCGAACTTACATGGAATGGAAGGCTAACCGGTAGTTTATAGTGATTTCTTTCTTGATTTTATATTTTAAACTGCATTTTCTGTTACTATTCTGGCAATGCATTTAATCTAGCATCTATCTGATTATCTTGAGTATTCTGTTTTAAGAATGTTTAGTATGTGCTTATATTAGTTATTCATATAACACGTGCAATACATTTTTTCTCGTCTCACAGTCAAGGCAGAAAGCTCTTGCAGATCTAGAACAGATGCAAACTGTTCATGTAAGTAGCTTGTAATTTTGTAATATCTATTTTTCAAGCATGTTGTGTCTTAACAAAAAAAAAAAAAACATGTTTCGTCTTGATCAGGAATATGCCATTTCTAAAATTGTAGCTTATTTTCCCTTGCTAGTTAGATTATTTTGTTGCTTTTTGCTTGTCTTGCGCAATCTATCGTTGATGCTTCTAGGGATAATATAATTGCCAGTTAATCCTCATCTCTCTCTTTCTGGCAGATTGAGAAGCTTAGTGACACGCAGTGCCAACCTGAGTCACAGCTTAAGTTCATTACGGATGCCTGGCTGCAGGTAAATGATTTTGTTCAGTTTGCTTTTTTTTTTTTATGAAAGAGTAGACCAGTTCTTCTCCCCCTGAAGGACAATTTCAAATGCTGCTGTTATTCATTGAACTACTTCCTGAAGCTGATCATTTCACGAGAGATTTTATCATTTTTATGATCTTTATGTTGGTTTTCTTTGTCACAGACAGCAACCACAATTTCTTAAGTTCATTTCAAGGTGAAATAGAAGGCTTTCTAAACATTTTTTTTTTCTTCTTCCAGATAGTTGAGTGTAGGAGAGTGCTGAAATGGACGTATGCATATGGGTACTATTTACCTGAGCATGAGGGTGCAAAAAAACAGTTCTTTGAGTATTTGCAAGGTTTGAATTTTCAACCCACGTTTAATAAGAAACGTGTTGTATTTTTGGCAGTTTCCCAATGATTAATACTCAACTATATTTTGTTTTCAGGTGAAGCTGAATCTGGTCTAGAGAGACTTCATCAATGTGCCGAAAAAGAACTACAGCAATTCCTCAGTGCTGAAGGCCAATCTAAAGAATTCAATGACTTTCGTACAAAATTAGCTGGATTGACTAGGTATATATTTCTTCTAAATTTTTAAATATCTTTTGCTCTTGTTTTGTTCATATATTCTTAATTTTGATTTCCTGGAATATTTTTTCGTAGTGTGACTAAAAACTACTTCGAGAATTTAGTGAGGGCTTTAGAGAACGGTCTATCCGATGTAGATGCTAACGGGGCTTCCTTCAGCAAAGCAACGAGCTCAAAAAATGCTGCAGGGAGCAGCAAAGGGAGAGCTGGGAGAGGAAAGGGAGCTTTGCGAACGAGCAGAACTTCTGATGATAGTCACTGGAGCTGCGAACATTGTGCCTCTATGAATCTCAAATCTGCCACCACATGCCAGATTTGCAATCAACGTCGATGAAATGTGGTTTCTCCGTTAGAAACACTTGTTACAGTGCTTGGCCACTGCACCAAAAGCTGAGATTGGGTTCTTCTCATTATATGTTGTCTCCAATATGTGAAGACGATGAAGGGAATGACATAAAATTGCATAAAAATTGCCCTCCTTGCACTCAGCTGAATTTGTTGTTTATTTTCTGTTACTGGCTGTTGTAACTGAATGTTGTAACATAATAGATGCTGGAGATGAACACAAATGTGCTTGTTGTGCCCTTGTTTTTTTTTCTTTATATTTTATAAGAAACCTAGATATATTCGTGTATATAAATAACCTTATGGTTGGGTTACATTTTTAAAAATCATGATAAGGAACGAAATGAATTATATAGGCCTTATGAATATATTCGTGTATATAAATAACCTTAAGAATTATATGGTGTGTGCCTGTGTCTGAACTAAGATTGCCTTTAGAAGAATTAGTTTATAGGCCTTGCTTGTTAACATGTGACCTAAGAATCAACAAATAGTTTTTTTTTTTTAACTGTTAAAGAAATTGAAATTAAAGTTTTTATATTTAGTTTACTAACAAGTGCTTAAAAGATACATGTTAGCATTTGCATTAGTTGTATTCAGCTTATTTGCATAATTTCTTTGGTATAGATTATGAAAATAATTTGTGAACTTACATTGAAATATTGTAACTACATTCAATTTCTTTTATTATGAAAATAGTTTATACATTTAAATGTTTTTGGTAAAATGTATACATTTATTTTTACTGAAGTTGTTTTATACATAATTATGTATACATTAGTATTATTCAATAAGTGTTTAATTATTACTTTTCCTTTACCTCCACCAAAATCTTCTTCCTTTGCTAGTTTTACGTGTTGCCATGCATTTAGTAAATTCTAAACCAAAAGAAAATCCAAGAAGCTACTCCAAATTCTGAACGTATCAATTCAAATAAACAAGATGTAGTTTCAATTGAGTAACTCTTGCCATGGCTTTCCAAATTATTTTACCTTTTTTTTTTCTCTTTCAAATATCCAAGTGGCGAGAATCACCTAGTGTGAAGACGTGGTAAATTCTTGAGTTCGAACTTGCGCCCCTATACATCAAATGTCCCTGTAACTATCAACTGAAATGTACTTACGAAAAATTATACATTTTTTTATTAGCTAGAGACTAGTTGAAACAAACTATAAAACATAAGTATATGTCTTGATGTTCAAAATTAAATAAATAAGTATATTGTCTTGTTTATAGAGTAGAAATTTTCAAAAATTTAATATAGATTCATTTATAGATAATTTACTTGACATGCATGAGAAACATTATGTGTTTTAATAGATTTTGCTTTCAATGTTTTAAAACATAGTAGTTATAAATATGTTGTATGAATAATTTATTAGTATATATTTGTTGGATAAAACATGAACGTGTCAATGTGTGTACAACATTAAAAAAAAAAAGTGAGACCTAACTCCTAAGAAAATGGCGGGACCAACTATGATTTTGCAATGTTCCAGCACAACACGCTAATCTTAACCAAATATAGCATTCAACCTTTTAATTCTCATTCTGTTCCTCTCCACTTTTTTTTTTTAGATTAGTTAGTTTATTCCCAATCTCCCTACACCTTCTATGTTCTTCTTCCCATGGAGATTGGGTAACTCACCAACATATCATCATAATCATAATAATAGCCATCATCATCATTGAACTCAAATCACATTGACATTCACATTGCATTAATTACATTGCATTGGATTATATACGCAATAACACATTGGTATATAATCCAATTCAATTAGATTTAGATACTTCTAAGATACGTATCTGAGAAGTATTTTCATATTTGTGTTTAAACCAAAACCGGTGCGTATTCATCCATGGGAAGTTGTGTATCAACGCAAGGTAAACATGGCGGGCGAAAGAAATCAAAGGATCATCACATCAACACCAAACACAAAATAAATGATCAAAACCATGAGCCTAACACTCCAACAACGCGTAGATCAAGTGTGACAGCGCGTAGATCAAGCGTGACAGCGCGTCAACTTAACGTGGTAACGAATCCAAGTCCAGGAAACATATTTGATAAATATGAATTAGGAAAAGAGCTTGGGAGAGGTGAATTCGGCGTGACACACCGTTGCGTGGAACTTAAAACGGGTGAGGCGTTTGCGTGTAAGAAGATAGCAAAGACGAAGCTGAGGACCGAGATTGATATTCAAGATGTGAGGAGAGAGGTTCAGATTATGAGGCATTTGCCTGAACATCCTAATATTGTGGCATTTAGAGAAGCTTATGAAGATAGAGATGCTGTTTATCTTGTTATGGAATTGTGTGAAGGTGGTGAACTTTTTGATAGGATTGTTGCTAAAGGTCATTATACAGAAAGAGCTGCTGCTAATGTTGCCAAAACCATTCTTGAAGTATGCAAGGTAATAAACTAATAATCTACCTTATTTATTTATTTATTTTTGATTCAATTTTTATCTTTGTTTTGGAATTTTTAATGTTGCTAGGGATTTCCATAAGATGTTATATGCGGCTGATGCGACCTTAATTGCACATGTATTGTAGTTGCGAAAATATTAAAAATTTCATGTCACGTACAACGTCAAATTGTTGTCATGAACATATTTCGAAGAGGTTGTGACATGGTTAATATGCATGTAATTTGTTCAATAAAGTGGATGTTCATCCCTAAAATAACACCTAATTTAAACTATATTGAAATGTCAAAATATATACAAATGTCATTGCTTTGATCAAAAATGAATTATCAAAGGTGTTTAATAGTTAAAAGCTTGGGACAAAAGGAAGACACTCTTCCTTGCATTGTTGTTTGCTTTGGGCAAGGTTTTAAATCATAGTCGAAAATGAGTTGGAATTTAGGGAATCAAAGCTCAGATGTGGCTAATACGATGTTACTTGTAGTCGAAGAAACATAAAAAAAATTGATGTCAAGGTCAAAATTGCAGACATTTTTATAAAAAATAAAATAAAATAATAATTGATGATTGTGATCACTTGTCATATTTAAAATAACCACTTAACCTTTCACAAAGAGCAGAGAATAGTTGAATCGGTGAATGTGTGAAGTGTACTAATGCAGGTTTTAATTTTTCTCTCTTTCTTAGGTTAATCCATTTCAGTTTTTTCCTCTTTGAATCTAACAATTAATCATGATATTCTTTTATCTTATTTTTTTGTTTGAACTTATTTTGTTTTGTATATTTTGCAGGTGTGCCATGAACATGGTGTGATACATAGGGACTTAAAACCTGAAAATTTCTTATTTGCAGATGGAAGTGAGGCAGCTTCCCTTAAGGCAATTGATTTTGGCCTTTCCACTTTCTATGTAAATGGTAAAGCAATTTTCTGATTACTAGCATTGTTGTAGTCCATTTTTCACTGTAAAATTAGAATGAATAACAAACATTACAATGTGGTGGTCACAGGCGATAGATTCAATGAAATCGTTGGAAGTCCCTATTACATGGCTCCTGAGGTTTTAAGACGTAACTATGGACAAGAAATTGATATCTGGAGCACAGGAGTTATTCTTTATATTTTGCTTTGTGGAGTTCCACCCTTTTGGGCAGGTTGGTCCCTTTTGATATTTTCTCTTATGTAGATATATGCGTGAGTCTTTTTTTTTTTTTTAAAAAAAAGATATATGTATGTGTACGCGCGCGTGTTGAGAAAAATTCAAGTAAAAGTTCCTTTTCATAAAGTTTGTGTGTTTGTTGAGTACAGAAACTGAAGAAGCCATTGCACAGGCGATAATCCGGGGTAATGTAGATTTCACAAGAGATCCTTGGCCTAAAGTTTCAGAGGAAGCAAAATACCTTGTGAAGCGTATGCTTGATCCAAATCCATTCACCAGAATCACAGTTCAAGAAGTTCTTGGTATGTACGGTGCTCCTCCATAATTCAGCAAATAAATTACTTGCATTGAGGATATCATTTTTCTATGTTAGAAATTTAAACTTACAAGTTTCCTAAGAAATTGATGTGCACATATATGATTGATAAATTAAATTTCATTGACATGATGAAAAATTTCTGCCAATAATTAAATGTTCTCTTCTGTGTGAAGATCATTCCTGGATACAAAATAGGGAGCATGGTAAAAATGTATCTCTTGGAGACCAAGTGAGGTCGAGGATCAAACAATTCTCCTTGATGAACAGATTCAAAAAGAAAGTACTTAGAGTAAGTTTCATGAGAATCACTTTTCATATGCCAGTCAGGGATTGCTAGGTTTTTACACTCCTGAATTAATTTGGTTCTCTCTTTAGGTGGTGGCTGATAACTTACCAGATGAACAAGTTGATGGGTTTAGGAAAATGTTTGATATGATGGACAAAGACAAAAATGGACACTTAACATTTGAAGAGCTCAAAGATGGCTTTGCAGAGATTGGAAATGTTATTCCTGATCCTGATCTTCAAATGTTAATGGATGCTGTAAGTTCCTTACTATAAACAACTGTTATAATTTATACTAATAATAAAGGAATGAAAATGTAGAGGATGATACAAGAACACTATCTTTGTTTTTATTGCAACAACTCACCAAGGTTGGCCTAGTAGAAGCATACTAGATCCTGAAGTAGAAAGAATGTGTACCTAATTAGAGAAAAGTTTCTGATTTGATTGTGAAAATATAACTTTCTTGAAGAGAGGTATCGCCTTGTTGCTTTATTGGCCTCAAATAAGATTGCCTCTTGCGGCATCGTAGCGTATTTTGTATTAAAAAAATGATAGCAAACTCTGTTGCTAGCGACATTTTTGATTGAAGGCGTGTCTGGTGTCCGACATGACACCAACACATGATTACACTCAATTAATTTATTTCCTCAAATTATTATTAGTGTTGGCGTGTCAGTGCTTCATAGAATAGTTAATCACTAACCGAATATAACTCAATTTCCTTCATAAGAAAGTTTTGGCTGATTTCCGTCTTTATCCAAAAGAAATTTTAAAAAATATTTCAAGATTCATATTGCTTTAACAAATTATATGAACTTTTTCTATCTAGAGCATTGTTACAATAATGAAAAAATGAACTTGGCTGTTAATTGATGACAACAGGCAGATTTTGATGGAAATGGCACCTTGAATTGTGAAGAGTTCATCACAATGTGTGTTCACATGAGAAGGCTTGGAAATGATGAGCATCTCACAGAAGCATTCAATTTCTTTGACAAGAATAAGAGTGGATATGTTGAGTTTGATGAGTTGAAAGATGCCTTATCAGATGATGGTTCGACCGATGACCAGGTGATCAGAGACATTCTCAACGATGTCGACTTGGATAAGGTAAGATATATGTTAGATATAGTTTGATATTAATTATAATTAATTCAACATTTTTTAAGGTAGTTTACAAGTTAGTGATGATTAGTTTGAAGTCGGTTAAATTAGTTACTCTTTTATAACATCTAAAGTTGTTTTGTTTTGTTTTGTTAAAGGATGGTCGAGTAAGTTTTGAGGAATTTAAGGCAATGATGAAGACAGGAGGAGATTGGAAAATGGCATCTCGACAATATTCAAAAGCATTTCTAAATGCGTTAAGCTTCAGAATGTTTAAAGACAAATCTACGGGAGTAGCAACTAACTAAACTAAATTAACTGAATTTCAAATTCCTTGTGGGGGGGTAGGCCAAGTTCTGAGTACATATCATATAATGCAGATTACTGTACCATTAATTAATCAGCAGCATGCAAATAAATATGTTGCAATATATTTTGAGTTGTGTACAGTTTGAGAGTGTAAACGGAAAAATAGGCCTCATCTGAAGAAAGTGTGAGGATCTCTTGTCATATAGTGTGCTCATGTTAACTTTAATTATTTATTCATTTTATTTTATTAATTGTTATGACTGTGAAAATCATTTGAATGATTGAGATATTGAAATTAATTGGTCTTGAAATTTGGATATTCTAACTACTGACATTTTAGTTATAAGTGGTGATATGTAGATTTTTCCTCCATTTGTTGCAAAGTGGCTTAGTCCCTTTGCTTTTAGTCCTTTACACACTTCACCTATTCTATATCTTTGATGAACCTGATTATAAAGGGGGATGATGTATGGCCTACAATTTAGTATTCTTATTCCAACTCAATTCACTTGGATTAACCTGATTATAAATAAAGCAATCGAACAAACAGTTTTAATATTCTTCCTCCCAAAATTAGTGCCGTTTTATTTTTTTTCACTCAGATTAGGAAAACTTATAATTAAAGGGCACATGTTAAAGAAACTAAATTTATAAAAGAAATTGAAGATATAGTTTATATTGAGTTCCTTAACATGTGTCCTATGATCCTTAAATATATAAATGATTGTCTTATTACAAAATTATTTTTATTAACAATCGGTTATTAAACATTAAATGTATAGTGTTGTATAATGATTTGAATCATGATGTAATGCATATATTTTGGGAAAACATGTGCCAATATACAAAGTCAAAACAAGTAATAAAAAGTAAGTAGAGATGACTCCCACGAATATTGATGATTAACTCTATTCTCCAACTATCTACGAATTGGTTTGTTTGCGGTCAAACAAAAAGGGTAAAATCATTCTGGTTTTAAATGCAAGTAATAAATGTTCAAGTTTTTTTTTTGGTTACAAAGTTAATCAAAACAACAAAAAGAAAACAAGAAGGAAAGGCAAAAACAAAGAACTATTCCCTAGAGAAAAGTTTATGTTGCGTCGTTTTTAAGGAGGCTCATAATATCATCCGGAGGAGAAGGATGGATGAAAAGGTCAATATCCGATAAAGCTCCAAGCTTGGCCATAAAGTCCGCATACCGATTCCCTTTTCGAAGAGTGTGGCAAATAGTGATATTGTTTTGCTCGATCAAATCTTTTGTCTTGAATCAAAACAACATGGACATGAAATTTCATGGATAGACCTTTTATGAGATCTATACCATGTAAGGAGTCAGAGTAGCAAACCAGCTCATCAATGTCCATCGTTTTAGCTAACAACATGCCTTGGTAAATAGCTAGTAACATAGCTTGAAGAATATTCGAAGAATTATGAATATAGTCGGAAAACCCTAAAAGGTAAAAACTTGCATTGTTTCTTAAGACACCACCGAAGCCAGCTCTAATAGGGGAACCGTGGCAGCTTCCATCAACATTAAGGATGACGCTAGAATGGTTGTTATTATTCCCCTTTATGAATCTATGTTCAAGTTAAAAGTAAAGTTGTTGACACCTAATTTTTAGGTTTCAAGTGATAAAAAGTTGGGGAAATTTATTCATTCTTAAGTTGGTTTCCTGGTTGTGGTTGTCGTGAGAATTGCTACAAAAATTGAAGTTAGACGTAACATAGGGTGTTTTCCAACATTTTCAACATGATTTTCATTAAAGTAATCAAATTCCTAATTCCCTATTAATCACAACAACGTTTCACTAAATTTATGAACTTTTTGAATCTAAGCAATTATTCCTAATCACTTATAGCATTAATTAATGTTTCTATTAATCAACTTCATTCATATAAATCAAGTTGATCCACTTAATGACTCTTCCAACATCACTAAGTTTGCAAAAGAAGGTAAGCGATTAAACTACACACTCAAATTAACAATACAACAAATTGATTTAAAATAGCACTTGCAAAATCACTATAAAGAATCAAGAAAATACTTACGAAATCATTTCACTCCCCAACTAAAAAGTGTTTAGCTCATGGTGAACTTCAACATACACAAAATATCTAAGAGAAATTAAATAAGTAGATCCATATTACACATAGAAGATAAGAATGAATGCAAAGCTGAAATAATTTATAGAAGTTATAGAAATGGATTCCACAATTTCTACATAATTTGTCTCAGCAGTGCTTCAACAACCCGACTTGCTTTCTCCAAAAGTGAGTTTCAGTGGTTTTTATTAGAAGAGTGTGATGAAGGTGGCGGCTACTGCTCTCAAAAATAGGCTAAAAATTAATGTTAAGGTTGTCCTTTTATAGGACACCTTTTTACATTCTCTTTTTTCCTTTTCAGGCTACACTTGTCCTTTAGCTCATAAAACAATATTGATAAGTTGAAATATTTTCTTTTATATGCCTTTAAAGAAAAGAAATGATATTTATACAACTATTTTATGACAACTTTTAGGATAATTCTCTCATAATCTCATTGTGTTTTTACTCTCTCTATATTGTTTTAGTTTTTGTATCAATACCTACATTTTTTTATATCTTTTGTTGTCCCATACATTGTTTCAACCCTTGTTACAAAGGATCCAATATCCTAAAAATTCACTCATTAGCCAACTACCCACATTTCCAAGATGAATAAGATGTAGATTTTTTATTTATTGCCTCATTAAGGGCATGAGATTTTTACATTTGGCACAAATAATTGAAATCCAAAATAAGTATCGCGCAAAACAATGAAAAGATGAGCCAAATTTCTATTGTTTTTGACCATTTCAAGTAAAAGATGAGATGATGGTCTGGCCGGCCTCTTAGGGCACAAGATACTACTACTCAAAAAGAAAATATTGAGCATCACTGATCAAAGAAGAAGCATGAAGAAAATAAAGGCAGGAAAAAAAAAGTAATTATTACTATTGAATAACTCACAGTTTCAATTACGTGAGTTATTAGTAATTCTATGTTAATATTGAGTGCAAGCAATATCCCAATATCTTGATTACCTTTATTCTTTGTCTTTTTCTATCTCAATAATTCCACTATATTCATAAATAAATAAATAATTAAAAAACCTACTTGATGAAAAATACATAAACTTGCTCGTCCTTTTTCTTATGTTTTTTTCAAGTCGATGAAAAATACATAAAAATATATTAATTAAGGTAAACTCAATATTAACATGTTAGAAGGAATTTATTAAGTTGCTAAGATGTAGTGATTAATTATTTTCAAGTCGATGAAAATAAGAGGCACAAAAAATTGAAATCCAATAAGAAATTCAAATAAATATCTAGCAAAACAGTTTTCAATCAAAAAAGAAAAAATAGAGACGGACAAAGAACTGAAATCTTATAAGAAATGCATTATGCATATAAATATCTAGTAAAAAAGTTTATTTGATATATTGTGAGATTGACCACAATCAAACAAAACACAAATAATTGAAGATAATCTTGTGAGTCGTACTTGAAGGGAGCCGTCGCATTGACTGACAATAAAATTTGACTAGAAAAAATATATTATAAGGTAGTACCCACCAACCTTCTTTCTTTCTTTTCTTATATAAATAGAAACAAATTCATTCATTCATTCATTCATTCTTTCCTTCTTATATCAATCAAGCCACACCCTTGTTTTGTCATCATCATCAATTAATTCACACAAACAATTTCATTAAGCATGAGATATTTCCTATTTTCTCTCTTGTTGTCTTTAGTTTCAACATTCATCATTACTTTAACAGAAGGTCAAGAAATAATTAGCACTGCACCACTGCAAATAGGTTCATTGAATAGAAATGATTTCCCCAAAGGATTCATCTTTGGCACAGCATCTTCTGCATATCAGTATGAAGGTGCAGCAAGTGAAGGTGGAAGAGGACCAAGTATATGGGATACCTTTACTCATAGATATCCTGAAAAAATCAGTGATGCAAACAATGGAGACGTTGCTGTTGATTCGTATCATCGCTATAAGGAAGATGTTGGAATCATGAAGGATATGAACTTGGATGCATACAGATTTTCTATATCTTGGTCTAGAATACTCCCTAGTAAGTCTAGTCAATTTAATTTATACCAATCACTATCAATTACATGTTTACTAACCATAGATCCATTGTTTTTAATTAATTAACTTCATTAATTTATGCAGATGGAAAACTAAGTGGAGGAATTAATCAAGAAGGAATTGACTATTACAATAACCTCATTGATGAATTGGTGGCAAATGGTAAGAATACAACAAACTTCACTTTTAATTATCGTATTATATTAGTATTATTATTTTTATTCGCATTTTAGCATCTTCCAAAATAGCCGTCTTATGTCTAAAAACTGCAGGTTTACAACCATTTGTAACTCTTTTTCATTGGGATCTTCCTCAAACTCTAGAAGATGAATATGGTGGTTTCTTAAGCCCTCTCATCATGTGAGTGATAGAATTTCAAACTTTCACTTAATAACTTAGTTTAAATACTTGTGGAAATGTTTCTCATTCATCTTTTCATACCTCCAACTACAGAAAAGACTTTCAAGACTATGCAGAACTTTGCTTTAAAACATTTGGAGATAGAGTAAAACATTGGATAACTTTGAATGAACCATGGACTTACAGTCAAGATGGGTATGCAAATGGTGAAATGGCACCAGGTCGATGTTCTTCTTGGTTGAATCCAAATTGCACCGGTGGTGATTCTGGAACAGAACCTTATTTAGTTGCACATTATCAACTTCTAGCTCATGCAGCAGTTGTTAATATGTACAAGACCAAGTATCAAGTCTCTCAAAAGGGTGTGATAGGTATAACGTTGGTTATTAACTATTTTGTGCCACTCTCAGATAACAAACTTGATATAAAGGCTGCTGAACGTGCTACTGACTTTATGTTTGGATGGTAAGTTGATTACAAAGATAAAGCTTATATAATTATACTATCCAAATTAACACAAGGAGATATATATATGGTAACTTATTCCATTTCTTTGTTTAATTATAGGTTTATGGATCCCTTGGCCAATGGAGATTATCCAAAAACCATGAGAGCCTTAGTCAGAACACGGTTACCAAAGTTTACTAAAGAGCAATCTAGGCTAGTCAGTGGTTCATTTGATTTTATTGGCATAAACTACTATTCTTCTTGCTATGCTTCTGATGCACCTCAATTAAGCAATGGCAAATCTAGCTACCTAACTGATTCTCTTTCTCGTTTTTCATGTAAGCACCCATTTGGCATACTTTATATCTATTGATTATTTAAGTTATATATTATAAATTTAAATTAATGGTATACATTTTTTGTGTGTTTGATTGCAGTTGAACGTGATGGAAAAACCATTGGTCTAAATGTAAGTGTTCAACCCTGAAAATTTCCAACAACTTACCTGTTATTTGGTTTTGTCTAAATTAGTAATTAATGAATTTGGTTATTTTACTTTCAGGTTGCTTCAAATTGGTTGTATGTTTATCCAAGAGCAATTCGAGACTTTCTGATACAAGTTAAAGAAAAATACAACAACCCTTTAATTTATATTACTGAAAATGGTAAGCAAATCACTTTCATATCATGGTTTTTCTTCTTTAAATAGATAAAGCTATAGTAAAAAACTATTTGATTTAGATATATAAATTTCTCTATGGAATTTTATTTTATTACTCATGAATATAACTCAAGTTTTTCATAATGTGTGTAGGTATTAACGAGTACGATGATCCATCGTTATCACTTGAAGAATCTCTTATGGATACTTATAGAGTTGATTATCATTACCGTCATTTATTCTATCTTAATGAGGCAATCAAGTGAGTAATTTTTTGATATATCTAAAGATCAGTCTTTTTCACTTTCATTTCATGGAATTTAGCTAAATTATTTTCTTTCTTTTAATGTAAATACAGGGCCGGTGTAAATGTCAAGGGATACTTTGCATGGTCTTTGTTGGACAATTTTGAATGGCACAAGGGTTATACTGTGAGATTTGGAATGACCTTTGTAGATTATAAAAATGGTTTGAAAAGATATCAAAAGCTCTCAGGATTGTGGTTCAAGAATTTTCTCACGCCAGACACCAAAAAAGTTTATACCGACTCAATTTAATAGTTCTACACAATTCTTCATATTTTTTAGTTAATATAAAAAATTCTTTATAAACACCATAATTGTAGACACAATTATTTCATTCAATTATTTCATTGCTTGAATATTACAAGTATAGCGTTTGTAATTGTTGGCAAATACAATATTCATTTATAATTGATCATATTTGTTAATTCTATCCATATCATGTAATTTTATTTTGAATCTCCCCAAAAATCGAAGAAATTAATAACTAAGACAATTTATTATCACAATGTTGTTGGACATTAAAAACTATTCCTCCGTTTTTTTTTAAGTCTCGTTTGAGTGTATTTGATTGTTCCTATTTATGTTTTGATTGTTTAAGGGTATAACTTTCAATTATAGCATATAATTCATAGTGTCATGACTTGCCGGAAATTGGCAATTACTTGTTATGTGAGAGAAAGGGTCTATCAATTTTATTAGAGAGATAAAAAAAATTATTTGTGGATTCAAATGAGAATATAATAGAAAAAACTCCCAAAAAAAACAATTATTTTACATAGAGTGTACTATTATAAAACAAAACTTATAAAGAAACCAAAGAAGTGTGTAGTTTTTAAATCTGAAACCTCTTGGCCTAAAAAGGTCATACATGTCACTTTTTTGACAACAAAAAGGTTCCTGTAAAAGTTTACATGGTTTACGAAAATTATCTTAAATATGGGTGAGACAATATATTTGCCATGATTTTAAGCGACCCATCACATCTTCCTTTTTTTTTTTTGAAGAAATCACATCTCTCTATTTTTTTTAAGACAAAACTTAAGTGCATTACATCTCTCTCATGTTTGCTCTCTCTCTCTCTCTCTCTCTCTCTCTCTCTCTCTCTCTCTCTCTCTCTCTCTCTCTCTCTCTCTCTCTCTCTTCCCTTTTGAAAAATTCAAGTCCTTCATGCCAAATTTGAGAAGAAATTGAGTTTGGGTTTGAGAAGCTTTGCAAATTGAGAAGAAACGATTTTGAAAAGAAATGGGTATGGGAAGAAATTGATGTTGATTAGTTTGGATTTGAGAAATTGAGTTTAGGTTTGAGAAGTATTGTTCTTTTACTTCTTGTTTCTCTATTTGTTCTTTCAACGATTGTTTTTCTTTTCCAGTGGTGATTTGTGTTTGTTGTTGTGACTGAATTGAGTTGCTTTGCAAGATTTTCTTGGTTTGTATGTTTCGTGTTTGTCTTATTCGCCTCTATGTTCATCTTTGTGTTCTTCTCCTTCGTGTTGTTGTTGTTGCATTTTTAATACTCTCTTCGTTCCCATAATAACTTAGCATTTTGTTCATTTAACATATATTAAGAAAAAGTGTACATATCCAGTAAAAGCTTTTTGATATATTAAGCATATTACTTCCTCGGTCCCTTTTTATAAGACTACTTTACGAAAATCACGGGTATTAAGAAAAGTTGTTGGAGTAATAAATTTGTCTGATAAATGTGTTACTTTTACTAGATTTCCCTTTTTGTATAAATGCATTCAATGTTGATTTTTCATATTCCAAGATAATTGGTTGTATTAATAAGGGTAAAGTGAAATTTTTCTAAATACCTGTCATAATCTTCATCCAGAAGCAAGTCTTGAATCAAAATCACTCCTCTTTCTTCAGCCCTAGCACTCGAAGTTTTTGCCCTTCTCTTGCTTGTCCCCTTTTTGCCACTGCCTTTGATGTTCAATTTGGGACCCATTTTTGTTTTGAAAGGAGGATTGGGTAAGGAATGAAATGAGTTGAGCGATTTATGTGTTGAAATGGAGAGGAAGGGGTTAAAATGTGTCAATGGAGGTTAAGGGGTGTTTTGGGTCGTAACTGATGAGGTGTGGAAGAAGGGGAGGTTGAGTTTTTGAATGAATGGCCAGGATGCATACTGAAAAACTGATTTTTTTCGCGTTTAATACGATTCAAAACTTAGTGATACGATTCAAGAACTCATGATTTGAATCACAAGGCTTAAAAATCAATTTTGATCAAGACAAAAAGGTTTACTTGAAACATAAGGCAGGCTAGGCTTCTAGAAATCAAGGGAATCAAAAAGGATATAGTTGCTAGGTGCTTTAACAAGATGCTAACTACAAATGATAAAATGCATTTAAAAAACATAACATAGACATCATCAAAACATTCTACAAACCTATAACTATAGTAACCTTCAGAAAGGGCCTATCAATTTTATTAGAGAGATAAAAAAAATTTATTTATGGATTAAAATGAGAATATAATAGAAAAAACTCTAAAAAAAAAAAACAACTATTTTAGATAGCGTGTACTATTATAAAACAAAACCTAAAAAGAAACCAAAGAAGTGTGTAGTTTTTAAATCTAAAACCTCTTGGCCTAAAAAGGTCATACATGTCACTTTTTTGACAACAAAAAGGTTCCTGTAAAAATTTACATGGTTTACAAAAATTATCTCAAATATGGCCGAAACAATATAAGCGACCTATCACATCTTCCTTTTTTTTTTTTTTTGAAGAAATCACATCTCTCTATTGTGTTTAGGCTTAAGTGTATTTTTGGTCCCCTAACTTTCCCAATGTTGCGATTTTGGTCCCTTATTAAAAAAAATTAAAAATTTAATCCCCTATAAATTAGCCCCTTTGCAATATTCATCCTTTTAGTCAATTTTGACTTATTCAACGCCTATGTGGCAGGCCACGTGTGTAATTAATGATTTAAAAAAAATAAAAAAGCCACATAATCATTTTTTAAATTAAATAAATGAAATTAAAAAATTAAAAAATAAGAAAAAATGAAAAAGGTTCTGGACACGTGAGGGATGGGAGGAATTTGCAGTTTGTGTGTGTTTGCTTCAATCTCCCTTCTTTCTCTCTACCAACCCCAACCACCCACACCACCTTTCAATGGCTTCTTCTTCTTCCTCTGGATTTCAACCACCCACACCACCTTTCAATGGCTTCTTCTTCTTCCTCTGGATTTCAACCCATCCATTCATTTCAGATATATTCTTTTCACTTCTTTCACTTCTTCCTCTGGTAACTTCAACAACTCATTAACTTCATTCCAGATTCACCAACTCAAAACTCTAATATCATTTTCATTCCCAAATCTCCTTTTCACCATGAAAATTTCTTAAACCACCACAACCCATTAACGTTAATTTCAACAAAACGCAAAACTCATTTCAAAAGTCACAAACTTTTCACAATTTCGTTCAAAAATACAAGACCCCACTTTCTCCACCGCCATTTAAACCACCGATCACCACCACCCACAACCACCACCACCGTCGTTGAAATGGAACAACCGAAAAGGACCCGTTTTCAAACTTCTACCAGGTCAGATCGGGTTTCGTTTGGTCTGTCATTCGTCAACGGTTGATGGGTTGAACGGTCAATCGTTTCGTAGCTCCCGTGAGAAACCGGATGCAAAATCCACTGTGAGGATGCCGTGAAAAATTGTGGTTTCTAATGTTAGGAGTAATAGTGGTTCTATTATCAGGGTTTGGGTTGTTAATTTTTTGGATTTTGAATTGAATGAGTTGATAATTTTTTTTCTTTTGGTTTGGGTTGGATCGGAAGAGATGAAGATAGACATGAACTTGAATAATGATGAATATGAATTGTTTTGGATTTTATTTTTAATTTTTTCTAATTTTTTTATTTTTTTAATTTCATTTATTTAATTTAAAAAATGATTATGTGGCTTTATTTTTTTTAAATCATTAATTACACATGTGGCCTGCCACATAGGCGTTGAATAAGTCAAAATTGACTAAAAGGATGAATATTGCAAAGGGGCTAATTTATAGGGGACTAAATTTTTCATTTTTTTTAATAGGGGGCCAAAATCGCAACATTGTGAAAGTTAGGGGACCAAAAGTACACTTAACTGTTGTACCCTAATTTTGCCCAAGTCTTTTCTTCAAAAAAAAAGTCATCATATAAAAAAAAAGTCAATTTTATTTTCTTCTTTTTTAAAAAATAATAAAAAAAGTTTTATTATTATTTATTTATCTTTCTTTTATTATTATTATTACTATTATTATTATTATTATTATTATTATTATTATTATTATTATTATTATTATCATTAATTTTATTATTATTATTTACTATTATGTTTGGTTTGTCTAAAAAATATATATATACAAAAGCAAAAAACAAAGTCAAGGAAGGCTGCACAGGGCAGCACTTCCTTCCTTTCCATTTTCTATGTTGCTGCCCCTGTGTTTTCAGCACTCTCCTTTCCCTTTTCTTCTGTTTTCTTTCTTTTCTTCTTTGTCAAGAAAGTCCAAATAAGCTGCAAGCTGCTGCCCCTGTTCCTGCAAGTTGCTGCCCCTGTTCCAGCACATCCTTTCCCTTTCCATTTTCTCTTCTGCTCCCCTGTGTGCAGCGCCCCTTTGCCCTGTTTTCTCCCAACCCCTGTCAGGGCAGCACCCCTCAAAAGTACCACAAGTTGCAAACATCACCTTTCCTTCCATTTTTTTCCCATTATCCTCTGTCAGAATTCAGCCCCTACTTGTCCAAGAACTAGCCACAAGTCTTCACCAAAATCACAAGGCAAGGTCACTTCCTTCCCTTTTCATTAAATGCTAACCAAAGTCTTTGTCATAGCACACAAAAAAGCCCAGCTTTCAAGGGATTTCATGATTACAAATGATCACAAATTTGCCTATATAAGAGGCACGAAAATCAGATGAAATAGAGGAATTTTTTGGAAAAATTTGGAGAGCAGAATCTGAAAACCAAGAAATAGCAAAACCATATATCAAAACCTTTGAAAAGAAAGAAGCTCTGTTTTTCTGTTTTTTCTTTACAAACCACCACAAACAAATCAAACAGAATCAAAACAACAACTAAATCACAAGAAACGTCATACAAAGAGAGAAGAATAGTAGCAAAACACCATTGTTGTTACTATTCATCTTCTCCATCACTTCCATCTTAAAAAAACATAACCACTCAAAAGCCCCTTTCATTTTAGGTGCATCTGAAGCTTTGGCTAGGAGTTTGTAAGTATTGTGAACCTTTTATCTCTTTTTTCACAGTCTGTTTAAGTGTTTATAAGTTTTCTGCAAAAAAAATGCATTTCTCATCATAAGTTCATGGACATGGGGTGAGGCCAGAATATATTAGGTTCTAGGACATCTTTTGGTAGATTTAAAACCACTAAGATGTAGTATTCATGGCAAACTTTACATGGGTATTTTCATTTTATTTTTGGTTCAGTATTGAATGAAAATTTAAACTCAGAAGTTGAGAAAAAGTCACAGAACTCTGTTCTGCTGTTCCTGTTGTCCCTGCATTATTTTTCTGCATTTTTAGTAATCTTTAACTCATTTTTGCACCAAAAACATCATTCAAAAACCCCAAAAAAAATCACAAAGATTACAAATCACCAAAACAGAAGTGGATTGCTTCTTTTTCTTACTGTTTTCAAACATTTTTTTTTACCCCCTGAGGTTCTGAAATCAGAATCAGAAGCAGCTTCTGAACAGTGCTTCTGAAGTTCAGAGTCTGAACAGTGCGTCTGATGGTCAACAAAAGTCAGCGTCTGAACAGTGCGTCTGATGGTCAACAAAAGTCAGCATCTGAACAGTGCGTCTGATGGTCAACAAAAGTCAGCGTCTTAACAATGCGTCTGAAGGTCAACAAAAGTCAGCGTCTGAACAGTGTGTCTGAAGGTCAACAAAAGTCAGCGTCTGAACAGTGCGTCTGAAGGTCAACAAAAGTCAGCGTCTGAACAGTGCTTCTAAAGTTCAGAGTCTGAACAGTGCTTCTGAAGTTCAGAGTCTGAAACCAGCTTCTGAAGGCTTCACAGAGCAAAGTCCTGGTCGCTCTGCGACCGTAGCAGAACAATGCTTCTGAGGCTCAGAGTCTGAAGTTAGCTTCTGAAGGCTTCGCAGAGCAAAGTTCTGGTCGCTCTGCGACTGTAGCAGAACTCAGTGTCTGAGTTTAAGCTTCTGAAGCTAGCTTCTAAGGTTCTGAAGTGAGGATTCAGAATCTGAAGGGGCTGAAACTCATTTTATTCAAAAGTATAACAAGTGTTTTTGCTTTTATTTGTAATTTATTAAATTTCAATAACAAGCTTGAATGAAAAAGGAGTGGTTTGACGTATGTCTTTCCATTCCCCGGTTGCACGGGCACTTGACGTATGTCTCGTTGTTTGGACAATCGTCATTCCTTTTCAAAATACAAAAAATACATTTACTTTCAACAATAAACTTGATTGAAAAAGGAGTGGTTTGACGTATGTCTTCCCATTCCCCGGTTGCACGGGCACTTGACGTATGTCTCGTTGTTCGGACAATCGTCATTCTTTTTTCAAAATACAAAAACATAAAACAAATCCAACACACCAAACTAATTTTTGGCCCCCCGTGGTCAATTAAAATTCAAATCTCTTTTCACAAAAGCACGATGTTTTATCAATTCTAACGTGATACAAACAAACGCTTAAGCCTCCCACGCGCGAGCATACAAGCTACATTTAACCGCTAAAATACGATCAAAAACATCGTTCTTTAAAATCACACACCAAACTAATTTTTGGCCCCTCGTGGTCAATTAAAATTCAAATTTCTTTTCACAAACGCACGATGTTTTTATCAATTCTAACGCGATACAAACAAACGCTTAAGCCTCCCACGCGCGAGCATACTAGCTACGTTTGCTAGAATACGATCAAAAACATTGTTCTTTAAAATCAACCAACAAGCAAACGTTTTCTACCAAAGAACTACGTAGGTTTGAATTCTCCATCGCCCCAGGAGATACGTAGGAGCAAGATCCCACTCCTGTCAAGCACACTAACAAAAAACCTTTTTTCCCCTTTCCTTTTCCTTTTGAAATATTAAAATGTAGCAAACAAACCTTTATAACACTTTTAACCCTAACTAACTAGGAGGTTCCCGTTGAGTACAACGGATGTGAGGGGTGCTAATACTTTCCCCTTGCATAATCGACTCCCGAACCCGTTAATGGTTGCGATGACCATCCTTTCCACATCGTCAAGGGTTTTATCAACGTTTCCCTTTAAAAATAAAACTTTGGTGGCGACTCCGTAGTCATTCCGAGCGTTGGTACGCTCGAGCGTTTTTTAGAGAACGCACATTAACCTTGTTTTTAAGACAAAAAAACTTAAGTGCATTACATCTCTCTCTCTCTCTCTCTCTCTCTCTCTCTCTCTCTTGTCCCTTTTGAAAAATTCAAGCCCTTCATGCCTAATTTGAGAAGAAATGGAGTTTGGGTTTGAGAAGCTTTGCAAATTGAGAAGAAACGATTTTGAAAAGAAATGGGTATGGGAAGAAATTGATTTTGATTAGTTTGGATTTGAGAAATTGAGTTTAGGTTTGAGAAGTATTGTTCTTTTACTTGTTGTTTCTCTATTTGTTCTTTCAACGATTGTTTTTCTTTTCCAGTGATGATTTGTGTTTGTTGTTGTGGCCGAAATGAACATTGTTAATCTTGGGTAGAAACTCATGATTTTTGGGTTTCAGGGAGATTGAATCTGGTGTCGAGTTGCTTTGCAAGATTTTCTGGGTTTGTAAGCTTCGTGTTTGTCTTATTCACCTCTATGTTCTTCTTCGTGTTGTTGTTGATGGCGTGCTGTTGTTGCATTTTTAATACTTCATCCGTCCCATAATAACTGAGCTTTTTGTTCATTTCACACATATTAAGAAAAAATTGTATAAGTGAAAGAAAGGGAAAAATGGTTTTGAGTGTCTTGTCAAGTATTGGTGCATTCCCCATTATCATAAATGCAAAATAGAATACATTAAATTGAAAGTGATGAAACTAATATTAATTAAAGTTATAATTTGAGACAAATATTTGCAGTCAGTTATTTTAGGACGGAGGAGTAGCAGTTTTCAGAAAGAGCCGTTAAGTAATGCTATTAAAAAGTCAGAATTGCAGTAGTGTGCGTAGAAGTCCAATTTGAGTGGAACATTGAAGTACATTGAAGGAGTTGAGTGCAACCAATATCTTTTTGCGTTGTGTGTGATTAATATCCCAATATCTTGTTGACAAAATATCACATCCCATTATCTTGATTTCCTTTATTCTTGTCTTTTCCTATCTCAATAGATTCCATCATGTTATTGTCCAAATACAATTCATTACCAAAAAAACGAATTATGTTGGAAACAATTCATCGTATTAGTAATTGCGTGATTCAATTCAATACGTACTTGTTGAATGATTTATCACGACTCAACAAAATTTTATTTCAAAACAATGCTAAGATGTCGTATTATTAATCAAAAAAAAATGTCGTAATTATTATCCAAATAAAAAAAAAGGGCACAACACAAATAATTAAAGTCTAGTAATAAGAAATTCAAATAAATAACAAGTAAATCAGTATATTGATATATTCAATATATATTGTGTGATTCATTGAGCACAACACAAATAATTGAATGGAGTCTAGTCTAGCTAGCTAGGGCTAATTGGTTAGTGAGTCAGTCATACATGAAGGAGCCGTCACATTGACTGGCTATTCATTTTGACTACAAAAAAGTTTAAGGTAGTTTCACTGAAAGAGCTACTAACCCACCCACCAACCTTCATTGTTTCTTATATAAATTGAAACCCCACGTTGCATAATTCATTCATTCATTCTTTCTTTCTTTCCTTCTTAAATCAATCAAGCCACACCCTTGTTTTGTCATCATCATCAATTAATTCACACAAACAATTTCATTAAGCATGAGATATTTCCTATTTTCTCTCTTGTTGTCTTTAGTTTCAATATTCATCATTACTTTAACAGAAGGTCAAGAAATAATTAGCACTGCACCACTGCAAATAGGTTCATTGAATAGAAATGATTTCCCCAAAGGATTCATCTTTGGCACAGCATCTTCTGCATATCAGTATGAAGGTGCAGCAAGTGAAGGTGGAAGAGGACCAAGTATATGGGATACCTTCACTCATAGATATCCTGAAAAAATCAGTGATGCAAACAATGGAGACGTTGCTGTTGACTCATATCATCGCTATAAGGAAGATGTTGGAATCATGAAGGATATGAACTTGGATGCATACAGATTTTCTATATCTTGGTCTAGAATACTCCCTAGTAAGTCTAGTCAATTTAATTTATACCAATCACTATCAATTACATGTTTACTAACCATAGATCCATTGTTTTTAATTAATTAACTTCATTAATTTATGCAGATGGAAAACTAAGTGGAGGAATTAATCAAGAAGGAATCGACTATTACAACAACCTCATTGATGAATTGGTGGCTAATGGTAAGAATACAACAAACTTCATTTTCATTTATTGGATTGTATTATTATGCTTTACATTTTAGCATTTTCTAATATAGTCAAAACTGCAGGTTTACAACCATTTGTAACTCTTTTTCATTGGGATCTTCCCCAAACTCTAGAAGATGAATATGGCGGTTTCTTAAGCCCTCTCATCATGTGAGTGATAGAATTTCAAACTTTCACTTAATAACTTAGTTTAAATACTTGTGGAAATGTTTCTCATTCATCTTTTCATACCTCCAACTACAGAAAAGACTTTCAAGACTATGCAGAACTTTGCTTTAAAACATTTGGAGATAGAGTAAAACATTGGATAACTTTGAATGAACCATGGACTTACAGTCAAGATGGGTATGCAAATGGTGAAATGGCACCAGGTCGATGTTCTTCTTGGTTGAATCCAAATTGCACCGGTGGTGATTCTGGAACAGAACCTTATTTAGTTGCACATTATCAACTTCTAGCTCATGCAGCAGTTGTTAATATGTACAAGACCAAGTATCAAGTCTCTCAAAATGGTGTGATAGGTATAACGTTGGTTATTAACTATTTTGTGCCACTCTCAGATAACAAACTTGATATAAAGGCTGCTGAACGTGCTACTGACTTTATGTTTGGATGGTAAGTTGATTACAAAGATAAAGCTTATATAATTAAACTATCCAAATTAACACAAGGAGATATATATATATATATATGGTAACTTATTCCATTTCTTTGTTTAATTATAGGTTTATGGATCCCTTGGCCAATGGAGATTATCCAAAAACCATGAGAGCCTTAGTCAGAACACGGTTACCAAAGTTTACTAAAGAGCAATCTAGGCTAGTCAGTGGTTCATTTGATTTTATTGGCATAAACTACTATTCTTCTTGCTATGCTTCTGATGCACCTCAATTAAGCAATGGCAAATCTAGCTACCTAACTGATTCTCTTTCTCGTTTTTCATGTAAGCACCCATTTGGCATACTTTATATCTATTGATTATTTAAGTTATATATTATAAATTTAAATTAATGGTATACATTTTTTGTGTGTTTGATTGCAGTTGAACGTGATGGAAAAACCATTGGTCTAAATGTAAGTGTTCAACCCTGAAAATTTCCAACAACTTACCTGTTATTTGGTTTTGTCTAAATTAGTAATTAATGAATTTGGTTATTTTACTTTCAGGTTGCTTCAAATTGGTTGTATGTTTATCCAAGAGCAATTCGAGACTTTCTAATACAAGTTAAAGAAAAATACAACAACCCTTTAATTTATATTACTGAAAATGGTAAGCAAATCACTTTCATATCATGGTTTTTCTTCTTTAAATAGATAAAGCTATAGTAAAAAACTATTTGATTTAGATATATAAATTTCTCTATGGAATTTTATTTTATTACTCATGAATATAACTCAAGTTTTTCATAATGTGTGTAGGTATTAACGAGTACGATGATCCATCGTTATCACTTGAAGAATCTCTTATGGATACTTATAGAGTTGATTATCATTACCGTCATTTATTCTATCTTAATGAGGCAATCAAGTGAGTAATTTTTTGATATATCTAAAGATCAGTCTATTTCACTTTCATTTCATGGAATTTAGCTAAATTATTTTCTTTCTTTTAATGTAAATACAGGGCCGGTGTAAATGTCAAGGGATACTTTGCATGGTCTTTGTTGGACAATTTTGAATGGCACAAGGGTTATACTGTGAGATTTGGAATGACCTTTGTAGATTATAAAAATGGTTTGAAAAGATATCAAAAGCTCTCAGGATTGTGGTTCAAGAATTTTCTCACGCCAGACACCAAAAAAGTTTATACCGACTCAATTTAATAGTTCTACACAATTCTTCATTTTTTTAGTTAATATAAAAAATTCTTTATAAACACCATAATTGTAGACACAATTATTTCATTCAATTATTTCATTGCTTGAATATTACAAGTATAGCGTTTGTAATTGTTGGCAAACACAATATTCATTTATAATTGATCATATTTGTTGATTCTATCCATATCATGTAATTTTATTTTGAATCTCCCCAAAAATCGAAGAAATTAATAACTAAGACAATTTATTATCACAATGTTGTTGGACATTAAAAACTATTCCTCCGTTTTTTTTAAGTCTCGTTTGAGTGTATTTGATTGTTCCTATTGACTTATCATTTTGATTGTTTAAGGGTATAATTTCCAATTATAGCATATAATTCATAGTGTCATGACTTGCCGGAAATTGGCAATTACTTGTTATGTGAGAGAAAGGGTCTATCAATTTTATTAGAGAGATAAAAAAAATTATTTGTGGATTCAAATGAGAATATAATAGAAAAAACTCCAAAAAAAAAAAACAATTATTTTACATAGAGTGTACTATTATAAAACAAAAAGAAACCAAAGAAGTGTGTAGTTTTTAAATCTGAAACCTCTTGGCCTAAAAAGGTCATACATGTCACTTTTTTGACAACAAAAAGGTTCCTGTAAAAGTTTACATGGTTTACGAAAATTATCTTAAATATGGGTGAGACAATATATTTGCCATGATTTTAAGCGACCCATCACATCTTCCTTTTTTTTTTTGAAGAAATCACATCTCTCTATTATTTTTAAGACAAAACTTAAGTGCATTACATCTCTCTCATGTTTGCTCTCTCTCTCTCTCTCTCTCTCTCTCTCTCTCTCTCTCTCTCTCTCTCTTCCCTTTTGAAAAATTCAAGTCCTTCATGCCAAATTTGAGAAAAAATTGAGTTTGGGTTTGAGAAGCTTTGCAAATTGAGAAGAAACGATTTTGAAAAGAAATGGGTATGGGAAGAAATTGATGTTGATTAGTTTGGATTTGAGAAATTGAGTTTAGGTTTGAGAAGTATTGTTCTTTTACTTCTTGTTTCTCTATTTGTTCTTTCAACGATTGTTTTTCTTTTCCAGTGGTGATTTGTGTTTGTTGTTGTGACCGAAATGAACATCGTTAATCTTGGGTAGAAACTCGTGATTTTTGGGTTTCAAAGAGATTGAATGTGGTGTCGAGTTGCTTTGCAAGATTTTCTGGGTTTGTATGTTTCGTGTTTGTCTTATTCGCCTCTATGTTCATCTTTGTGTTCTTCTCCTTCGTGTTGTTGTTGTTGGCGTGTTGTTGTTGCATTTTTAATACTCCCTTCGTTCCCATAATAACTTAGCATTTTGTTCATTTAACATATATTAAGAAAAAGTCTACATATCCAGTAAAAGCTTTTTGATATATTAACCATATTACTTCCTCGGTCCCTTTTTATAAGACTACTTTACGAAAATCACGGTATTAAGAAAAGTTGTTGGAGTAATAAATTTGTCTGATAAATGTGTTACTTTTACTAGATTGCCCTTTTCGTATAAATGCATTCAATGTTAATTTTTCATATTCCAAGATAATTGGTAGTATTAATAAGGGTACAGTGAAATTTTTCTAAATACCTGTCATAATCTTCATCCAGAAGCAAGTCATGAATCAAAATCACTCCTCTTTCTTCAGCCCTAGCACCCGAAGTTTGTGCCCTTCTCTTGCTTGTCCCCTTTTTTTGCCACTGCCTTTGATGTTCAATTTGGGACCCATTTTTGTTTTGAAAGGAGGATTGGGTAAGGAATGAAATGGGTTGAGTGATTTATGTGTTGAATTGGAGAGGAAGGGGTTAAAATGTGTCAATGGAGGTTAAGGGGTGTTTTGGGTCGTAACTGATGAGGTGTGGAAGAAGGGGAGGCTGAGTTTTTGAATGAATGGACAGGATCCATACTGAAAAACTGATTTCTACGTGTTTAATACGATTCAAAACTTAGTGATTCGATTCAAGAACTCATGATTTGAATCACAAGGCTTAAAAATCAATTTTGATCAAGACAAAAAGGTTTACTTGAAACATAAGGCAGGCTAGGCTTCTAGGAATCAAAAAGGATATAGTTGCTAGGTGCTTTAACAAGATGCTAACTACAAATGATAAAATACATTTAAAAAACATAACATAGACATCATCAAAACATTCTACAAACCTATAACTATAGTAACCTTCAGAAAGGGCCTATCAATTTTATTAGAGAGATAAAAAAAATTATTTATGGATTAAAATGAGAATATAATAGAAAAAACTCTAAAAAAACAACTATTTTACATAGAGTGTACTATTATAAAACAAAACCTAAAAAGAAACCAAAGAAGTGTGTAGTTTTTAAATCTAAAACCTCTTGGCCTAAAAAGGTCATACATGTCACTTTTTTGACAACAAAAAGGTTCCTGTAAAAATTTACATGGTTTACAAAAATTATCTCAAATATGGCTGAAACAATATAAGCGACCTATCACATCTTCCTTTTTTTTTTTTTTTGAAGAAATCACATCTCTCTATTGTTTTTAAGACAAAAAAAATTAAGTGCATTACATCTCTCTCTCTCTCGTCCCTTTTGAAAAAATCAAGCCCTTCATGCCTAATTTGAGAAGAAATTGAGTTTGGGTTTGAGAAGCTTTGCAAATTGAGAAGAAACGATTTTGAAAAGAAATGGGTATGGGAAGAAATTGATTTTGATTAGTGTGGATTTGAGAAATTGAGTTTAGGTTTGAAAAGTATTGTTCTTTTACTTGTTGTTTCTCTATTTGTTCTTTCAACGATTGTTTTTCCTTTCCAGTGATGATTTGTTTGTTGTTGTGGCCGAAATGAACATTGTTAATCTTGGGTAGAAACTCATGATTTTTGGGTTTCAAAGAGATTGAATCCGGTGTCGAGTTGCTTTGCAAGATTTTCTGGGTTTGTAAGCTTCGTGTTTGTCTTATTCACCTCTATGTTCTTCTTCGTGTTCTTCTCCTTCGTGTTGTTGTTGATGGCGTGCTGTTGTTGCATTTTTAATACTTCATCCGTCCCATAATAACTGAACTTTTTGTTCATTTCACACATATTAAGAAAAAATTGTATAAGTGAAAGAAAGGGAAAAATGGTTTTGAGTGTCTTGTCAAATTTTGGTGCATTCTCCATTATCATAAATGCAAAATAGAATACATTAAATTGAAAGTGATGAAACTAATATTAATTAAAGTTATAATTTGAGACAAATATTTGCGGTCAGTTATTTTAGGACGGAAGAGTAGCAGTTTTCAGAAAGAGCCGTTAAGTAATGCTATTAAAAAGTCAGAATTGCAGTAGTGTGCGTAGAAGTCCAATTTGAGTGGAACATTGAAGTACATTGAAGGAGTTGAGTGCAACCAATATCTTTTTGCGTTGTGTGTGATTAATATCCCTATATCTTGTTGACAAAATATCACATCCCATTATCTTGATTTCCTTTATTCTTGTCTTTTCCTATCTCAATAGATTCCATCATGTTATTGTCCAAATACAATTCATTACCAAAAAAACGAATTATGTTGGAAACATAATTCATCGTATTAGTAATTGCGTGATTCAATTCAATACGTACTTGTTGAATGATTTATCACGACTCAACAAAATTTTATTTCAAAACAATGCTAAGATGTCGTATTATTAATCAAAAAAAATGTCGTAATTATTATCCAAATAAAAAAAAAGGGCACAACACAAATAATTAAAGTCTAGTAATAAGAAATTCAAATAAATAACAAGTAAATCAGTATATTGATATATTCAATATATATTGTGTGATTCATTGAGCACAACACAAATAATTGAATGGAGTCTAGTCTAGCTAGCTAGGGCTAATTGGTTTGTGAGTCAGTCATACATGAAGGAGCCGTCACATTGACTGGCTATTCATTTTTTGACTACAAAAAAGTTTAAGGTAGTTTCACTGAAAGAGCTACTAACCCACCCACCAACCAACCTTCATTGTTTCTTATATAAATTGAAACCCCACGTTGCATAATCCATTCATTCATTCATTCATTCTTTCTCTCTTTCTTATATCAATCAAGCCCCACCTTTGTTTTTGTCATCATCATCAATTAATTCACATAAACAAATTCATTAAGCATGAGATATTTCCTATTTTCTCTCTTGTTGTCTTTAGTTTCAACATTCATCATTACTTTCACAAATGGTCAAGAAATAATTAACACTGCACCACTGCAAATAGGTTCATTGAATAGAAATGATTTCCCCAAAGGATTCATCTTTGGCACAGCATCTTCTGCATATCAGTATGAAGGTGCAGCAAGTGAAGGTGGAAGAGGACCAAGTATATGGGATACCTTCACTCATAGATATCCTCAAAAAATCAGTGATGCAAACAATGGAGACATTGCTGTTGACTCATATCATCGCTATAAGGAAGATGTTGGAATCATGAAGGATATGAACTTGGATGCATACAGATTTTCTATATCTTGGTCTAGAATACTCCCTAGTAAGTCTAAATGAAGGATATGAACTTCGTTTCTTTTTACTAACCATATTCCATTATTTTTTATTAATTAGCTTCATTAATTTATGCAGATGGAAAACTAAGTGGAGGAATTAATCAAGAAGGAATCGACTATTACAACAACCTCATTGATGAATTGGTGGCTAATGGTAAGAATACAACAAACTTCATTTTCATTTATTGGATTGTATTATTATGCTTTACATTTTAGCATTTTCTAATATAGTCAAAACTGCAGGTTTACAACCATTTGTAACTCTTTTTCATTGGGATCTTCCTCAAACTCTAGAAGATGAATATGGTGGTTTCTTAAGCCCTCTCATCATGTGAGTGATAGAATTTCAAACTTTCACTTAATAACTTAGTTTAAATACTTGTGGAAATGTTTCTCATTCATCTTTTCATACCTCCAACTACAGAAAAGACTTTCAAGACTATGCAGAACTTTGCTTTAAAACATTTGGAGATAGAGTAAAACATTGGATAACTTTGAATGAACCATGGACTTACAGTCAAGATGGGTATGCAAATGGTGAAATGGCACCAGGTCGATGTTCTTCTTGGTTGAATCCAAATTGCACCGGTGGTGATTCTGGAACAGAACCTTATTTAGTTGCACATTATCAACTTCTAGCTCATGCAGCAGTTGTTAATATGTACAAGACCAAGTATCAAGTCTCTCAAAAGGGTGTGATAGGTATAACGTTGGTTATTAACTATTTTGTGCCACTCTCAGATAACAAACTTGATATAAAGGCTGCTGAACGTGCTACTGACTTTATGTTTGGATGGTAAGTTGATTACAAAGATAAAGCTTATATAATTATACTATCCAAATTAACACAAGGAGATATATATATGGTAACTTATTCCATTTCTTTGTTTAATTATAGGTTTATGGATCCCTTGGCCAATGGAGATTATCCAAAAACCATGAGAGCCTTAGTCAGAACACGGTTACCAAAGTTTACTAAAGAGCAATCTAGGCTAGTCAGTGGTTCATTTGATTTTATTGGCATAAACTACTATTCTTCATGCTATGCTTCTGATGCACCTCAATTAAGCAATGGCAAAGCTAGCTACCTAACTGATTCTCTTTCTCGTTTTTCATGTAAGCACCCATTTGGCATACTTTATATCTATTGATTATTTAAGTTATATATTATAAATTTAAATTAATGGTATACATTTTTTGTGTGTTTGATTGCAGTTGAACGTGATGGAAAAACCATTGGTCTAAATGTAAGTGTTCAACCCTGAAAATTTCCAACAACTTACCTGTTATTTGGTTTTGTCTAAATTAGTAATTAATGAATTTGGTTATTTTACTTTCAGGTTGCTTCAAATTGGTTGTATGTTTATCCAAGAGCAATTCGAGACTTTCTGATACAAGTTAAAGAAAAATACAACAACCCTTTAATTTATATTACTGAAAATGGTAAGCAAATCACTTTCATATCATGGTTTTTCTTCTTTAAATAGATAAAGCTATAGTAAAAAACTATTTGATTTAGATATATAAATTTCTCTATGGAATTTTATTTTATTACTCATGAATATAACTCAAGTTTTTCATAATGTGTGTAGGTATTAACGAGTACGATGATCCATCGTTATCACTTGAAGAATCTCTTATGGATACTTATAGAGTTGATTATCATTACCGTCATTTATTCTATCTTAATGAGGCAATCAAGTGAGTAATTTTTTGATATATCTAAAGATCAGTCTTTTTCACTTTCATTTCATGGAATTTAGCTAAATTATTTTCTTTCTTTTAATGTAAATACAGGGCCGGTGTAAATGTCAAGGGATACTTTGCATGGTCTTTGTTGGACAATTTTGAATGGCACAAGGGTTATACTGTGAGATTTGGAATGACCTTTGTAGATTACAAAAATGGTTTGAAAAGATATCAAAAGCTTTCGGGATTGTGGTTCAAGAATTTTCTCACATCAAAGAACAAAAAAGTTTACGTAGATTCCATTTAATAGTGCTACAAAATTCTTTTATAAATACCATAGTTATAAAAAACAATTAGTTCATTTAATTATTTCATTGTTTGAATATAAAAAGTATACCATTTGAAATTGTATGTAAATATATTATCTATATGTAATTGGTCCTATTCGTTGATTCTACATGTAACTTGTAATTTCATTTTACTTGTCTACAGAGTTGTTTGGTGAAAGTCATTATTATTTCATTTTACTTACTTATATAGAATAAGTTTGATTTCTATTTGTCCAAAAGAAACTTGAATGTTGTAAGCTTATTGGATGATTCTAATTTCTTTATGACAGAATCTTCATGTTTCGGGATATGATATTTGTCCAAAAGAATCTTCATTTCCAATCATTCTCACAAATAAATGACTTGATATTCAATCTGGAATTTATTTCTTAGTCAAATACTCTCTCTGTCCCTGTTTATAGGAGTAGTTTACAAAAAAGTTTTGTCCCTAAATATAAGATTATATATAAATTCCTAGATGTATTGATTACTCTTTTTCCAAATATACCCCTTATTAATACTATCAATTTGTCTTGGTATATGAAAAGTTAACATTTAATATATATTTAATTAAGGGTAATCTAGTAATAGTCACACACATTTAAGACAACTTTATTACTCCAACAATTTTTCTTAATACACGTGATTTTTGTAAACTACTCCTATAAAAAGGGACGGAGGGAGTATAATTTTTTATATTTGTTAAACTGGTAGAAATATCTAAGAGTGAAATGAATATGTGCATCATGAGAACATTTTTTTCATCAGAATTGATAATGTTATCTTCTACCTGAGAATATATTCTCATTTTGGTCAATTATTCTCGAAGTCTTTTGTTAATGCAATGTCTTTCATAATTCCTCTTGGTGTGTGTACACTTTATTTCTTGTTCAATGAGTATCTTTGAGAAGCTTTTGTATAGGCATGAATGTATTCATCATGAAGATGGTGTCATTTATAGACATTGTTTATATAACAAAGTTCATTTTCAGACATTCTGCAACTTAAAAGATGGTTTCATTTCAAGGCGAAAACACACATATACATATACACTTGTTACAATACACCTATGTAACAGTATATATATATTAAAATTCGAAGGCTCTACATCGACATAAATTGAAATTTCAACATGTGAGGTGTTGACGTTAATCTCTTTACTAATCTAACTACCTTTTTAGTTTTGCTGGCCATAAAATGTCTGAAGACTTCAGCTTCTCTCACCAAGACTTTTATAAACCTGCTTCTGCAAACAGAGACTTCATTATTTAGTAAACCTGATCCCGGTGATGATAAATGAAACTAACAATACAATATGAAGTTGATTTGATGCCCCATAGTAACCCTACCCATTTAAATCGGAAACAGGAGCATAACAGCAAGGAAACATTTTCCATGCAATACAAACTACTGGTATCTTTATGTATTCCAACCGGAAGTAATCATTACATAAACTTTACATAAGATTATCACTTACTACGAGTGACTTGGTCTGATTGGGTTTTCTGTCAATCTTCTCCAAACCATCCCCCCACAATGAAATAATGTCAAGATTGCAGTGAAATAAAGGAGAGGAATGCCAACAGCGCAACCCCCAGGTGCCAAATTTACCATTGTCTGAATAAGGAAACAGCATGTCAACCAATATAATTTTGACCATTAATTGAAAGGGAAAAATCAAATCACAAGGAAATCATATTTAAGTTCCTTTTTTTATGACACATCATATTAATGTTCCTACTCAATAACAATGACTCTAAGTAGGTCTCCAGGGTGTCCCTTTCCTTTGTAGTTTCACTGTTTTCTGACAAAATTCAAGCAAATAGGCACCAGAGGAAGGATACTACATTTTCAATATGACAAATTGCAGTGTACAGAAAGTCAAATCATTCGCAAGCTATTCAAGCTTGACTAGCTATAGGCAATCACCTAGATAAAAGCTTTTCCTATGGTAAATGCACGGCTTAGTTGAGACAGTGAATAATATATTTATTACCTATTCCTACATCCCAGAGTAACTGTGTTAATCATGTTGCCAACTTTTCAAATCTGCAAGCTAACAAAAGTTGTACTACTCTGACTTCACTGAGCGGCGTTTTTTATGTTGCTTTTATTTTAGTTTGCCGCATGCCTTTCATAATGTAAGAAAACTGTTGTACGGTGGCCCGACCCAAAAAACCATAACACCATCTTACAACAAAAAGTATGTGGCAAGATGGCTACACAAAGTTAAAGCAATGCCAAGGAAACTGAAGGGTGGTAGCAAACAAAAACAAAGGCAACATAGTAGCGGCATTGCAGCTTCATTGGTATGGCCATAAAGTATTTCTGGTTTTTTTTTTAAATTGGAAATAGGAAATTATGATATTTTAAGTCATTCATTTCACCTATGCTGAAGTACAAGAGAAGTTTCTTCCACATCACTGTTCTATGTATTTCTAACCCTTAGTCATGTGACTTTCAATATTCACAAGGGATGACGTAGGTTCTAAATTTCCAGGTAATCCAAATAACAAGCTCCAAAATGATAATGTAAACTATGTCGTAAAACAAACTGGACACGATTGATATTTTGAATAAATTATTTGCTTTCAAGAGTTCATTAGTTGCACAACAAAGGATATGGTATAACTTTGCATCATTGGTTAGGCACTGTCCCTATGTTGTAAATATGTCAATTTGTAACAAATAGCTGGATAATAGAAGCTAATGTGATTTTGGCAACAGAGAGATAGAGTGTGCATAATAGGGTAGAAATATGCATATACGAAGTGTGAATTTTTACCAGCATTCCTGCAACAACGTGAACAATGGGAACAAAATAACGATCCACTCTGTTCCCCTCTGCATACCCGTTAAATGCAATGACCATCGAAAAGGTGTGGATGGTGACAAATGCAAGAGTGATAACCGCTGCAATCATATAAAAAACAGTGAACAATTTGGAGGAAAAACATTAAATATTAAAAACATTACTTCTTATGTAAACTCAAAAATCCAAGTCGCTGTTGTTTATGCACTAAAAACTGGGGCTTAATAGAAAAGTCCACTTCAAGATTCTCTTAAACCAACTCCAATCCATCTCTATAGATTCACATTAATGAAATAAATATACAGTTAAGCCTCGGGTACAAAAAATTCCAAAAGTTTGAAACTGCAGAATCCCATGCATATGAGAACTAGGGGTGGAGAAACTCTCACCAGAAAGAAGGAAAAACGGAATCTTTGAACACTTATCAACAAAATATGTAGCTGGACCAAATGCAGGAGTTAATAGGCTGATACAGAAGAACACGGCATGTGCCACACCATGACCCAAACCACCAGCTGTCAAAAAAATGGAAAAGACAATTCATCAATACAGGTTATTATTTATGATATACAGATAACATTCCAATAAATAGTATATTTTCTCGATATTATCACAACAAGGGATTCATTTTACAATGGAATTAGATTCAATCAAGGATCTGGTTAAATGCCAAAAGAAAAGGGAAGATAATATGGAAGATTGTATAGCTAATAATAAACTTATTCAAAGCCGGTCAAACAAACAGTTGACAAATAACTGTAAAATTTAACAGTTGCAAAAAAGGCTGGAATGTCTCCATTTTTCTTACCCAGAGCAATCAGCATCTTATCTGTCAGGAAAAGATGTGGCTTTGATACTCTATCAGCAAAAGCATCTAACATATCTTCTAACCTCCTACACAACACCAACCAAAAAATAAAACATTAATTCATAATAGAACCAGCATTAGAAACATCACCATAATATTACAAAGCTATTACCATTAAAATAGTCACAGATTTCCTTATCACATTGTAAAAAAGTTTCCGCCTGAGGCCAATAAAACAATGAGTCTGCAACCTCTCCCCAAGGCATATATTTTTCACAATTAGTCAAACCTAATCTAAAGAGTGTTTACTACAACAACAACAACAACCAAGTATTATCCCACTCAGTGGGGTCGGCTACATGAATCAAACGATGCTATAGTGTTCTATCAAAAACCATATCTTTCTCCAACTCATTGATCTCTAGATCCTTCTTGATAGTTTTTCTAGGTTTCCCCTGCCTCTAGTGATTTGCGTTGTCTCCATCTGGTCTACTCTCCTTACTACTGAATTGACAGGTCTTCTCTCTACATACTCAAACCACCCAAGTCTAGCTTCTACCATCTTTTCTACTATAGCTGCTACCCCAACTCTCTCTCTCTAATCTTGTCATTTCAAATTTTATCTTGTCTAGTCTTACCACACATCCAACACAACATCTTCGTCTCTACTACACTTAATTTCTTTCTTGTTGGTTCTTTACCACCCAACACTCTGTCTCGTACAACATCCCCGGTCTTACTGTTGTCAAATAAATTTCCCCTTCAACCTGAGCGGTACTTTCACTAAAAAAGAAATCCAACCTACCGGATCCGAACCAATGACCTAAGGATATCTATCGGGTTATTAACCCACTACATTTCACTGCTCTACCAACTGAGCTAAGGTCGGGCTCTAAAGAGTACTTAGTCTTTGTATATATTCTTCTCACTTGCAAACCAAGCATGCTTCCACTAGGCCAGTCTCAATGACTATATAGTAAAGTAGTTTCCAAAAACATCTAATCCAATATTAATAAGAATAATTGCTTAAAAGCTATGCAACACGGATACTTCAGATTGAAAACGTGTTCGGTGTTCCAACACTAACACGCACGATACCAACGTATGTGGTTACATTTTCTCAAATTATTACTGATGTCTACGTATCGGAGTTTGTGTACAGTTGCAAAAAAAAAAAAAAAGTGGAAATAAAAGCTTACTTAAAAATTTTCCAGAAGAAAAGCCTAAGGGCTTCTTGAAAAGCAACAGATGAGAGAATGAGTATTGCATAAGGCCATACAGCAGTTGAATTGAACGGAAGAAAAGCTCTCCATATACCAGACAACGCAATTAAGCTTATAAGCCATAATAGTGTACTGTAATCACAATTGAAAAAGCATGAATTGGAGTAATTAATTAATTAATTATAAAAAGCTAAATTAATGAATTAAGTGAGATTGAATTAGGGTACCTAGCGAGAAGAGTTAGAATTAAGAATGGTTTTTTGGAAATGACGGAAACGAAGATGGAGAGAGATGGCCCTAATGCTATCAGCGCGTACCCGATTCCTGCTGTGACTGTCATTCTTCTAAAATGAGAGAATGTTTCGTTTTCTGTTCGGGTTCTCCATTGAAGAACCAAGACAAAAAAAGTATGAAGATGGAGATTTGGATCTTCCAATCCGGATTATTGCTTCGGGTCGGTTCAGTAAACCCGGTTCTACTCTCTCGGGCCGCAACAAACAGGAATGGAAATTGTTTTTCTCACGTGTGGAATGGCTTAAAAACAAATGGAATTTACGCATTTGCCTCCAATGATAGTTAACTAACTATCATTTGGTTATTTCAACAGTAGTTAATTGCAGTTTCAACTGGTAACTCAATTTCGCTCTTGATCAGTAGTTTTTGTGTGTAATTTATTGACTTTTTTAGGCTAAGTGAACAATTTTGAGGTGTCTATTAAGCAATCATCGGAATAAAAAAAAACTCAAATCTCAAGCTCAACAAAGGGTTGTTTCCAACCAAAAAGGAAAACAACTGACGTACTTGTTTTCCTATTATTATTATTTATTATTTATTTTTGTAAAATAAAATCTTAGGTTCGAACACTAACCATTGCATATTAACGTTCTTACAACTACCAACTTAGTTGTGCTTGCGAGACATGTTTTTTTTTCCTATTATTGAAAAAACAATGAGTGATTGTTAGAGAGAGTGTTGCTAGCACTACTCTATTATAATTATGAGGATGTTAGTATTAGTTTGCAAACATAAATTTTACTAAATTTTCTTGTTTTTTTACAATAAAACAAACTTCATTCAAATGCTAAAATAAGAGTACAATCAAATTGGATATGAGATGGGACATTCCCCACCCACATTTTGAACGTCAAATACATCCTATCAATACATATAGGAATTTTAGAATCCAAAAGTAAGTTAACAAACCAAGCTCTTCATTCTAAGAGTCAAACTAAATTCTTCCACATATGGCCAATGATCAATGATAATGAAAGATCCATAGTCTTTAATTGCATCCGTCCTCGGAAAAAAAAAATTGTTGTCGGTGTTCGCTCATTTCGACTATAGTTGGTCGTTGAAATGACCAATTCAACCACATGTTGGCAAGTCATTTTTAGAACTGAGTGAATGTTGAACATGGTGATAGCCACAATAAGCTTCTTACTCAAAATACACTACCAACAAAAAGAGTCATTTTCAAGCATTTCAACAAACATGTTGAGTACAAATTTGAAGCAAATTATAAATAACAATTAAACACAAGCAAAGAAACATAACAAAAAAATCATAAAAACTTCAGCACAATTATTAGATATCAAACCGGAAAGTGATGAAGTGATCAAAAGACAAAGTTTTCATGGTGGCTTTCTAGGAGGCTGCTTGAAGATCCACTCTGCAGTTGGGATTGAAACCATAAGAGTCAGATTTAAAGGTGGTGGATGAGGTGGAGGACGATCAATCGGAGAGAACTTTGTAACGATATGGCGTCGGATAAACCCTAACTAGAGGAAGTTGCTCTTGTCCGTTGTCTTCTATGCCAACAACGTGAGATGAATCAAAGAGCCATATAGCTTTGGAGTATATGATAAAACAAATGGCCAAAGGAAGCCTAAATCGATGGAACCAAAAAACAACCAATAGATGATAACAACAAATGCCACAAACAGAGATGAAAAGAAAAAGGCAATCAAGAGATGGGATTCATGGGACAATACACAGCCAATAGATGGAAAAGAGGCACCAACAATGGGGATTATTCAAACACTATACGCCAAAAACCTACCAAGGAAAATAAAAAACCTAGCAGGCGGCACAAGGATGAATATATGAAAATTCATTTTAACAATGCACTGTTGATTTAAAAATGAGCTTTCTGTACGTAGTTTATGTTTGAATACTTTTTCTCAAAATGTATGTTTTATAAAATGAAATTTGTTTAAATCGTATTAATCAAAAGTACGTATATTTACCAAAAAGATACAAATTAAGGAAGTACACTACAGTGACAAGAAGAGGGTAAATAGAGAAGTTGAGCTAGTTTCTTAAACAGAAAAATAAAAGCATCGGTGATGGTACTTTCAAGTTTCAACTCAATTGACATTCAAATTCAGACCAAGTTTCAACATCCAAGGTCGCAACTTGCATATGAGCATTAGTGTTCCCTTTTACAAAATTAATACACATCTCTAGATGTTTAGCTGTGTACAATGTGAGCCTAATTAATAATAATTTAATCACAAACGCCATACTTGTATGTACGTGTGAAAATAGAGCAAGATGACTAACAATAACAAAACCAAACCCAAATCTAATCCAATTTGTTAAGGGTATTACTTTCTAAAAGTGTAGTTTTGGATGATACAAAATTAGAAGTTTTGTCAGATATGTACATCTGAACTCATGTTTGGAGCGAGGAAAGTTTTCCCCTTTGTTAGCGCTTCTTGTTCCTTCCGGACTTTGTGGATTTGGAAATTGGGCTTGAACCTGCGGCCTCCTTGAACGCGGATGGACACAAGTGACTTATACTACATTCTCCACAGCGAGGTCTTAGAGGTGTACAAATTGTCTGTCCAAATCCAACCTGTTGATATTCAATAGATAATATAGATAGATAAATAGATTCAATAGATAATATAGATAGATAAATAGATATGCTACGATGTTGTATGAAATAAGATGCCAAACTGAAAATTTCTTGTGTTGAGTCTCTTCGGTGTAAATGAAATATTTAATAACTATCTTCATAGCAAAATATAAGAGTAAAATTGCACAGGTTGAATTTGGATAATGGTTTGCCATACCAATAGAGGATTAATTGGATCCCATTCTTCCCTTGGAAGCCACAATTGCAGTGACACTCTTGTCTCTTCAGGTGTCAAAGTTTTCTAGCACAAGTGAAAAAATAATTAGTAAATTTCAATTGTCATCTTTAGAACCAAGTGACAGAAAAACTACATCCAAGTTATAAAGCACTAAAACAGACACGGTACTTACAGTGACACGTAAACATGGATAACAATTTAAGAAAATGGAAGTAATTAAATGTAACCAAATATGTAGGTGTAGGTGTCGGTGTCAAACACCAACACATGTTTGACACCAAACACACCTTTAATCTGAAGTGTTGGTGTCCAAGCCACTTACAAAGAGGGTTTGTAATAACTTATAACTAACGTTGAAAAATTTCTAACGTGTAAAAGTGATATCATTTGATGATACAACATACGAATATTTCAGATTCCTTGAAGTCGGGAGATCACGAATCTTGGAAAGAATGAAGAATTTTGGTGCAAATGTATTTTGAATCTGATTTATTAAATTTGAACATGAGTCATCCGATCAAGTTTAATAGAGGAAAGAAGCTAGGCTAGCTAACTATGGTATAGCCATAGCTTAACACCACCTGTAACTGATTCTCAACCGAATCAGTTACTGGCATAACTGACTTACTCACACCAGTCAGTCACTGCCAATGTGCAACTGGCAGTAGCCAGTCACAGAATGCATCTATAAATAGATGATTCCACTTTGTAAGATGTAATCTCAACTCATAATCAAAGAAATTAGTTTTAGAAATTCTACAATTCTCTCTGAGAATCTCTATGCATTCAGCTAAACTAGAATCTTAATATGGTATCAGAGCCAGGTTCTTTCCTCTATTAAAGATGGACAACCCAGGTTGCTTTATTGCAGCAAATTCATGGTTCTCTAATCGCAAGAAATCCAAATCCACGTATTTTATAGCATATCAACCCAAAAAAATGCCATGATGAAGTTTACCACAAACAAAATGGATACATTTGTTGATAACAGAAAATAATTTGCATGATTTTTTACCTACAGCAGTAAATATATTGAAGTTCAATTACATATCTGCACCAGCACCAAGATGCTAAGGGAACAAATAAATTAGGTAATAATGATTCAAGAACAAAATGTGATGCCACCAAACTTAAAAGGAACCTGTTTCGTGCCCAATCTTGACACCCAACCTAGCCGATTGCAAATGCGGTGGACATGAGTATCTACACATATCCCTTGGACATCGTTCCATGCAACATTCATAACCTATTGTGCCACTAACAAAATCAGCTTCAGAAAAAACTGATGAACCATACAATTCAAGTCGAGTTAGAAAATCTATTACTCATACCAAATGAGCCATCTTAGGACCTATGCCTGGAAGTTGTAGTAGTTGCTCAATTTTGCTAGGTATGTCTCCACCATACTTCATGAGACAAATATTTGCAATTTTTTTCAAGTTAGTGGCTTTTCTCGTATAAAACCCAACCTGGAAAAAGAAGAAACAAAATAAAATACAAGCACAGATTCAGTTAATACAGCGAAAAACAAACATAACCTTAAAAGAATTGGCACAATAACATGCAAGCCGAGGAAAAACTTTAATATTCATAAGTCTCTTCCTTAACTTACCACTAAATCCAAATCATTTGAACCGAGGTAATATTTTTAAAAGAAACAAGGAACATACTGGGTAAATCAACTTTTTTATGGCTTCTTCATTAGCATTGTTGATTGCATCAGGAGTAAGCAGATCGTTTTGAAGAAGACGTTGGATTGCCCCTATATTCATGAAAACACATTTGTAACTATCACTGTTTCATAAGTTGAAACATGACATAAATTTCTGAGCAACTACTAAGCTTCAATCACATACTTCAAAAGTAAAATGTCAGGATGACGTTTGTTAAATAGGTTAACTAGCAATGTATTTATTTTTTGAATCCAATCATCCATGTCAAGAAATATATAAACTATCCATTCTATGAAAAAGTGTTTGTATTTTCCATTTCCAGCATTCTTTTTCTTCTTTGACAGAACCCTTTTAAGTTTTAACTATCTGGTGTGAATCAGTATTTGATCTTAAAAACAAAATAGCAGCATATACTCAGAGTGCACCACTGTGTACAGAAGCCAGGAAATTTAACAAGTTTTATATACTAAAAACTTTAGAAGGCATATGTACTCACCATGATTGATATGATCCTTGGTTTGGCTTGATAAAAGAGAAGATACCAGGACAGCAAATCTTCTTTCCTGATAACATGGGCATTTTGATAAGGGTAAATTCAGTCACATAATGCTTAAATAAATAAACTTATCCAACTGAAAATCATATGTTGAGCAAACCAATCAATTCAATACAAGATTACACGAATAGTTGACAAGGTTGGTCATCATCGTCGCCAACTCTTGAAATAAGTAATGGCTATACTGGTGGTTGATGATTGATGAAAAACAATTTATTTATCAAATCAATAGCAATTACACATATTATAATCACATGTATAATTTGTGTCACTTTTTCAAAAAGTACCAAGACATAAATCAACAAATAAATGCTTATATTTTCCCCAAACTGAAATATCAAATTAACAGAAGTATAATACAGAGTCAAACCTTAGGAGGTAGTGTAGAACCAGCTTTCTCACATCCCATAGTGTCTACTGGTGCATCTCCAGAACACCTCATTTTGCGAATACCCTCAAGCGTCTCTTCCCAGCGTGCAGGTGATTTAACTATATCATATATGAACTAAACAATTTAAGCATCCCAGACTAGTAGACTTAAGGTGTGGTAATTCTATCAGTCAAACAGTAGGGAAGTAAATTAGTGTCAAGTTAATATGGTCACAAAATGATAACATGAATATCTCCATTGCTATAGACTTATAGGTGACAAATCAAATAAATATTCTTCATTATATGCATTCTTGAGAAAATGTCATGGAATTTAACCAACACACAAACATGCTGTACTGTAATCTATACACAAAGGAAAGATGGAAATGAAATTAAACAAAATAAAAGTTGCAAAGTTCGTATAAATCCCTTTTTAGAATTTGATTATGTTCACTGAATAAACGTATTTTAATTTACCAAATGATTAAACAGCCAGCATTGTTAAAATGATGAGTGAAAACCTGCTTTGCTACATTAATTATTACCCAAGTTTCTTGATTAACAATTCTTAAAGCATTATATAATACCAAAAGAGGAGATAAACATTTATGAAAAACACCTAAAACAATGGTGGCTTTTAGGGTGAGGAAGTTTCTCATATGGCCTACAGTGGACGGATAATTAAAAATCATTCAACTCCAACAAAGATCAGTGTCACTCCCAGTAAATAGAAGCCCATGGTGTCATTCGGTCATCATGAGATTCACGACCGAGACAATGACCTAATCAGTTTCAGTTCAGCAAAAAACAAGGAAAATAAATGACTCGAAACTCAACTTATATATGTTTTTCTTGCTTTTGCTGAACCGACGTCGATCATATCACTTTATCACATGTAAGAACGTCGAGGACCCTGAATTTCTACTTAGTGTAACAACATCATTATTTGAGTGATTTTCAAACATTGCTCCACTGTAAACCACATTTCCCCACTCTAGCAATTGCCTAAAACAATTCCCTTTTGCAACTATTTACTCTATCATTTCTTACTACTTACCCCTATGTGTTGTAGAAGCAACTTCGCTTTCAGTTGGAGTCACATTCACATCTAAGCTCATTTCTGATTTTACTGCAACGGAAACACACTTTTATAAGATCGTCTAGGGGAGATTCCCTGCAGTCAGCGTGTTTGGAACATAGTCTGATCAAGATCAGACGGCTCCAAACACGCTGACTGTAGGGAATCTGCATGCCTAAAAGAGGCAATACACTAACACCAGCAATACAAACTTAAGCAAAAAGTAACTTACTGCACTGAGTCAATTCATTTGATCCTTTATATGCAAAGTCTTCAATTTCAGGCAAACCAAACGTCTGTTTACACAGAAACATATATACAAAACAGAATCATAACTTATTTATTGTAAGACACATTTTAAAAATGAAAAATACTTAATACATTGCAAGCTAAAAACTTTACTGTAAAAAACACAAATGGGCATGCTAAAATTCATGATTTAAACTTCCTAAATAGAAAGATTGAGAAAAATGAAGAAAAGAAAAAAAAAATTGATAGAGACACCCATGAATGACCCATTAAAAACAAAGAAGCAGTGATGAAAAAGGTAGTTACTTTATGAGTCTGTGTTGAAGGTAGATGTTGATTTTGTTGAAGTTTTGTCATGGTGGTGGTGATTCCTTTGGCTTTTTTGTTTCTTCGGACGTAGACATGAACTGGTTGGGAAGCTGAAGCGCCGGATGTGGGGTCGGAGTCGGAGGGTTTGATGGAAGCGGATGTTGTTGTAGTATCAGACATGATCATAACTTTGATTCTCCAACTCCTCAAAACAAACCAAGGAGAAGAAGAGGGAAGGACCAACATTTTCATTTTGGAGATGTATTTGTATGGAAGCATAGTGATTATCACGTGATTCGGACACGGACACCGGACACGATACAGATAGATACTGATACGTCGACACGGCTAATAATTTAAAAAAGTTGCATAATTTAATGTAATTATTTGTGTCGGTGTTGTGTCCATACACGTGTTCGACACGAAGACATGCTTAATCCGAAGAGTGTATGTGTTTCATAATTATCTAATTAAATGATTAACCTAATTGGAAGAAAAAAAAGTGAATTAATTAATTAACTTTTAAGCAAAATTGATTCATTAATTACTTATGTAATATCACACTTCAGACTTAAATAATTATCAGTGTTGAGACGATGTATCAGAGATGTGTTAACTGAAGGGCAATTTGGTAAATGCCACTCAAGACTCAATAAAAGGGTCAAAGCCCATTTCCTTCTCATTTTTACTTCTCATTTTCTCTCTCTAGAAAATCATAATTCCCTCTCCTTCTCTCTCTACTCCCCACGCCACTCTCTCTTCCCTTCAATCATCTATCTCCTTCCTCTAATCTTTCCCCAAATCAACATGTAAGCACACTTTTGTGACTCTTGAGCCAATTTGGAAGCAAAAGGAGCAAGGAAGAAAGAAAGGAAAAAGGGCAAAAGTCAGGGTTTTGAGAAGGAATCAAGTTAGGATTTTGAAGAGGAAAGCTTGTCAAGGATCATCATCAGTTTTAGGTGAGTTCCCTAGGGTTTTAGAATCCGCTTTGAGTAATTTTGAGTGTAAATTATAATTTGAGCAAAGTTTAGAAAAAGTGTGCCCTAATATTTGTTAGGGTAAATTACACTTTTGGTCCTTTAAATATTTTTCAGGTTTCATATTGGTCCCCTAATTAATAAAAGTAACATTTTGGTCCCTTAAATCCTTCTTTGTTGTCACTTTGGTCCGTTCCGTTAGTTTGTGTTAAAAAACGTTCACTTTTTGTCCCTTAAATATTTTTCAGGTTTCATATTGATCCCCTAATAGAGGACCAATATGAAACCTGAAAAATATTTAAGGGACCAAAAGTGAACGTTTTTTAACAAAAACTAACGGAAGGGACCAAAGTGACTAACATAAAAGATTTAAGGGACCAAAACGTTACTTTTATTAATTAGGGGACCAATATGAAACCTGAAAAATATTTAAAGGACCAAAAGTGTAATTTACCCTATTTGTTATGTGCTAATTCCTTGTTCAATTATGTTTAAACTGTTTAATTGCAAAAGAAAATCCTTTTTAACTTCTTTGGGAAGCTTGGGTAAGTTGGAATGAATTGAAATGGTTGAAAATGCAATTTCTGAACATTTTCTGAACTGTCATGGTCGCTACAGCGAGCTGGAGCTCGCTGCAGCGAGCAGGTATGATTTTTGGTTCTGCCTACGGTCGCTATAGCGACCAGCCCGTCGCTATAGCGAGCTCACCAGGACAGCTCTTGACAGCTGAGCTGTTTTGGGTGTTCTGGTGCGCGCAGGTGAGGTTTTCCGCAACCGTTTTCTCCAAAAACATTTAAGAATCAATAAACACCATTTTAACTCGTCCAAGAAGCTCCCAAATGGATGTAATCATAAAGAACAAGGATTATGCAATAACTTAGAATTGTTTAGAATTGTGAGGGTAAAGTTTAGACGGGTATGAGAACATTTCCAACAACCAAGTAGTGGCTTATGAAAACGATAAGCCTATGACCCTATACTCATATGTTAAGCATTGGGAGATTGATCCCCTTAAGGAATGCATTAGATATGCAAAAGCTTATAGAAAAGTATTAGATGTACCACAAGTACTTAAGATAAGAATTATGCTAAAGTTTATACGTGTTCAGCAGACTCCGGACTACGCCGGATGGGATTTCTCCGAAAGGGATATCCACACGTAAGTTTACAAGTTATATTTATATATATATATATATATATATAAAGAAGAATAAAAAGAACAAGTTAATAAAAGGACTAGATGTGTCTCATGTAGTCTCGCTAGTTAGAATACAGGGGGTTCCAGGTTAAGCTGGAATGGTGAAGTTACCGTCCACGAGGGCAGCTACACATCAAAGTCAAGAAAGATAATGTGTCTCCTGTAGTCTCGTTAGTTAGAATACAGGGGGTTCCGATGAAGTTACCATCCGAAAGGACAGCTGGAACGGTGAAGTTACCGTCCGCGAGGACAGCCACACAAAAGTAAGAGGAGTACGGTGTTAGCCTGATATGATAGGAATTTCACCGGTATGATGGGAGATGTACTTCGGGGTTACTCCACCCGGATGCACTCCGTAAAATGAACTCAGATAATTATTGTTTGTTCAACGCTAACTTCTAACTTATGTTACAAGAAAAATGAATATGTATATATATTATATACTAAGAGATAAGACAAAGTAGTCATCAGACATCAGAAAGTGATCATAGACTTCCCCTCGATCACTAAGCATAAGATTATGTATATGATAAGTATATGATAAGATAAAGACATATAGCGATCCTAGTTTTCCCCTGATCGCGAAATATGTAGAGAATGACGGCGATCGTAGGTTTCCCCGAGATTGACGAAAGTAGGCACGGCGACCCTAGGTTCCCCGTGGTTGCCAACAGTAGGTTGGGCTGGAGCTCGCTGAGACATTATGTCTCATCCCAATCCTTCTGGTGCAGGTTTACAGGTAAGCAAGAGGTTTTCAGATGAAGTTCTTCAGGGAGACGCTGGATGGAGTGCAGTTGCTCGTCATGGACAAGCTCAGAAGTTTATCAGCATATGTTTAAGTATTTGTAAATGATATTTGGATAACTGTATAAACGAGTCAACTTGTACTCATTCAGTTGTATGTATTATTATTATTGAAAATTTTAATGTATCCGGTATCAGATTAATACACATGCTAAATATTCTAGACAATTTAGTATGGGTGTTACAATTGGTATCAGAGCAGGTCGATTCAGACCGTGCCTTGGGTCATTAAAGATTTAATAAAGTAGTGGGACCATTGGGTTTCGGATATTGTTCTAAAGGTCACATCTAGTTGGGCTTGATCAACTCAATCTAGTATATGACAGTTAGGATAAATGTCCGAGAGCTGAATGTGACCAAGGAGGAATGAAGTATATGAAGAGCGAAGTTTATGGTGTCTAAATTTTAAGACAGGAATTAACAAAAGAGTAACCAATGTCAAATGGTGGCCATCAAACCGTAAAGTAACGAAGCCTGTTAGTGGCGAAGTTTCAGAAACATAAGAGATATTTAAAAGTAAGGTGAAGCACCTCAACCTAGTTGGACGCGTCGTTGGACGATGCCTCGTCTGCGGAAGACATAAGGATTAAGGAATCATGGGATACTCTAAGGAATGACTTGGAACCGCAGTTTGAGAAGTTAAAGTGAGGTGTGGACTAAGTAACAATTATGAGTACAGAGTTAAGGAATTGCAGTACCAAACCTAGAGACTCGAATGAGGAATTATCGGTCGGTTTTTGAAACCTCTAGACTCCCAGCAAAGATAGAGTGCTGAAGAATCGAACTCCAATCGGATGAGATTTTAATGTCCAAACAGTTAAGAGAATTAATTATGGATTAAGTGAATTAGTTGGACAGATGAAGCTAAACACTCGAACGTGGTCATTGAGCGTGAATCGCAAGTAAGTTTAACCCCATCATATCAGCCGCACCTCCCGAACCATAAATGCCGGATTAGTGAATTAAGGAGAGAAGATGGTATGCGACCTAAGAACTAAGATGGATGAATAAGTGGTAATAATAAGACCTGTTGCATATCGAAGCGTGAATCAGATATTCAGATGTGTCCTATTAGTAAGGAGATAGGAAATAAGCTAAGTTTAACTGGAACTTTACACAATGAAAGATGGATATTGAATAATTAGTCGTTGGAATTTAGTGAACTGATGGACGAACAAAGTCGAACTATCTTGATTGGATAAAGAAGACAACTTTACGCCAACACAAGATTATAGTAGACAAGAGATGAAGGATAATCGGAATTTTAGCCGAGATTTATTTAGAGGCTTTATTAACAGGAAGATCTTCGCCAGTACAAAAGTTAAGGTTGTGGTTAATGTAAGAAGTTCTATGTTCAATTGATGGGTTTCCTTACACAATTATTCTGGAAAGCCGGAAGTGATCACCTTATGTTAGTATGCTTTCGAAGGTGGTAGAATGTACAGACCTTGGATTGTTAAAAACCATGTGAAGAAGTCAATAGTCGAGAAGACCTATGGGAATTACTTATTATTAATGGAGGATCATTCAGATAATAGAATCAGATTTTGAGTTGTTAATGCAGTAACGAGTTACTGAATGAATCAAAAGGTAATGATAAGGTGTTGAAGTTCAAGATCAGTTAACTGGAGGGATGATGTTTAGCGGAAAGCAAGTATCGTTTTTATATCGTTCCACAGGGATTAACGTGATATCATAAACCGTTCAACGTCGATTATCGTCTTAAGTTAGGGTTTAACCTTTTTCTTTACTACACTACTCAACATTTTAAAAACATAATAAATAAATAGTAGAGTAATAGGACATAGAAGGTGTTAGGATTAACGTTCATCAATCCAACATCGTTTGTATTCGATTGATTGTAAATACGGATTCTAGCTTTTTCTTATATATGACATTATCACGTATTGCTCAACAACGTCATTGATTTCCCAAATGACGTCGTGAGATCGATCGTATCGTTTAATCGATGATTTCTCAATCTATTAAACGATTTGAAAGCTTTACGATCCAATACTTAAATGTAATTATCAAAACCAAATCCCATTTCTAGAATTTCTTATCTTGATAGAATATCATTCTAAACCTAGATTCAAAAGTCTTTTTCAACAACATTTAAATCAAATATAAGAGTGAAAAGCAAGAAGAAATTCAATGGTATATAAAAATGCTAGAATCATATATTTAATAATCAAAAGTTTACAACATGGAATGATTGATTACCTATTAATCCCAACAAAGGAGATTAGTTGATCATTGTCATGACAACTATTGCAAAACAAGAAAGGAAGATGAAGATATATTAAGGTTTGATGTCTCAAATCTTCTTAATGTAATCTTCAATCCAAATCACTTTGCTATGTGAAGTTTTCCTCCTTCTATGCCTATTCTCTCTCTCTTAGAATTAAACTCTTAAATTTCGTGTAAAATGCAAGCAATACAATAGTAAGTTTTTTACCTAAAAGCTGTAAAAAGCTTTAAATACTAAGACTGAAAATTACAATTTCGCTCATCGATGCGTAATGTCGCTGAGCGAACGTTCAAAAGTGCCCAATGGAAAGCAGCCACGTCATCTTCAGCATTAACCGCCTTGATGATTTCGCTGAGCGATCCATACTTCACTGGGCGAGAACAGCTTCCCCTGTTTCAGAAATTCCCTGTCTTGTTTCGCCAACCTTTCGCCACGCAATCGCTGAGCGAAGGTGACATTTACTGTTCCAGCTGAACTCTCTGCCTACTTCCGCCAAGATCTCGCCAAGGCTGCGCTGAGCGAAAGTGCTCATCAGAAACTCCTTAAAATCTCTGCCTGACTTCGCCAACTTTTCGCCAAGACTTCGCTGAGCGAAAGTCTTCATGCATTTTTCATTAATCTTTGATATTTTCAGGTCCTGGCTTGCTTTTTCCTACACAAATGGGGAAGAATAAGATATATAAATAATAATTGGCATTTATTCATAAATTCCATGCTTTTCCTAAGGTAACTTGCACAACAAGTAACTAAAAAGCTTTGTAAAAGACATGGATTTAATCATATTTTGCCACTTATCAAGGGACTCGAAGGTAACCTAAGAGATATGGTAAGACCATAGAGACCAAAGTTGTCTCGGAAAAGAGTATAAGTATGAAATCCTTGCGGATAAGAATAAAAAGGGAAGGTAACGAGACTCGAATCATCAGTGTATGAAAGATGTGAATTTCCAGAAGTCATGTTTCTAGAAGTTGTCACAAGAGAATTAAGTGTGAATTTAAGTTGCTCCAGGTTTACCCTTAGTAGGGTTTCTGCAATGTTTAAAATTATTATACATGTTAAACTGACCATGAGATGGTTACGGAAATCGGAACATGGAGAATGAGCTAGAACCAGTGTTTAAGCTGTTCTGACGGAATCACTGTTTGGCTTGTAGCTGTTACTGAAAACTGCTTATAGGTTTTGGTGTAATTTCGCGAAAACAAGTATTTTGTGTGTGTCCGAAAGAAAACACAAAGCCAGGAGATGACCAATCAATAATTTAAGCAGGTGGGATAAGCCACAAGAGAAACAATAACGTCAGATGGTTTTGTTACGGTAACTACAGAGTGATAAAGTAAAAGGATTGGTCAAGGAAATTTTATTTGGCAATAGTGGTGTATTGCTCCAAATTCTAACTCGAGTTGTTAAGAATCAGAGTTGCGCAGCGGAGTAGTAATCCAAGAATAAACTAATGAACAATGCTAAGCTGAAGCTTAGGGAATGTCAAGGTGTTAAGTGCTTAATTCTTATAATACGGAATAACAGTAAGTAGAGACGACTTGAACATATCACAAGTTCTAATGGAAAATTATGGAAGTTAAGTTGAGGAATACTTCAAACCTCGAAACCCATGAGAAAAGGAATATCGAAACAGTTTAAGAATATATGGTAAGGAATAAGAAGGATGTGGTTCTAGCACATTAAGTCTGAATCAATGGAAGTTATCGCTAAAACGGTAGTTTAGCTATTTTAGCTCAGTAACATCAAGTATACTTGAAGGGTAAGTTATTCCACATTGTACCCACGTTATGATAACATACCGCATGTACCAGGTGGTGATTAGTAATGTATACTTATTGGGCAGTGTTTATGCTACTCAGACAGTAGTGTAATACATTCTTTTTCAGTAATGTGACATGTATTAGTAACCGTGGTACGCACTTAGGAATGTTAAAGTAGGAAGGTTCTGACCGAGTAGGTTTGTTGATATCAAACGTATCTTAGCTGAAGAGTTCGGAAATTCTTGAACTTAATGTCCACCAGTAAAGGAAGAAGAACTTTCTATGCAGATTAAAAGTCACTCGTAGTCTACAGTAAAAGGCTACGTAAGTTCGAGTTATGATTAAAGGATTAAAGATTAAGTGTGTTATTTTTTGTAGCAATCAGAGTAGAGTTTTCTTTTGAAAACAAGGATCTTGAACTCTATGTTCAGAAATGAGAAATGAGTTTATGATGTCGAGAGAATGTAACCATAATTTACATTATGAGTTGATGTATACTCAAGAAATAAGCATGAGTTAAGAATAAGAAGAAGAACTCCAACTGAGGTGGTATTGTCTCAAGTATGTTTTGATTAAGTATGATGTCCCGTTAGTCAGACAAGGATGATGCGACGTGTTGTGTACCCATTAGTAGTGTACACGTACTCGATCATGTATGTGAATTAAGTGCTATGAATTGTACTATATGATGATATGTGAGACGACTTATACCACTCATCACTTGGACTAAACTCCTATGAGTTTTGGATATATCAGTATAGAAAATAATTATGCTACGGCAAGAATTCAAGAATAAGTTGTGACAGGAATGATAGAGGATCAGCAAACTCCCAATATGAAGAATGATTCTTAAGTCATTAAGATACGCGTTGACGTCGTAGACTAATTGAAGCGGAGCACGAGTAATCTGTAAGAATTCCGCGAGCTCTTGAGAATTCCATAGTGGAAGTAATGATAGAGATAAATAACACATCGTGATGTCGGAAAGAAAAGAGCAGGTGCTAGAGGTGAAACCTCCAGCTTATACTTGGAATACTAAATGAAGTTGGAATAATCCTTGCATTTGCATGTGCGTGCACAATATCAGATGTTCTCGGTGTAAGGATGATTCTATATGGAAAGGTATGACATAGGTCTATAAGTAAGGTGTCGTCGTATGAGACGAAAGATAAAGATAATAATTCATTGGAATTAGATGCAGTGCAATAATCCATTGAAGAGTGGGAATATTTGAGGAGGATGAGATTACCCAGTAAAAGTATCCGAGGTTTGGTAACCTTAAATTGAATTTGCAAGAAACGTATGAACAAGAGACATAGTCAAATGAGTCGGGTAGATTGGTTCAGACAACCGCTCATCCTACTATGTAAGAAGTGTGTAATGTGCACCAAGCCTTTCGGTCGCGTAAGGAACTGTCAAATATTTTAACTTACAGAGATGGGACAGTTCTTCCATCCAAGTTAATCTAGGATCATAAGAAATCTACATGTCAGACCCTCAGATAATCAGGGAATTTCGATAAGCAAGTTGAGTAGAGAATTGGCTAATAGGGAAAGAAGTATGAAGGATCTTTTAATATGTGATTTCAAGAGGATTCTAAATTTCGAGGACGAAATTTCTTTAAGGGGGGTAGATTGTAATATCCCACTTCAGACTTAAATAATTATCAGTGTTGAGACGATGTATCAGAGATGTGTTAACTGAAGGGCAATTTGGTAAATGCCACTCAAGACTCAATAAAAGGGCCAAAGCCCATTTCCTTCTCATTTTTACTTCTTATTTTCTCTCTCTAGAAAATCATAATTCCCTCTCCTTCTGTCTCTACTCCCCACGCCACTCTCTCTTCCCTTCAATCATCTATCTCCTTCCTCTAATCTTTCCCCAAATCAACATGTAAGCACACTTTTGTGACTCTTGAGCCAATTTGGAAGCAAAAGGAGCAAGGAAGAAAGAAAGGAAAAGGGGAAAAAGCCAGGGTTTTGAGAAGGAATCAAGTTAGGATTTTGAAGAGGAAAGCTTGTCAAGGATCATCATCAGTTTTAGGTGAGCTCCCTAGGGTTTTAGAACCCGCTTTGAGTAATTTTGAGTGTAAATTATAATTTGAGCAAAGTTTAGAAAAAGTGTGCCCTAATATCTATTATGTGCTAATTCCTTGTTCAATTATGTTTAAACTGTTTAATTGCAAAAGAAAATCCTTTTTAACTTCTTTGGGAAGCTTGGGTAAGTTGGAATGAATTGAAATGGTGGAAAATGCAATTTCTGAACATTTTCTGAACTATCATGGTCGCTACAGCGAGCAGGCATGATTTTTGGTTCTGCCTACGGTCGCTATAGCGACCAGCCCGTCGCTATAGCGAGCTCACCAGGACAGCTCTTGACAGCTGAGTTGTTTTGGGTGTTCTGGTGCGCGCAGGTGAGGTTTTCCGCAACCGTTTTCTCCAAAAACATTTAAGAATCAACAAACACTATTTTAACTCGTCCAAGAAGCTCCCAAATGGATGTAATCATAAAGAACAAGGATTATGCAATAACTTAGAATTGTTTAGAATTGTGAGGGTAAAGTTTAGACAGGTATGGGAACATTTCCAACAACCAAGTAGTGGCTTATGAAAACGATAAGCCTATGACCATATACTCATATGTTAAGCATTGGGAGATTGATCCCCTTAAGGAATGCATTAGATATGCAAAAGCTTATAGAAAAGTATTAGATGTACCACAAGTACTTAAGATAAGAATTATGCTAAAGTTTATACGTGTTCAGCAGACTCCGGATTACGCCGGATGGGATTTCTCCGAAAGGGATATCCACACGTAAGTTTACAAGTTATATTTATATATATATATATATATATATATATATATATATATATATATATATATATATAAAGAAGAATAAAAAGAACAAGTTAATAAAAGGACTAGATGTGTCTCCTGTAGTCTCGCTAGTTAGAATACAGGGGGTTCCAGGTTAAGCTGGAATGGTGAAGTTACCGTCCACGAGGGCAGCTACACATCAAAGTCAAGAAAGATAATGTGTCTCATGTAGTCTCGTTAGTTAGAATACAGGGGGTTCCGGTGAAGTTACCGTCCGAAAGGACAGCTGGAACGGTGAAGTTACCGTCCGCGAGGACAACCACACAAAAGTAAGAGGAGTACGGTGTTAGCCTGATATGATAGGAATTTCACCGGTATGATGGGAGATGTACTTCGGGGTTACTCCACCCGGATGCACTCCGTAAAATGAACTCAGATAATTATTGTTTGTTCAACGCTAACTTTTAACTTATGTTACAAGAAAGATGAATATGTATATATATTATATACTAAGAGATAAGACAAAGTAGTCATCAGACATCAGAAAGTGATCATAGACTTCCCCTCGATCACTAAGCATAAGATTATGTATATGATAAGTATATGATAAGATAAAGACATATAGCGATCCTAGTTTTTCCCTGATCGCGAAATATGTAGAGAATGACGGCGATCATAGGTTTCCCCGAGATTGCCGAAAGTAGGCACGACGACCCTAGGTTCCCCGTGGTTGCCAACAGTAGGTTGGGCTGGAGCTCGCTGAGACATTATGTCTCATCCCAATCCTTCTGGTGCAGGTTTACAGGTAAGCAAGAGGTTTTCAGATGAAGTTCTTCAGGGAGACGCTGGATGGAGTGCAGTTGCTCGTCATGGACAAGCTCAGAAGTTTATCAGCATATGTTTAAGTATTTGTAAATGATATTTGGATAACTGTATAAACGAGTCAACTTGTACTCATTCAGTTGTATGTATTATTATTATTGAAAATTTTAATGTATCCGGTATCAGATTAATACACATGCTAAATATTCTAGACAATTTAGTATGGGTGTTACAACTTATCTATCAATAAAATGGGTTTTTTTCTAGATTACCTTTTACAAATTTGTGGGTAAATTACCCTCTGCTGATGTGGACCAATTAAAATGAACAATGTGAACTACATTAAGTAAAATCAAACATTTAATTACATTTTATGTATTTTGAATATATTTTTGCTATTTACATACTCACCCCACATTCAATAAATGTGTCTTTATGTTTTAAATCAAAAAATCTAATGAAATCTTTCGTTACCTCATTTCAATTGTTTAGGAATATTTTATTCTTTTTTTCTTTACTATTTTTTGTTTCCACTCTTCTTTTTTCTGCAAATTTTTTTACACCATGTCTTAGTGTTTTTTCAATCTTGGTTCTTCATCTCTCACAAATTCACAAAATCTATTATTTTTCTACCCTAGAAAGATCTAAAAAAATAGTACAAACATTATTTTCTTTTACACCGATTAAATTATATATTCCCTTGTACCCAAAAAAGAATATATATTCTCATGTGTTTATATATCATTACTAGTTTAAACGTTAGTTTTTTGACATGATGACTAAACATTATTTTTTCCAAGGTATAAATATATTAGTCTAAAAATTATTTTCTTTGATAAGAATAAAAAAGATATTGGTCTAAAAGTTATGCAATTAATGAATTTAAAACACCTTTTTGTCAAAAGTATATATTTTAAAACACCTAAATTTCTAAAATCATACAACTCGACTTACGATATATGAGTTTTTTTTTACCGTGTACAAGTTTGCACATGTTAAACTTGTGCATATTAAGAAGTTTAAAATAATAAATTTGTATCGGAACTTGTGTATTTTATATTAATTATACAAATTTTGTTATACTTAGTTGCTTTTGATAATTTATATTTTGCATATTATCAATAAAAAGTAATCGAGTATTTATATTTTTTTATGTACACGTGTCACTCCCTTGTTAATTTTATTTTACTCTATTTTTTATTTTCTAATTTTTTTTCTATTTAGCATAAAAATATCACCAAATTATCTTTGGATCCAAATTTTTAAATAATATTTAATTAGTTATCACTTTTTATGTTTTAGCATCGTAATTGAATTTATATTTTAACTATAAAATAATTTAATTCAATAATTTTAATTTTAATTTTTTTTGAAATATTTTTTTGTTTTTTTTGTTTTGAAGAAGTCAAACTAGACCATCGAAATTGAAATCAGAGAGAATCGAACTTGAGACCTTGAGAAAAGCATACGTCAAGGTCCCAAGTCAACGCTTATTTTATTATTATTTTAATTTATTATGCACATGTGCCACAACAATTTAAAATTAAAATAGTTATTTTTATGTAGTAAATAGCTTAACAAATGACATCTAAATTATTATTATAAACTCTGAGTACGAATATCATTACTTCCATGTTTGCATCCATTAATTAAATGTTCTAAAATATCAATATATTTTATCTGTCTGCAGAAGTTAACCTACCCACTTTACGCCCATGGCGGGTTTTATCTATGCATATCAACTTATATTTTTTATCATCCCTAATAATTGCTACATCACTAAAAAATTGTAAAGGTCTATTTTGTTATTAATTTTATAACTTAGAATGTAAAATACATTTTTAAATAATCATATTTTATCGACTTTAGTAATTTTTCACTCATTTTAATTTTATTTTGTGTTGTTTTATATTTTATAATTTATAATAGGGTTTAAAACTAGATGTTAATGAAACTGTGAATAAAAAATAGAGAAAAATATGAATTTGAATTTTGATTATATTAAAGTTGACCCACAATACTATTTTTTTCCGAAGAGTGTTAGATTTTGTTTGCTAGATTACTAGAATTAAAAAAAAAAACATATTAAGGGAGGAAACTGTAGATTTTAACATAAGATGGGAGAGGAATGTAATTCAAGCTTCTTGCAGGGGAGGAAAGTTAAATGTTTTCTACTATGTTTTGCATAAGAGGCGAGGGGAGTGTATATTTTAACATAAGAGAGGGGGACAGTGTAATCCAAGCATCTTTCAAGGGAGGAGAGTGTAATTTACTCGTTAAAATATGGACAGATCATTTTATTATATAGGTTCAACCTTTTTTATGAATTAGATGAACTATAGCGAGCCTTCACTTGTGATTACTCGAACCGTGGTCAGTTTATTTTCTGACAAAGGTTTGAGCTTTCTTCTGAATCAGATTAACTATTGTGTGACTTAACTCGTTATCGATCGAATTGTTGTAGTTATTTTCTGTCAATGGTTTGACCTTACTTGTATATCAGATGAACTATAATGAGACTTAATCCGTTATTAGTCGAAATGTGGCTTGTTCCTTTTTTGACAATGATTTGAAATTTATTCTTGAATGTATGAGCTACAATGGGATTTAAATAGAGATCGGTCAAACTGTGGTTATCACATTGACCGAAAAAGGTTCGATTTCTCTTGAATTGGATGATATATTTTAAAAATTGTTAAGGAATATATTTGGTATTTATTGTAATGAAATAATTATTTTTTTATTTTTATCATATCTAATTTTTGTTTAAATATATTTATTCCATTTTATAAATACACATGTCTTTCCTATCATGATTTTATTTAATTTTCTCTTATACTATGCTACTAAATAATTGCTAGTACGTATCTTTCAAAAAAATTGCTAGTATCTTATTTTCTTTCCTTTATCTTTCTTTCATCAATAAAAAAAATGTAAAGATAGTAGAGACTAAGTTGTCTCTGTTTATATTTCTTGTGAAATAAAAGTGAATTATATATTTTTCAGAGACTAAATTAGGTCTTATATTTTTTCTCAGGAACTAAAATGAGTCTTCATTTTTTTTTAACTTGTCAAAAAAGATATTTGTTTAGGTTAATAGCATTTAGTCATCTTATAAATAAAATAAAATAATGTTTAGACTAATATTGATAGATACAAGCATATGATAATTTATAATAATCTAATTAATAAAAAATCTAACTGATGTCCAAAAAAATAACGTTTTGGAATGTTTTTTTTTTCGAATCCAAGCTTAAAAAAACGACAAGATATGGGGTAAAAAAAATTGTAGAAAAATAAAAATTTGAAACAAAAATCAGTAAAGAAAAAAGAAGAACAAAATTTGTCTAAACAATTGAAATGTGGAAATAAAATATCTCTTTAAATTTTTGGATTGGAAAGATAAAAACACATTAATTAAATATGGGGTAAAGATGCAAATAACAAAAATTCTATGTAAAAAATCTTTCCATGTTTGATTTAGTTAATAGAGTACACATTGTTCAATTTGATTGGTTGATATCATGAGGCGTAAATTACTCCCAAATTATGAGGGGTAACGTAGGTCTCACCATTAGTTATTGGAACAAACAATTGACTCATTAACTCATTTTCATACTCTTGTATTTCTTTATAAAAAGGGTTTATTTGTAATAGAATTATACACATAAGAAATACTCTTTCTCCCACTCTTCTCTCTTTCTCTTCATCATCTATATTTTCGTAACACGTTATCAACACGAAGCTCTTACCAACTGAGATTCAAAAGTTTGAAGCTTACATCGTTGTGCAAAAAAAGAACATATAGGTCGGTTTTATTACTTCTCATTCTTATGAATACTTTTGATTGTTTTTGCTGCTAGATAAATAGTAACTTATTAGTAAAGATGAAAGCATAAAATATATGATAATGTATGAGTGTGGAAAAAGATAGATCTCAATGGATCATATCTATAATATAGTTCCTGAAGGACTTAAAAAATTATAATTTTATTCTCTATAAATTCTTGAAGAATTCCAAAAGGAAGGTACCCCTGAAGGATTGCTTAAAAACTCCATTTTTTTCTAATGAATTCCTGAAGAACTCAATAGTGATGCATCCCTGAAGGATTGCATAAATAAATTGATTAGATTTTTTATATAGTTCTTGAAGAACTCAAAAGAATTCAATAGTGATGCATCTTCGAAGGATTGCACAAATAAATTGATTAAATTTTTTATATAGTTCTTGAAGAACTCAAAAGAATTCAATAGTAATGCATCCTTGAAGGATTGCACAAATAAATTAATTATATTTTTTATATAGTTCTTGAAGAACTCAAGAATTTAGTAATTATGCATCCTTAAAGGATTGCAAAAGTATTGATTCTCATGTATGACAAAACAAATGCAAGAAAATAAAATAAATCATTTGTCACAACAATAAAATAAAAGTTAAAGGTTTGGGAAAACAGTTAAAAGACTTAGAAATTCTCAAAGATAAAAGCGTGGTTTAAACAATGATTCAGTTATGACAGAACTTTACTACGATCTACAAAGCTATAGATTTTTATGGCTTCATGTCACCCTGGTGGCCACTGGGAGTGTTTTACACTCAGCCTTCATGTTAAGCACGTGAAGACGTCCGTTTCGAGTACAATCACATAATCTTAACATGCAACATTGTTAGGTTAGGTCATTAACATTTCCCACTAAAGTGTTATTCTGTTGAGGCTTTGGCCTATGACAAAAGTCCTAGTTTGATCTCAGCGCTTCAAAGGATCCTTTGAGATCTAGTAATCGTGCAAATTAGTCTCTCTTGATCCCTTCACCTCTCAGTGCATAGGGATTAACTCATATCAAACAAACATATTCCATTCCCTTACCCTCTCAGTATCAGAGAACTATAGCATCAACATTCAACAGTAAAAGAGATCAAGTTTTACTTTCAAAGATTTTGAGTTAAATCAGTTTGTTTGAAAGAAGCGCAAAGTTATAGCTTTATAAATATTAAGCAAAGGATATCATAACATCACCATGTCTAAACCACAAGAAGGGGTTTTGCTCATGGTGAGCTGAACCTCAGAGATGAAGATGAAATAACACATAAATGAAAACATTAAAAACTAAATTGATAAATAAATAGAGCTAGTAAGATATTACAATCCTTGAAGGAGAATGGTGAGATAAAAGCCTCATAAAGTAAATCTAACTATAATTCACTAAAAACCAGCACTCATGCTCATCCATGGAGAAGATGAGATGGAGTGAGAAATCTAAAGCTGTTAACCCTAGCTAGAACTTGGCCTTTAAATTTACTATGCAAATTTTTGGACCCTTGGCACTAACATGTGGTTGTCCTTTTATAGTACAAGGTCAACCACTACAAGTTGTACCATTTGGTCATTTCCCCTATGAGTTGTCCTTATCTTATGCTACCTACTACAGACATATTCCTTTTATTCCTCGTACTCCAATCATTGACTTCAGCTCATAATTTTTAACCATTAAGCAATGGCAAAAAATGGTCTCATGAGTCTGTACTATTGTACGACCAAGTTAGCGATCTGAGGCGCTGCATCTTTCCATATCTTCAGTGAAGCATCTTAATCCACGTTGCAGATTCCCAAATCTTCGATGTTAATCCTCATCATGTTTCATCAAACATCCACAACAAGCATTACTAGTTCAAAATGATTAAATAACACTAAAAACTAATTAAAACTATAAAATCCTAAATATACACTGATTAGATGTTTTAGGTCATGCATTCACTCAATTTCTCATTCATTATGGAGGATAAGCGCAGCATAATAACCAACTATTTTGTCGGTTATCAATCTTGATGAAGTTTAGTAGCACACGAGAGAGGCTCACTTGATTTTCAATAACCCTTCTGCTAGACAAAACATCTCGCTTGATTTTCAATGACCTTTTTATCCTCTTGGTATAAGTTATCATGAGGAGTAATTTAGAAAATACAATTATTTTTCTTATTACTTTTGAAATATAAATGAGAATGACTTCTTCTTTTTTTTGATGGGTGTAAAAGTAAGTTATTTTTACTTATACATGAAATTGGAGAGAGTACTCTCTTTCAGTTCTTTTTTAACGGTCTTTTTTTTGTAAAAAAAAATTGTTATTTCTATTTATTGATCGTTTACGAGGTTTCATAAAATATTAGTTATTATTTTATCGATATCTAAAATACATTAAGTAAAAATTTTAATTGGTATTGCAATTATATTTAATAACTAGATGGCCGACCCGCGCTTCGCTCGGGTTCATGATGAGATACATATAGAAGCAAGGCTTAAATGAAAGACATTAAATAAAAACGATGTGAAATACAAAAAACCATGAAATGATGACAAAGATATTAGAAATTGTACATGAGTTACACAATCTAGCCATACTCAAACACATGAGTACAATGTAGACAAAGTAGTTAGATTACAATATTTGAACCTAAAATTTGACAACCTTGATCACATTCTGATGTCCATAATTTTGTCAACTACACGTCATTTGTTCGCAGTGACGAAGCTCGTGAAAAAAACCCATCTCCTACATCATCAAGGCTCCACTCAATTATTCAAATATTAGTCCCCGTTGCTCCAATATTGCCTAAACTACCAAATTTATAAGTCCATAATAATAAGTAGTAAAAGCATATATTTAAAAACAAAATTAAAAAATATAAATGAAACTGAACATGTCCTTGATCATTTTGAAATTCCTGGCAACCTGACTGAAAGATGCTGTGCACAATGTTGGCACAACTGTCCGAGCACCTGTCTACTCAGAACTACAATTAAAATAACGCAGCGTAACAAGGCACAAAATAAAAGGAACACAGCGGAAATATAAAGTACACAGTGAGTTTGTTAACCCAGTTCGGAGCAACTCTCCTACTCTGGGGGATACCAATCCAGGAATGATTCCACTATTATAGTTCTAGTGAAAAGACCAACGCAGACACACTACTTGACTTTGCACCAAGACCCTACCAGTGGCAACTCTATCTAGGAACTCCTAGATATGAGACCCCGTCTCAATTCCTACCAACAGCAACGACCATATTGTTATCAACTACGCAAAACACACCAAGAGAAACACACTCTAATAACACATACTCACTCCGTACTTAAAAGCTTAGGAGCAGCTTACAATTACAACTCAAACAAACTCAGTCCTTAGCTTGAATCAGGGCGATACAAGAAAGGCTCACAATTAACAAAAGAAACCCTAAAAACCTTAAACACACGCTTTGCTAACACACACGGTTTTTAGTTACCCAACTAGGGTTTGTCTTCACAAATATATAATGCTGAAATAACACGGGTTTGGGCTTCAACACAGAGCATGGACATTGACCGGTCCAGCTGAAACAATCATCTAGAAATAATAAAAAGCTTCCAAATATAGAATGATATCTTGTGGAACAAATAGCAAGGCAAATAAAACTTCAAGCAAATCTTCAATCAGATACACGCGCCTTGATCAGCAAGCTAGAGGAAAATAAATCTTCAGGCAAATCTTTGGAAGATTGCGTACACAAAATAAAGCGCTAGCTGGCGCGAACATCACAAGTCACATAAAGCTGTTCCATATGCTACCGCATCTGTCCCAGCATCTGGCTAGTAGATGTTTTTGCAAAATGTAGCCAATCTACAAAAACCCAACAATCTCCCCCTTTGGCAAAATTTTGGCTAAAACACTCTAGAGCCAGTTCTTTGGGAGATACACAGATAAGTTTCCTTCACGTCAACATAGGCACACAACAAGGAAAGAAAATATCGTAGCATATAATGAGATTACTTCCAAGCGAGAAATTGGGACAAAGATAACTTGCAAGTAGTATCAGAGGCATGCACCAGATAACATAAACATCTAGCCTCATAGGAACAACTAGAGAGAAATAAACTCTCAAATAGTGGATTCACATAGAGAAGGGAAAAAATAAATTTCCACACACCAAAAAAAAACTTAACAGCTCCCCCTCAAAACATGTACCAGTACTCCCCCTCAACATATACAGCACTCCCCCTCAACACATGTAACCATACATAATCATGCACACAACCAGCCAAGATAGTATAAGCTATAAGCTACACACATGCACATGCACATTGCATCTACTCCCCCTTTTTAGCCATAAATTCTGACAAATAACAGATAGTGCATACTCATAGAAAGTGCATAGAAACCATAGAGAGTGCATATTACAGACCAGAAGCACACAAGGTGCCAAGAAATTCAGGGCATAGCCCAGTCACCAACAAAAGCAAAAGAAGTACAACAAAGAGATCAGAACAAAACAACAAAATCAGAAATCATCAGAGTCATCAGAGTCATCTTCAGTGGCACCAGCAGAAGCAACAGGCATATTTCCTCCTTCTTCCTCATCCTGCTCACCCTCAGCATCAGCTTCAGCCTTCAAAGCTGCAATGATCCTGTCAATCTTCACCTTCCTAGCTCCAAGAGCCACACTTGTCTCAGTAAGATCAGCAATCATTTGCTTTCTGGAGAGCATACCAGATGTCCGGACAGAAGTACCAGCTACATCAGCATCATGTGTCTCAGACAGCAAACTGCAATCCAAAGCCATAGGACCAGGCCTCTTGCAGGGCTCATCACTACTGATCAAAATATCAGGGTGTTGCTGAAGAATAATTCCACACAGGAGGGTAGGAAAAGCAATTGGAAACTTAATAGCAAAAGACTTAGCATGCTCCAAAACTTGATAATAGATGTAGGCTCCATAATCAAAGGGTGACTTGGTGCCCACGGCATAAATCAACTTAGCCAACCCAGAAGCAACAGAATTTGAGTGAGTGGTTGGAGTCCAGTTTTGAGCACAGATCCTGTTCAGAATAGCATACATGGGAGACAGTTGAGCAGAAGACAAATGCTTTGGCCAGTGCTTAACTTTGTTACCTGTGATGGCCTTGCAAATTGTGTCCTCAGTGACCTCCAGCTCAGGAGTCTCCTCAACAGATCTCTCAAGGTATGTGTTGACCACCATAGGAGAGAAGTTGACACACTTACCTCAAACAAAAACCTTCCTATACTCAGGGTTTCTTGTGTCATCACACTCATCAGAAACATTCACCAGAAATTCCCTGACCAGCTTATCATAACATGGACCCAGATTTCTCACAGTCTTCATTAGTCCAGCATATTCCAACACATCAACCAGCTTTTTACACTTGAAAACTTCGTCCTTAAGATTTCTTTCAAGACCAAGTCTTCTGTGGTATATAAACTTCCACCTAGAAGACCCATTTTCCAAGTGAAAGGAGACATTATCAAGAGGGGCTGGAGGGATGGTGAGAGGAATCTTCATACCCTTCAATGTTTTTCTGGAAGCTCCACCAGATGTGGCAGCTTCAAGCTCAGCATCTTCAAACTCAGAATCACTAGAGGGAGGGTCTTTTCTTTTGAGACTCTTCTTCTTGGGATCACTTTGAGCCACCTTCTTGCTCCCAGCCTTAGGAGGACCATACATAGGCCTCTTCCTAGCATTACCAGTTTTCTTCTTACTTTCTTTTTGTCCTTCACTAACAATAGCAGCAGTTTTGTCAGATTTGCTCCTAGTCCTGCGAGCAACACCCATAGCACCAGTCTTATCCTGAGGTCTTTCTTCAGGCACAGCTTCCTCAACAGCAATAGTGTCAGCATGGTCTAAAATAACAGTCTCAACATTATCTACAACATCCTGGGTCTCAGTACCTTCATCTTCAGACTCTGAGGACTCATTCTCAGGGACACTCACAGAACCAGAGATGTTTGGAACCACCACATCAGGCTCCTCATGAGCTTGTGACAAAGATGCTTGAGCATCTGTCACAGCATCCTTTGTTGTGGCAGGGGGAATAGCAGGTGTCTCAGAAACATCCGGATTAACAACATTCTTTTCAACAGAAATAGCGGTAACAGCTTGCTCAGTAGGGGAACTTGAAGAATCATCAACTAATTTGTCAGATACCTTAGGGTTATCAGGACCTAGGGTTTCAGACGTAGCTACAATACTTTCAACAGCAATATTCTCAGATTCGTTGACAGAAGGTTCAACATTTGGTTCAACAACAGTCGATATAAAAGGATTGTCCTTAAGGTACAAATCATCCATGCTAAGCCCTACTCGTTGAACAGCGGGAGTGGTAGAAGTCTTACCTTTCGATTTTGACCTCGTGTTCACAGCAGTAGAGGAGGTAGCTTTGCTAGATTTGGCAGGAGTCTTCCTTCGTGATGCAGACGGCCTAGTTCGTCGCTTCTTTGTAGGAGAGCTGAGAATGGTAGTGAGTGGACGAGCATCGGTGATGATCTCTGCAGAGGGCGTCGGTGATGAAGGTTGAGCTTGCATGTTTTGATGAGAGGTAGAATCAGACATGATGATTTGGTGTTTGGAGGTATGAGGAGAGAGCGATTTTTGAATGATGATACGCGCGGCAAGAGAGGAGTTGAGAGGATTTGAGAAGTTAAGACACAGACAACAATGATAGCGTGCGAGCGGTCTAAAAAGGGGAAGTTGAAAATAACCTCCTTGAATGACGTGCATCAAGCAGTTGAGGAGGGAGAAAATTACAGCTGCACGCCTCTCGCACATTAATTGCTACAATTCCTCAAATAAACATATCCCTAACTTCCGTCTTAGTTTTTCAAATTGATTATCATCAAGAGCTTTGGTAAAAATATCTGCTAATTGCTCTTCAGTTGCAACATGCTCAAGAGTAACAATTTTTTCTTCAACCAGATCTCTAATAAAATGATGTCTAATGTCAATGTGTTTAGTCCTGCTGTGTTGTATAGGATTTTTGGAGATATTTATTGCACTCAGATTATCACAATATAATGTCATAGCATCTGTCTTGACATTGTATTCACTCAGCATCTGTCTCATCCACAACAATTGAGAACAACTGCTACCAGCTGCTATGTACTCAGCTTCAGCTGTAGACAAAGAAACGCAATTTTGCTTCTTACTAAACCAGGATATAAGATTGTTGCCCAGAAAGAAACATCCACCAGAAGTACTCTTTCTATCATCTGCACTTCCAGCCCAGTCAGCATCACAATACCCAAACAACACAGTGCTTTCCCCATGAAAATACAACATACCATAGTCACTGGTACCATTCACATACTTCAGAATTCTCTTTACCTGAGTCAGATGACTTATTTTTGGTTCAGCTTGGTACCTGGCACACTCCAACTGCAAATGTGATATCTGGCCTACTTGCTGTAAGATATAGAAGACTTCCTATCATACTTCTATACATGCTTTGGTCAACATCCACACCTTTCTCATCCTTTGATAATTTTACATGTGTGGGAGCAGGAGTTCTTTTATGAGCAGCATTTTCCATCCCAAATTTCTTGACAATATTTTTAGCATACTTACTTTGAGAGATAAATATTGTATCTTCCATCTGTTTCACTTGAAGACCAAGAAAGAACTTTAGCTCACCTACAAGACTCATCTCAAATTCAGATTGCATTTGCTGAACAAAATGCTTTATCATCTGGTCAGACATTCCTCCAAAGACTATGTCATCTACATATATTTGAGCAATCATCAGCTGTCCATTCTCATCTTTCACAAACAAGGTCTTGTCATTTCCTCCCTTCCTATAGCCATGGTTAATTAGAAACTCAGCAAGTCTCTCATACCAAGCTCTAGGGGCTTGCTTCAGGCCATATAGAGCTTTCTTCAATTTGTAAACATGGTTTGGAAAACTTGGATCAATGAAGCCTTTAGGCTGTTCCACATAGACCTCTTCATTTAAGTACCCATTAAGAAAGGCACTCTTGACATCCATCTGATACAACTTGAATTTCAGTATGCATGCAATCCCAAGTAACAATCTAATAGATTCCAACCTAGCTACAGGAGCAAAAGTCTCATCAAAGTCTACACCTTCAATTTGAGCATATCCTTGTGCAACCAGTCTAGCTTTGTTTCTCGTGATAGTACCATTTTCATCAGACTTGTTTTTATAAACCCACTTGGTACCTATGACATTCACATTATCTGGTCTAGGAACTAAGTCCCACACATTACTTCTCTTGAACTGAGTTAATTCTTCTTGCATAGCATTTATCCAGAACTCATCAGTTAGAGCTTCCTTAACATTCTTTGGTTCAAGTTTAGATATAAAGCAAGAATTTGATACCTCATCATAGTTCCTTCTAGTTGTGATCCCTTGGTTAGGGTCGCCAATGACTTGATCTATGGGATGGTTTTTCTGAACTCTGATAGATGGTCCTTTGTTGGGAGCAGTCTTCTCTGGACCAGTTACTTCAGAATCTTGCTTACTACTTGCTTCATCTTCTTTCTTCTCTTCCTGTAGGTCAGATGCTGAGGCAAATGTAGCATCATCTGGCACAGCATTATTACCTTCATCATCTACAACAACATTTATGGATTCCATCACTGTCTTGGTTCTGGAGTTGTATACTCTATAGGCTCTGCTGTTTGTTGAATAGCCTAGAAAAATTCCCTCTTCACTTTTAGCATCCATCTTTCTTCTTGGTTCCCTGTCAGCTAAAATATAGCACTTACTACCAAACACATGGAAATGCTTCACTGTTGGCTTCCTGTCCTTCCATAGCTCGTACAAGGTTGTAGATGTACCTTTTCTCAAAGTCACTCTATTATGAATATAGCAGGCTGTGTTCATGGCTTCAGCCCAAAAGAAAAATGGCAGCTTCTTCGCATGTAGCATAACCCTGGCAGATTCTTGCAACGTCCTGTTCTTTCTCTCAACTATCCCATTTTGTTGGGGAGTAATGGGTGCAGAGAACTCATGAAATATTCCTTCAGAAATGCAGAAATCAGAGAACTTACCATTCTCAAACTCTTTCCCATGGTCAATTCTGATTCTAACAATTCCACAATCCTTTTCTCTCTGAAGTTGTAGGCAAAGATCCTTGAATTTTTCAAAAGTGTCTGATTTCTCCTTAATGAAATTTATCCAAGTATATCTGGAAAAATCATCAACAACAACAAACGCATACTTCTTACCACCTAAGCTTTCGACTTGCATAGGTCCCATTAAGTCCATGTGTAATAGCTCAAGAACTCTGGATGTGGACAGATGTTGCAGCTTCTGGTGAGGCATCTTGGTCTGTTTTCCTATCTGGCATTCTCCACATATACTTCCTTCCTGAATTTGGAGTTTTGGTAGACCTCTGATGGCTCCTTCAGCAATAGCTTTCTTCATGCTTCTGAGATTCAGATGTCCAAGCTTTTGGTGCCATAACTTAACTTCATCTTCTTTGGTTATTAGACAAGTAGATAACTTTGCTTTATCTTGAGAGACCCACAAGTAGCAATTGTCCTTTGATCTAACACCTTTCATCAGGATGTCCCCTTCACTGTTAGCAACTAAGCATTCACTCTTTGTAAAGTTGACCTTCATTCCTTGATCGCACAGTTGACTAATACTAATTAAGTTAGCAGTTAATCCTTTCACAAGAAGCACCTTATCAAGTTTGGGTAGGCCCTCTTCCACAAGATTTCCTACACCTTTTATTTCTCCTTTGGCTCCATCCCCAAAAGTCACAAAACTTGTAGCATAAGGCTTAACATCAGTTAAGTAATTTTTATCCCCAGTCATATGTCTGGAACATCCACTGTCAAAGTACCAATCGTTTCTGGATGACACTCTCAGAGATGTATGAGCAATTTGAGCAATCTCATCAGCTTCTGGTTCTATTCTTCTGGGATCCACAGTGTTGCTTGTGAAATTATCATTTTTCTGCTTTCACTGCTTCTTGGTGATCTTTACTGTGGGATCAGGTCTTGGTGAATAGGTCCTGTCTGGGTAACCATGTAATTTGAAACACAAAGACAGAAAGGTCTGATATGTCCTTTTCTTCCACAGTAGTGACATACCCAACCATAATACCTTCCTTTTGATCTCGGCCTATATCCATATGCATGTTGTCTCACCTGATGCTGGGGCATCTGTCTTGACATAGTATGATCATAAGTACTAACAGATGGCACAAACTGTCTCACTAGTAGTTGTTTCTGCTGAGGCAAGGATCTGTAGTCAAACCCAATACCTTTGGAATCTCCAGGTTTCTGTCCTATTTCCAGAATTTCGTCTAAAGCATCAGTACCTTTGTTCATCATCCGCAGTTGCTTGTTCATATTGTCAATCTTGGAAGTAAGTAAGATAACCTCATCATTGAGATCTGAGTTTATTTTCAGAAGCTTGTCTTTATCAGTTTGCAAGAGAGCAATGATCCTCTTTTGTTTTTCTAAAGTTCTACAAACTTCCTCACTTTTGAGACATAGCTCCTTGTAAGAATCAGCCAATTCATCATATGTTACCTCTTCATCACTAGATTCATTGTCAGATGTGCACACTCCAGTCAAGGCATTCACATGTTTTGCAGTTTCAGATTCTTCTTCTGATTCATCCTCTTCAGACCAAGAAACATTCATCACCTTCTTTTGTTTCTTCAGATACGTTGCACACTCAGTTCTGATGTGACCAAATCCTTCGCATTCATGGCATTGTACCCCTTTGCTTTGATTGATTTTGTCATCAGTTCTAGGTTTCCTCTGATTGTTGACATTTTTATAGATGCTGCGACTGTTGTCCGGAGCATTTGTCCTAGGGCGTCTGTCCATCCTCTTCACAACTTTATTAAATTGTTTGCCCAACAACACAATAGCTTCAGAGATGCTCTCATCAGTATCTAAATTACTCTCCACATCATCTTCATCAGTGTTGGAGATGAAAGCAATGTTCTTGTCTTTCTTTTCAGATCTTTCATTAGCCTTCAATTCAAAAGTTTGAAGAGATCCAATCAACTCATCAACTTTCATATTTCCAATATCTTGGGCCTCCTCAATAGCACATACTTTCATGTCAAATTTCTTAGGCAGGGACCTGAGGATTTTGCTTACCAGTTTTTCATCAGAAATCTTTTCCCCCAAGGATTCAAATGTGTTAGCATATTCTAGCACATTCATGTGAAAATCATGAACACTCTCTCCTTCCTTCATTCTCAAATTCTCAAACTGTGTTGTTAGCAGTTGTAGCCTTGACTTCTTGACCTTTTGAGTACCTTCATGAGCTGTTCTTAGGATATCCCAAGCTTCCTTAGCAATAGTACATTGTTTAATCAACCTGAACATGTTCTTGTCTACACCATTAAACAAAGCATTCAGGGCTTTAGAGTTTCCAATAGCTGCAGTGTCTTCTGCTGTAGACCACTCCTCTTCTGGTTTCAACTCATCAGTATCAACATTATTCGCATCTTTTATTTTAGGAGGGACCCATGCCTTGATCACAGCCTTCCAAGCTCTGCTGTCTAGAGATTTCAAGAATGCTGTCATGCGTGATTTCCAAATGTCATAGTTCGATCCATCCAACAAGGGTGGTCTGTTCACCAGTCCTCCTTCTTTATCCATTAAGCCAGAAAATTCTTTCCCTGGAGCTCACCCACACAGAACAGGGTGCCTGCTCTGATGCCAATTGAAATTCCTGGCAACCTGACTGAAAGATGCTGTGCACAATGTTGGCACAACTGTCCGAGCACCTGTCTACTCAGAACTACAATTAAAATAACGCAGCGTAACAAGGCACAAAATAAAAGGAACACAGCGGAAATATAAAGTACACAGTGAGTTTGTTAACCCAGTTCGGAGCAACTCTCCTACTCTGGGGGATACCAATCCAGGAATGATTCCACTATTATAGTTCTAGTGAAAAGACCAACGCAGACACACTACTTGACTTTGCACCAAGACCCTACCAGTGGCAACTCTATCTAGGAACTCCTAGATATGAGACCCCGTCTCAATTCCTACCAACAGCAGCGACCATATTGTTATCAACTACGCAAAACACACCAAGAGAAACACACTCTAATAACACATACTCACTCCGTACTTAAAAGCTTAGGAGCAGCTTACAATTACAACTCAAACAAACTCAGTCCTTAGCTTGAATCAGGGCGATACAAGCAAGGCTCACAATTAACAAAAGAAACCCTAAAAACCTTAAACACACGCTTTGCTAACACACACGGTTTTTAGTTACCCAACTAGGGTTTGTCTTCACAAATATATAATGCTGAAATAACACGGGTTTGGGCTTCAACACAGAGCGTGGACATTGACCGGTCCAGCTGAAACAATCTTCTAGAAATAATAAAAAGCTTCCAAATATAGAATGATATCTTGTGGAACAAATAGCAAGGCAAATAAAACTTCAAGCAAATCTTCAATCAGATACACGCGCCTTGATCAGCAAGCTAGAGGAAGATAAATCTTCAGGCAAATCTTTGGAAGATTGCGTACACAAAATAAAGCGCTAGCTGGCGCGAACATCACAAGTCACATAAAGCTGTTCCATATGCTACCGCATCTGTCCCAGCATCTGGCTAATAGATGTTTTTGCAAAATGTAGCCAATCTACAAAAACCCAACACATTTGACATCCTTAGGTGTATTGCTTATTAGTCTTCAAATAAGTGCAAGTGAAAGTTGTTTCCTCCATGAAATTATGGCAGGACCAGATGCTGATTGTAAAACAGAGTAGAACAGAGTACAGTAGTTGCAGCGTAAACAACAGTTCAGAAGCAAAGCAAAACAAACAAAAAGTAACAGACAGAAATTAAAAGTGCACAGGATATTTGTTAACCCAGTTCGGTGAGAAACACACCTACGTCTAGAGGCTACCAAGCCAGGAAGGAAATTCACTATGTTAGTCCTAGTTCTAAGTTCTCAGCAAACTCCCAGTTTACAACTTATCACCTAGACAATACCCGTATTGATTTCAACCTAGGAACTCCTAGACCTGAGATCCCATCTCACTTCCCTCAGTCAATCACTGCCCCAGTGATATCAGACTCTAACAATAATCAACGTAGGAGACACACTCCAAGTACATAAACAGTCACTCTTGCTTAAAAGCTTCAAGTGAATTACAACTCAATAAAACAAACCAAATCTAAACAATTGAGTGATGTACAGAAACAATGCACAAAGCTAACAAACTAAGAGACCCAAAACCTAAGTATAACTCTCTCTATAAAAGCTTCAGTTGAGTTGATTTTCTTCAATAGCAGCTTCCTCTATTTATAGCATTCAGCTGCAACATAATATTCGAACCAAATCTTCAAAGATATATTTCCGAAATACTTTAGAGATATATAGAAGCAAATATAAAAGAAACCAATCTTCAGAAAAGATCACACGCAAATATTCTTCCTTCTAGAAACGCAGCTTGGAGAATTCTTCAATCAAATCTTCAAAAGATAATGTGAGAAAATAAACAGCTCCAAGGCTCAAAAACAGAACGCAGAAAACCAGCTTCTGAAGGTACTTGTGAAGAAGTGCTTCTGAAGGTCTGCGTCTGAACATTCAGCTTCTGAAGGTTGCTTCTGAACAGTGCTTCTGAAGTTCAGCTTCTGATCAGTGCTTCAGAAGATTCAGCTTCTGAACAGTGCGTCTGAAGGTCAGCTTCTGAACAGTGCTTCTGAAGATTGAGCTTCTGAACAGTGGTTCTAACGTTCAACTTATGAAGGTCCGGCTTCTGACATTCAGCTTCTGAAGTACTGTTTCTGAGGTCCAGCTTCTGAAGACACATACCAACTCAATGTAAGAGAACCAAAGCACACTATAGGTTGCTAGTCAAGCGAAAAGACCATACCAATGACACAGAGACTTCTACCCAAAGATACAACATGCATTCAATTTGATTTCATCTATATTGTAGTCTGAAATTCTGAAAAATGATATAGTGAGCAGACATATAGCTTAGCAAGTGGAGTGCAGGCTAAGTGATAAGATTGCCACAAGATATTAGTTGATGAATTTGCCATAAGATACCACCATAAATAAATGATGCCTGACAGTGTGTATATATTCAGAGTATGATTACACATTAAAGTATGTATTAGAGCAGTAATTACTACTTTTCTCAAAGGACCAAACAGGTGGAGTGGATGAACCTCAGCAAATTGAGGCTGGCAATGTATACCCTAGTCTGAAATTCTAAAAAATGATATAGAGGGCAGACATCTAGCCTAGCAAGTTGAGTGCAGATTAAGTGATAGGATTTCCATAAGATATTAGTTGATGAATTTGCCATAAGATACCACCATAAATAAATGATTCCTGACAGTGTGTATATATTCAGAGTATGATTACACATTATAGTATGTATTAGAGCACTAATCACTACTTTTCGCAAAGGACCAAACAGGTGGAGTGGATGAACCTAAGCAAATTGAGGCTGGCAATCTATACCCTAGTCTGAAATTCTGAAAAATGATATAGAGGGCAGACATCTAGCCTAGCAAGTGGAGTGCAGACTAAGTGATAGGATTTCCATAAGATATTAGTTGATGAATTTGCCATAAGATATCACCATAATTAAATGATTCCTGACAGTGTGTATATATTCAGAGTATGATTACACATTATAGTATGTATTAGAGCACTAATCACTACTTTTCTCAAAGGACCAAACAGGTGGAGTGGATGAACCTGAGCAAATTGAGGTTGACAATCTATACCCTAGTCTGAAATTCTGAAAAATGATATAGAGGGCAGACATCTAGCCTAGCAAGTGGAGTGCAGACTAAGTGATAGGATTTCCATAAGATATTACTTGATGAATTTGCCATAAGATACCACCATAATTAAATGATTCCTGACAGTGTGTATATATTCAGAGTATGATTACACATTATAGTATGTATTAGAGCACTAATCACTACTTTTCTCAAAGGACCAAACAGGTGGAGTGGATGAACCTGAGCAAATTGAGGCTGGCAATCTATACCCTAGTTTGAAATTCTGAAAAATGATATAGAGGGCAGACATCTAGCCTAGCAAGTGGAGTGCAGACTAAGTGATAGGATTTCCATAAGATATTACTTGATGAATTTGCCATAAGATACCACCATAATTAAATGATTCCTGACAGTGTGTATATATTCAGAGTATGATTACACATTATAGTATGTATTAGAGCACTAATCACTACTTTTCTCAAAGGACCAAACAGGTGGAGTGGATGAACCTGAGCAAATTGAGGCTGGCAATCTATACCCTAGTCTGAAATTCTGAAAAATGATATAGAGGGAAGACATCTAGCCTAGCAAGTGGAGTGCAGACTAAGTGATAGGATTTCCATAAGATATTACTTGATGAATTTGCCATAAGATACCACCATAATTAAATGATTCCTGACAGTGAGTATATATTCAGAGTATGATTACACGTTATATTATGTATTAGAGCACTGATAACTACTTGTCTCAAAAGCAGAACTGAAGGTGTTGCTTCTGAAGTTATATTATGTATTCAGAAGCACCTTCAGAAGCTAAATCTTCAGAAGCAGAACTGAAGGTGCTGCTTCTGAAGTTCTGTTTCTGAAGATTCGGCTTCAGCTTCTGAAGGTGCTTCTGAAGTTATGCTTCTAAAGGTTCAGGAAGCTGAACCTTTAGAAGCATAACTTCAGAAGCACCTTCAAAAGTTGAATCTTCAGAAAGGTGCTGCTTCTGAAGATTCAGCTTCTGAAGGTGATTCTGAAGTTCTGCTTCTGAAGATTCAGCTTCAGCTTCAGAAGGTGCTGCTTCTGAAGATTCAGCTTCTGAGGAGTAATTTAGAAAATACAATTATTTTTCTTATTACTTTTGGAATATAAATGAGAATGACTTCTTCTTTTTTTTAATGGGTGTAAAAGTAAGTTGTTTTTACTTATAAATGAAATTGGAGAGAGTACTCTCTTTCAGTTCATTTTTAACGGTTTTTTTTTTGTAAAAAAAATTGTTATTTCTATTTATTGATCGTTTACGAGGTTTCATAAAATATTAGTTATTATTTTATCGATATCTAAAATACATTAAGTAAAAATTTCAATTGGTATTGCAATTATATTTAACAATAATTCAATGTAGCATATATAAACTTGCAACATATGTCTCGATCATTTATGTGTGCATAGGTACAAAAATTATACAATTTATGTGTATCATACTCCACACAAAATCTAAGATTATTAGTTCAAATTTGTATTTGTTCATATTTTTTGTAATCACTGCTCGGTTGATAGTTTCAATGACATTTAATGTGTTGGAATGTATTAAACTCGCAATTTTCTATTTAAGGTGGATGATTCTCGCCACGAGGCTACTTGAGCCAAAAAATTATTGGAAGCATGTACTATGGTAAACAAACAACACACATATACTAGTATTTTTTTTTACTCATACATACATACATACATATATATATATATATATATATATATATATATATATATATATATATATATATATATAATAGCCTTCTAAAATTACCTATCATTGAATTCTTTTACTTCTTTGTAAACAACATTTCAAACGAGGTTTGTATTTTCAGTTTTTTTGTTGGGTAAAATATATAAAGGATGTGATGTTAAGAACAAAAATAAAACTTATTGAGACTATAAACTTTTGTATTAGAAAAAAGTCATTAATTTGAAGGACTTTAAACGATGTTATGTGATATGAAAAAGATAATGTAAGAATTTATAATATAAATCAATGTGCCAGAATGAGTCATTAATTTATGCGTAGGTATGTTGAGAAAATATGAATTTACTCATAAACATTTTAGAGAGATATTTGGCTTGAAGATATAATTTTAAATGATGTGATTTGATAGACACGAACAACAGCCGAAGGACTTGACAATAAAAAAATATTGGTACAACGAGTTGTCGATTTTCAAGATATAAATGATGTTATGTAAAAAAAACTAAGAGAGATTGACATGATAATACAAATGTTTGTATTGAGAGAAAAGTTCGTCGGTTTGCACTATTTAAAAAATAAATGTGATGTAATGTGAAAATTCCATATAAATATGACTTTTGTATCAGTATAATGAGTCGTTGCTTTATCTGGTAGATATGTTAGAAGAATTGTAAATTTACTTATATGCATTTCGGCAAAAAATAGTTTTTAGACTTTATTTCGAATTTCCTTTAACAAAAGTAAAGACTTTATTTTGAATTATGTCACATAAACCTAACAAAAGAATGTTATGGGAGTATACGTTTTGGTATTGATAGAAGATGTCATAAGTTGTGCAATTATAAACCAAGTGGTATAAAAATTAATGAGAAAATAATCTACAAATATAAATATTTGTTTTAGGAGAAAAAGAAATCAATTTGTGTGACTTTAAAGTATTTGGTGTGTCAGAAAACAAAAGACTTTATTTTAAATTATGTCACGTAAACCTAACAAAAGAATGTTATGGGAGTACAAATTTTTGTATTGATAGAAGATGTCACAAGTTGTGCAATTATAAACGAAGTGGTATAATAATCAATGAGAAAATAACATAAAAATAAAAATATTTGTTTTAGGAGAAAAAAAAATCAATTTGTGTGATTTTAAAGGATTTAGTGTGTGAGAAAACAATAAGAGAAAGACACATCACTATAGACAATTGTATTATTTGAAAAATAATAATAAAGGTTGTAACCACATATCATAACGGTCGTGGCATGATCCGTTCATGCGTTAGACAAGAAAGATTGACCCAATTCACGAAGAAAATGGATCTTGACTCAGTATAGAACATATACTTATCATGTATTCATTCTAATTTTTATATCACGTCATTTCAGCTTATTCAGACTTGTAAATAACGTTGTGCTAAAAATTAAACGATTTGAAACAATAAACAATGTTAAAAAGTACGACCAAAAGTTGGAATCAATTTTTCTAACGTTTTTTAATTTCTTATTAAAAAATTCCAAACATAAACTGCACATAATTTTTAACAACTACAATTATTTACCTCTACGAATAATAAAGAATCATGCGTCCATGGATCGATGACGATGGAGCATCATATGCTATTTTAGCCTATCTTTTTAGTTATTTTCTTTGCATTTGAAGACAAATAAGAGGATCATTTAGAGGAGTCGTCAATGGTTTGATGAACATTTTTTATTGTTTTCATTCGAGTCGTTGTAATTCACTTTTAAACTAAATCATGCAACTTTATAGGTGTTTTGAGTCTTTTTAGTGAGAAATCATGTATAAAAAAAAGCTAGACATCACATGAAGGAACAAGGATATGAAGACTGAAGATCAATGGTTCTTAGAAGGTTTTTGAAGACAATACATGTTGGGGGAAATTCATTCCAAGTTCCAAGACATTTCAAGACAGAAGAACGCTCGAAAAAGGGACGAAAACTGCAAAATTTGCATCTGGGCCACTGCCTCATGCGCCCTGCGTGTCCAGCCATGCGCCCATGCGCTTTTCTGCAGGCAAAATGCAGTTTTAGCCTGTTTTCCAAGCTGGATCGGAGGAAAAAGCTTAGTTCTCATCTATTAATCACTAAGTAATGATGCACTATGAATAGAGACCCTTGCACACACTTTTATTCATTCAGAAAGCTAACGGCGGTACAAAGGCAATGGTCAAACATCAGAGCTTCGAGGCAGAGGGTTTCCTCCTCCTTTTGTTCTCTCAAGGGTATGTTTTTCCATTGTTTTGTAATAATGTCGGTTGCCATGAGCAACTAAACCTCTATTGATTAGGGTTTCACTATGAACCTCTTTTTATTTTTTGGATTTAATTAATAAAGTTTTTTATGCAATTAAACCTAATAACCCTGATCCCGCCCTTTTTGGCGGACCTTATTAATTTTTATAAAAAAGAAAAGATCTGCAAGGAATTGAATCAGGTAGCACATGACAACACTTTAAATCTTTTACCACTTTTACTGAAAGAATGTTGCTTCCAAAATGAATATACCGTACTAAAGGTCATTTTTTACATTTTTTAAAGTCATTAATGCTATTGCAGTTCCTTTTTATTATTTTTTTTCTTTCGGTTACACAAAGGAGTTCCTGTTCATTATTTTTTTTTCTTTCGATTACTACATAACAGTTCATTTTCATTTCTATAGACTTAATAGCCTTTGCGGTTAGAACCAATTTCTTGGTGAAGACTTTTGTATATATACTTTTTTCTTTTGATTTGTCATTTTTATTGCAGTTCATCTTTTGTTTTTGTTGCTTTTTGAAGTAGTTTGATAGTTATATATGAAACTCTACAAAAACCCGTACATCGCACGGGTTAGAGTCTAGTATTATAAATTTACATAAAATGAAATCTTAACCTAATTTTAACCTAATCTTCGGTTAGCCTCTTATATAAGTGGTTGCGCTAACCATTTTGACAAAAGTTACGAGCACCATCGCCGTTTTCCAAAAGCATAATGATCCCTCTATCTGGGTGCATATGGATCGAAGGTTAGATCAATTGAGATTTCATTCTACCCAAACAACCACGGTACATACGACTAATCACAAGTCTTTTTTCCTTCTTTCCGTCATGGACGTTATCTATTTGTTTTTGTAGGATTGTTTTCTCCTATTTAATGTTGTATTTTTTTCTCCTAACTAGATCTATGAGCGTCGAAACAAAACTCGATTCACGGGCTATCGTCATTGGCGGCGTATATCTAAGGAAGTCATCAATGGTGTCTTATTTATATAATGTAATCTCCAACGACCGTGATTTCTTTGATTAAATTTGAGTAAATTTTTGCACATGAAAGATGATATGATTTTGTCTTGTTATAAAAGGTAATAATTATGAAACTAATAGATGATCATCATCAGCTTTACCGATATATTTTCATTTGAATTGATTAATTTTATTTTGATATAGTAACATTTATTTTTCATTTGATTTTGCAGGTAATTTCATCTCTTTGACATAGTTTAGTGAGTGGTTGGTAATTGTTTTTCACATTTTTTTTATACTTTATATTTTTATTATATAATAATATCTATATTTTTTGTTAATAGTATTGAGAACAAATTTATGTGAATTATGAATACTTAGATCCCATCGGTATATCTATCAAGCTATTCATTACCTTGGAGTCATTTAAAAGTACTATTTTCCATTGTTCAACATGACGTAGATAAAAAAACTTGTATTTAGAATTTTTCTTAAACAATATGTATTTTTTTACGATCTATATTTTTGCCTTGTTTCCCCATCGTATCACATTTTTATCCCCTTTTCCATGTTTTTCTTTCTATTGTTTTTTTCCACATACTTCCTATGGTTGGATGGGAGAGAATCATTGTCTTTTCTTAAATTCTTATCTGAAGGAAGGATCACATTATATTATATATATATATATATATATTAAAAAAAAATCACAAAACCATCATCACTAGCTTCTCTATTTTTTTTTGAGGGGTCTCTTGCTTCTCTATTGTTTACAATTCCCAGCCTCTCCCACGAATACAATTTTTTTTTTCCATCCCTACACTAAATTATTATTGTCTCTCTTGAACTTAACTTCAAAATTTGTCTCATTCCATTCACTTATTAGTATCACCATACACAAAAAAATTGTAGACACCAAAAGTTTTTGGACATTTCATAATCATAAGGTCATTAATCATTTTCATCTATTGGGTAAACTCTCACAATTTGCTATTTAACAAAAAAATGATTTCATTTATTATTATTTTTTAACAAATATCATGATTAATCCTTTTTATCTCTTGTGATGGTCAACAATATTCCTAGGCCATGCCTTACACACCATGTTGCTTTCCGCACATTCTATCATATCCTAGGCAGGTGCTTTACAAGCCTTGTGAGTTTGTAATCTCAAGGTAGCTCTCTTTCTCAATTCTCACTCCTATTTTATTGTTTTTTTTTTTTTTTCTTTTCATGCTTTGATTACTTTCATTAAACTAACTCTTGAACTCAACAATTAATAATGACAATATTCATATTCATATATTCGATATAATGCTTATCAACCTCATTTGTTGATATTTTGTGAGCTTGTGCATCTGAATCACTGTAAGACATGAAACTAAGTTTTGTTTTAATGCTTTTTTATTTTGAAATGTACTTTGCATGTCATGCAAATTGGAGTTCTTGTACTAGAAACGAACTCATTAGCAAATTTTAATTGTTCAATCCAATTGATCATGATGATGATTCTTACTTGATTGTGAAAAGTGATTTTGACGTTGAAATTCCCGCGCTCCATGATTGTTTAGAAGATGGGAGTTATGACATATACGAGCATGTTGTCAACAACCACTCAAATCCAAAATATTCAAGTTTAGACATAATGAGAGGTTTGAAGAACACCAACAATGCTGATAAAAACATCAACCATCATCTCGCGTAGAAGTTTACGAAACAATGAAGGATCGGAAAACAAGCAAATCATCACAACTACACTGAATGATGCGGCCTGAATGCCACGGTTACAAGAAGAGTGTGAGGCTAAAAACTGCGAGTGAAGTACTTGAACGCAGTCATATATAGATTTAGAGGATTAAATGACAGTCGTTTGAAAGTTAGACGAAGATTGAAATCATGAATTCTCAAAGCTTTTCATCATTTGAATTGATGGAAGAGAGGAGGAAATTGAGAATTTTGTAACAACTAACAACAATTGTGATTTCTTTGATTAAATGAGTAAAAGCTTCCACATAAAAGATGTCTTGATTCTGTCCTATTTTTAAAAGATAATAATTACTATTTTTTTCCCACCTTCGTATTTACTACTATAGTTAAATTTGAATTGATTGCTCTTATTTTGACGATTACATGATTTTTTTTCTTCTGTAATTTGGTTCATATCAGAACATGTTATAAATAAAATGAATTGTTTGCTTCAAATTCCGTTAAAAGTGCTTATGTGGCTGCTTCCTACTGATGTGGTAGTGCTTAATTGGTCATTTACTACTGACGTGACAGATGAAAATCATCATATTCTATTTCTTAATTAACTTTTTATTAAAAATAAAAAATAAAAATAAAAATCTCAATATTCTTCATGTTCAAATCATCCTCATCCTCAAGACCTCAACTTCATCAAATTAAAATTAAAATGTCAAATTGATTTCTTATTCAACATTCATCATCTTCATCCATATCATCTTCAAAATAGAAATCTAAAAAATTAAAACTCTTAGGGTTTAAAGAACACATAAAACCCAAAAATTAAAGAAAATCATCTTCAACCCACCCAGAAATAAAAACCCAGCTTCTTTCTCTTCTTTCACTCACCCATACCCTCTTCAAACTCAAAATAATTTAATAATCTTCATCACTATATATCTTCTTTAGAGAATTAAATTGGGGAATATAACCAATAGGATCTCAAGATTCTGCTTCTTTTTCTTCTTCTTCTCACTTTAGTTTTACCATGTTTTTCTTTCTTTCGGTATTTTTTATTTTGTTTGGTAAATTTTGCTTTATTTTCGTTTATGCAAATTATGATGAGGAGGAGGAAGTTGAAGAAAAGTTTTCCATAAGAAAGGTGAAGATCATGATGAAATGAACAATTTAGCATTTTTATTTTTCAGTTTATTTTTAATAAAATTTAATTAGAAAATGAATTTTGTTGATATGGACCGACCAACTCAGCATCAAGATGGCTATACAAGCCCATTTTAACATTGTGTGACGGATAACGATAACGATGTCAATGATGTGTTACTTAAAAGGATTAATTTGGAACAAAAAGAACTTAAGGAAGACCAATGTGTTACAAACGTTAAATTTAAAAGAGACTTGATATAATTTGACCTATACTTTATTATACATTTCCTCTAATAGTTGGTGGCCTGATCCCAAATCCATACCTCTTTCTCTGCAAAAGTTTTAAAAATTTAGGCACATTGTTCCCCAGTGCAAAATGCTTATTACAACTTTTTTTATGTTAACCCTTTGATTCTTAGAGAAAGTGAGATATGATAATCCGGAATTTGACTAGAAAATAAATAAAGTCTGACCAATAACTTTTTCACCCAAATTTCGAACTTGTTTTTCTTAACAATTCGTCTCATTACAACTTACAAACTCACAAGCAAAATGAACATAAAATTTCATCCTCAATGACAAAACACTCCTTGAAATTTACATACTTATAATGCAAAAATTGTGAAAATACTTCATATGACATGTCATCAACCTTACTAAATCACAATATCATTTAACGTCAGTGACGGATCCAAAAATGTTGACTTGCGGGAGCAATATTTTATATGATAAATATTTATAGAATTTTTTTAGCAATGTTCAAATGTTAAAATAATATCACTATCATTGAGCAAAATACTTGAGATTATAAACACTATTATATATTAGAAAAATCAAAGACTCATTTACATCTACAAATTAAAATTGTTCATTACGTGTCTTTATATTTAAATTGTATGGTAGAAATCATTCAAAATTTCATCTAAAATGCATTTATACATTTGATTTTATAAAATTCATTAGAGAAACTCTTTTTTATGGTATAAATTTTCATTTAATAGAGGCAACCTATTATTTTAAGAGAGAGCAATGATTAAAATATCAAAGACTTAACAAATATAACCGAAAGAGTAGTGTTGACAATTGCTCTCAATCTAATATAAGTAGATCCGTCATCGTTTAACGCGGTATCTCAACAACCCTAAAATAGCTACTTAAAATAGACCATTTTAACCGACCGTGATTAACTAACTTAAAAAAGAAAATTACTACTTTCATGAATTTAGAGTCCCAATTCATCGACCCCCACAATTTAGTCCTAAGTTTTTTTACACACAATTAAAGATCAAACCCTACCCCCATCTATATAGCTAGAGAGACAAAAAAAAAAAAAAAACCAAAACACTAGTACAAATATAAAAAGTGCTCTTCTAATATATACCCAAATACAAATATTCTTTGGTGAATAATACGTATATTTATTTGTCTCGTATTTGTCAGTTGTTATTTTCTTTGACTTCAGTACTTTGACTACTACACTCGAATCTCTCACTCATTCTTATGTATTTTTTCTTTTCTTTTCAATTTAATCTCCGAATTTTTTATTTCATAAATAAATGTCGCTTTTTGGTTTCAGATTATTCGATTATATAAACTTTGTTACATGCATTCATTCACTTTGAAACATTGAACCAAACCTTAAACATTGTCTCAGGTATAAACCTTAATTTCTGTCATTTTTCCAAAATCCATGTTTCTTAAAGTTTGTTTTTTTTTTTTTTTGAGATCACACAACATGCATGCTCAATCAAAAACTTTTTTTTTTGTTAATTTGATAACTTTTTTAATGTGCTTAATTTTCATCATCATCATCATGTGATAATAATGTGAATTCTATTTGGGATACAATTTGTGCATTTTAATTTTGTATTGACCCTTTGGTTCTAGTGGGGCTCTGATAATCTGGAGTTGGGTGTTTGGTCAATAATTGTTTCAGTTAGGATTTTGAAGTCGGGTTCTCATGAACTATCCTACAATATGTGCATTTATTCTTTGGTTTATCAATTTTATTTTGTAATTAAATAATGTTTTTTGAGAATGTTGATAGTTTCTGGTGTTCCCTTTTTCATGCATGTGTTTTGTTGCAATATTGTTATTAGGTCAAACTTTGATGTGTATGTTTTATTGGGTTTTTCTGTGTATGTGGAAACTGATACCAGAAGGGTTTTAGGTTTTGAGAATCATTGGATAGAACAAGAACATGGCTGTTTCATCAGATGTGTGTCCAACTGAGGATGCAATTCAGGTGTTTCTACAACATTTGGTTGATCCATTTCTGCCAGAAAAAGCTTCGGTTCGTGATAATCCCACAACTTCTCAACAGCAAGTAATTGCTAAACAGGTGTGTTTTCTGCTTTTAGTATAATCTAATTCAAAGATTAAGCTGTGGTTTATTTAAACGCGATACTAGTTTAAGTTACGATGTTTCTCTGTGGTTAGTTTTATTCCTTGTTTAGGTTACTGTTGGAATTATTTAGGGATTTTCTTTTCCCTTTTATCGTTTCCTTACTGTAAAAATTGTAATTACATTACTTGTATGTTTAAATAGTTTTCCCAAATGGAATGAAACTGATTGGTTATACATATTACTCTTTAAACAACCTTCCATCTGTGGTTAATAATATTTGCATACTTAGCTCAAGAGGAGTCACGGTTCAAACAACATTTGATTAAGTTGATGTTCTAAAATAATTCCTGCCATTATCATCATCCTTTTAAAATTGAACCTTGGTACTGTAAGTTTAAGTAATAAATGTTATTTGACATTCATTCTTAATAATGGCAACTACTTAAAAATGAAAAGGAAAAAAAAAAGATTTCATTATAAATTAGAAGTTACAACAAGTCATACATATACTCCCTCCGTCCCTTTTTATAAGAGTAGTTTACAAAAATCACGTGTATTAAGAAAAATTGTTGGAGTAATAAAGTTGTCTCAAATGTGTGTGACTATTACTAGATTACCCTTAATTAAATATATATTTAATGTTAACTTTTCATATTCCAAGACAAATTGATAGTATTAATAAGGGGTATATTTGGAAAAAGAGTAATCAATGCATCTAGAAATTTGTATATGGTCTTATATTTAGAGACTAAATTTTTTTGTAAACTATTCCTATAAATAGGGACGGAGGGAGTATATGCTTATAAATATATAGGGATGCGTTTGGCCATCTTCTCTGATTAGTTACTGATTTTTCTGTTTTTGATGTTGTCGATTTTTAGGTGCATTCTGTTGTCTTGTTGTACAACTACTACCACAGGAAACAGCATCCAGAACTAGAATATCTGCCATTTAACGAATTTTGCAAGTTGATTGTGGTTCTGAGGCCACCTTTATTGGCATATATGAAATTCATGCAAAAGATAAATGAAGTAGAGCTCATAGATGTGGAGAAGCAGCTATCATTGACGGAAAAAGTGATTATGGATGCATGTGATATCTGTAACTGTTTAGATGCATCAAAGAATGTCCCTAATATAGAGGGATGGCCCATATCGAAAGTTTCTGTCCTTTTAATCGACAGCAAGAAGGAGAACTGCTTTTTGCTGTTTGGTTCCATCACTGAGGAGGTATGGTCCGTGGTTGAAAAAAGTATAGACACCTCCAACCAAAATTCTGAAGTCCCATCAGAAACAAAAAATACATACAAAAGGAGAAGAGTCATTAGAAAGCCTGCAAAAGATGAAGTAAAAGTTGATGAAGAAAGACTTCTGCAAGTTGGGTATTCTGCTGTAAAGGAAGCTACAGGTAACCATTTTTGTTATTACGAAAAGATCGCAGTGACTTTGCAACAGCTGTAATTTAATTTTTAAGTTTGTATTTATGCATTAATTGGCATCACAGATTAAAGGACATATAAATATTTTCCACCTTCCAATTTATTTAAACAAGTGATGATGTCAATACCACAAAGGTGCATTAGTACATTCGTCATGATGCATACACAGGGTTTCTGTTCCAATCTATTTGAGGTTATTGTTGTTTCAACACTTTGTTCTATCCTTCTTCCCTCGGAATAAGATGTCATTGCATGATATCTGTGTCTGTTAGTTAATGTATCATTATCTCTTAATTTTAGCTTTGACAAAGGATTTCTGATATGTGAATAGCTGAACATGATTTGTGTACTATGGTACAGGTATCGATAACACTGATATTATGCTTTTGGGAAGCTACACTGTCTATTCTCAAAGCAAAGAGAAGGAAGCTTCTCGCTTTTATATAATGCAGTGCTCCCAGTCAATCAATCAGGAGGTCATTAAAGTTCCCCTCAAAGATGTAACTGAAAGGTTTGTTTTAACTGTTATCGTTTTGCTGTTGGCTGATTACTCAGGTCTCAAGGGTGAATGGCATTAGTGTCGCCAGTTTTCTCATTGATAAGATAATGAGACCTGTTTCTGTAAGGCATTCAAGTGGGGTCTTTTTTGATATGCTGAATCAAATATACTTGTGTAGTTGTGCTCAAACTACACCTTAATGTCACTTACTACTAAATCAAAGTTTTTGAGAATTAATTGACATACTAACCCTCTGTTTTATTTTTTAAAATAATTTTGCACAAAAGTTTTGAATAGACATGATTATTAGCCAGTATGTTACAATCTTATTGTGAGGGTGTATGTAAGAGATCATCATAGAATGATGTCTCCTGTAATTAGGGATATGCACATTCTGTGTACCTTGTAGTATTTGTTGGTTGTTTGGATTTAGTTCTTTGAAATTTGTCGCTATACTTTGGAATAATCTGATCATCACTAAGAATTAAAACAGATAGCTAATAAACTTGGCATATGCTTATGGTTAACATTTACATCTTTTTTTGCATAGCTTGCAAGGTCCTTTGGTCAAAAAGAGTTCTAGCAGTTGGACAATCACTCCAGTGGTGGTTTACGTCCACGTGCTTCCTTATTCTGAAGTTATCTCACAGGGGATTTCTAGGTTGGTGCGGTTCTCCTTTTTGAAAAACTTTGTTTATACCAATTTAGCAGTAGTTTGCTCATAATATTCCATAAGTGATGCTATTTTAGTTTATGCTTCATGACTTCATCAAATATACTTATTGACTGAAGCTCATAAGTTTGGAAACCTGTGAGAATAGGGGAAAAAGTACGACTAATATGTGCTATTTACAACCAATTTTAGTGACAAAGATTACACGTAGACCACTGTAAATTATAAGCACTTCTAAAATACTGATATCCTGGCACCTTTGGTATGAGTCTATGTTGATGCTTTTACATTTTTAAATACAAATTGTGGGATTTGCTAACTACCTCAATTATTTAAAAAGCTTTTTGGTTCTTCCATCCTTAAGCCTTGATCCCTACAGTATTTAAAGAGATTCTTTAGTGTAAACATTTTTGCTTAGAATTACCATCTACTGCAAGCTATAAAGGAAGGTTAATGTATGAGAATCCAAAATACCATTGGACCCTGTTGCTTGTACAGTCTCATTTGTATGGCTGCACGCTTGCATGGTTTAAAGAAATAGATTTCAAGCTCATCCATTTATTCAAAGCCATAATACATGATGTTTCTCCGGGCATCATTTCCATTAGATATTTTCTTTGACAACTATTTGTGTAATATATTGTGGCTAACTACTTGTGTAATATATTTTACCTTGGCAGAAAAGAATTCTCAAATAGTTTACAAGATTCGAGGGTAGCAGAGAAAAATATAATGGTTGACATCCCTGAAGTGACAGAGTCCTATATAAGTAAGGACATGTATTCTGGTATTGATTATAAACCAAGCGAGGATGATATTGAAATGCATGAGCAGAAAGAGAACAATGGAAGCTGTACACTTAGACTACATGATTCTATCACGAAGACCCATGAAATGGATGTGAACAAATCTTCAATTTATCCATCTCAAAATAAAGAAAAATGCCAGAAGATCACCAATACTATACAATTTGGTGAACATCAGGAAAAAAACAACCCATCTGTGCAGTTTAAATCCAATGGCTCTGCCAATGCTATTCAGGTCTGGGACTATTTGTAGAAAGTAGTAGGAAAAACACTGTCATGTTTATTATTGCAGTCTAAATTGAAACACTGTCATGTCCTATACTTCAATCGAAACATTTAGCTATAAATTTCATATTCTATTATCAAGTTCAGTTAAATTGATCTTTTTAAAGATGTCAAAGTATCATCATAATTGTGTTTCTGATCAAAAAATAGTTTTCTAAATGAGCTGCATTTCAATGTTTATAATCTCATCATAACAATGCTTTTAAATGAGATGCCCCTCAATGCTTGATTCATTTGTTTATTAATCTAGCTGAATGTCATTGCTTTGGCAGGCTATGAAGATTGATTCGACAAGGATGCTCAACGGTAAAGGTGGAGTCAACAATATTGCTTCTTGCGGCAAGCTTTGTGCTAATAAGCCAAATACCTCATACGAAAAAGACACAACAGATGCATGTGCTCCAAGTTCAAATCATTCCAACTCAGATACAGAGAAACTCCAAAGTCTTCAAGATTCAAAGAAGAAACTGCGAACTGCCATATCTTCTCTAATAAGAAAGAGGAATGAGCTGGTAAAACTTTTTGCATTCTTTTTTCTTTCTAATGACAATAATGTTTTATACTCTATACCCATTTCAGTAGCTATGCATCTGCACTTAAATACAAATATACTTTGTTGTGGAAAGTCGGTGAGATAGAAACAAATACAGAATAGAGAAAATAGAGTGACAGGGTGGAGTCTGTACATTATTGACAAAAAGGTGATGAACAGGGAGAATCTTCCCCCAGAGTTTTCCCTTATGACAGAGCTATTGCTCTTTCCAAATGAATGAATACCTCTTAGTTACAATGGATGGATCCCATATATAACTAATAGTTCATATCCAGCCTACTTACTAACTACTCTAATAACTAACTCAACCAACTCCTTTTATTCTGACATGTGTAAGACTAACCCATTTTTTACATATAAGAATACCGAGTGGCATGTAGTTTACAATTTACACTCCCATGCAATGTATGCCAAACGTTGTAATGTTATTGTTGTGAATTCGGACAAAAACACACCAATGAAACAGAGATGTGTGGATCAAAGGAAGTAGTAATCAATGAGCCAAATAGCCTCAAGCAACAACAACAAATAGACCTAAGTCTTAGTGTAAAAACAACACCACAAGCATAATTAAAGCAATAAAGATACGCAATGAAAGAATGAAACAAACACACCAAGATTGTTTACTCATTTCGGTCCAATATTACCTACTCTGGGGGAGAGAGCAGCTCTCCATTCCACTAAGATGAAAGTGATACAAAGGGGTCACAAGAAATTAGCATAAAAGTTTACAAAGAACAAAACCTAATTTCTACCCATTTTTCAAGTCACCCATACTTTCAATGAATCCTAAGAGAAAACACTAAAGGAACTTTTTTATCCTTCCAATGGTGAAATCTCACCACCCAAGGTGATTACAATGTTTCCCAACCCAAGAGAACCTCACTACAAAGACACTCAACCCTAAAAGTTACCTCCTTTGTATTCCCAAGATTCTCTCTCTAAGCCACACCCAAAAACATGAAGAATGAAGCCTTAAATAGTGTCCAGAACCCGAGGAAATCGTGCCCCGATGCCACAGATTGTGCCACGATCGCGCCAATAGTATTGTACTATCTGAACGTTATCCGCAAAAATCGTGCCCCGATTTATCCTCATCATGCCCCGAATTTTTGCGAAACAAAAGCTCCAAACCCAGCCAAAAATCGTGCCATGATTTTGCCAAATCGGGCCACGATTTTGGCACTCCTTCATCCAACAAATTTTGAGTCAATTTTCAAAATTTCTCTACCTTGACTCTAAATTGGTGATGATGTCAATTTAACCATCAACCACCTTGCTACTCTCTCTAATGGGGAATTACTCTTCAACAAACTTGATCAAGTCCAAGCAATGCTTGAACCTTGATCTAGGTAATGACTTAGTGAACACATCCGCCGGATTCTCTTCCGATGCAACTTTCTCCACCACAATCTCCTTTGATTCAATCATGTCTCTACAAAGTGCAAGCGAATGTCAATGTGTTTTGTCCTCTCATGATACACTTGATGATTTGCCAAGTGGATGACACTTTGGCTATCACATCTTCACACATTCTTGAGTAATTCCTAACTCACCAATCATATCTTTCAACCATATGGCCTCCTTCACCCCTTCAACAAGGGCAATGTACTCCGCTTGAGTTGTAGACAGTACCACCACGAGTTGTAGATAGTGCCACCACGGATTGTTGATTTGCCTTCCAACTAATAGCCGTGCCATAAAGAGTAAACACAAAACCCGATAAAGATTTTCTTGTGTCCACATTGCCCGCATAGTCCGCATCTACATACCCTTCCAAAGCGTCTTTTTCTTGAGCTGCTCTTGTGTACTTCAAATTGCCCTTCAAAGACCCATTCAAATACCTCAACACCAATTCAAAGCTTGCCAATGCACAATACCCGGATTTGTCATAAACCGACTCACAATTCCAACCGCATAAGTTAAGTCCGGTCTACTACAAACCATTCCATACATGATGCTTCCAACCCCACTTGCATAGGGAGTACTCTCCATCATCTTCTTTTCATCCTCGGTTTAAGGACATTGTTTTATTGACAACTTTGTGTGGTGACCCGAGGGAGTGCTAACGGTTTTAGAGTTTGACATTCTAAAACGCTCCACCACCTTCTTCAAATAACTTAGTTGAGATAAGAAAAGTTCGCCTTTGTCACGATTCCTCGAGATATCATTTCCAAGAACTCTTTTTGCCAGACCAAGATCTTTCATCTCAAATTCACCATTTAACTTTTCTTTGAGCTTCACAATCTCATCCTTGCTAGAGCTTGCCATCAAGATATCATCCACATATAGAAGAAGGTAGAGAATGACTTTCTCATCCTTCTTTAACATGTACACACAAGAATCATACCCGCTTCTCACAAAACCGGTCTTCAAAAGAAACTCATCAAACCGACGATACCATTGCCTAGGGCTTTGCTTCAACCCATTCAAAGATTTCTTCAAAAGACACACGTTAAACTTGTCCTCCACAAAACCTTGCGGTTGCTCTATGTAAATTGTCTCTTCAAGGTCACAATGTAAGAAAGCGGTCTTCACATCCATTTGTTCTAACTCAAGATTGAATTGATTCACAATAGCCATAAGCATCCTTATGGAATAATGTTTGACTACCGGTGAGAAGATCTCATTGTAGTCAATCCCCTCAACTTGAGTGAAACCCGTAGCCACAAGTCTTGCTTTGTATCTAGGACCTTCAACTCCCGGAATACCTTCCTTTTTCTTGAAGATCCACTTGCATCCAACTACCCTTTGGTGTTTAGGTAGCTTCACAAGTTTCCAAGTTTGGTTTTTCTCCAATGAACCAATTACCTCATTCATTGTCTTCAACCAATACTTGTTTTCTTTGCTCTCAAATGCTTCCTTGAAGTTTCTTGGTTCCGAGTCTTGCAATTCTTCAGACGCATTTAGAGCATAACACACTAAGTCCGCATAACCATATCTTCTAGGTGCCGTAATGGTCCTCCTTTCTCTTTCTCTTGTCAATAGGTAATCAGGATCCACCACCGATTGACTTCCACTTATATCCGATGCTGGAGTTTGATCCTCCACATCTTCTTTCTCTTCATTTGGAAGCTCCACCTCAAACTGAGTTTCCTCTACACTTGTTTCTGGAACTAAAGTCTCTAGGTCTTTACACTTCATCCACATGCGGGTCTCATCAAAGGTAACATTCCTACTAATCAAGACTCTTGATCCTCCACCATATTCTAATTTCCACAACTTGTAACCCTTCACACCTTTTGGATAACCAATGAAGACACATTTCACAGCCCTAGCCTCAAGCTTGTCTTGCTTGATATGCGCATATGCCAAGACTCCGAAAACTTTCAAAGATGAGTAGTCTGCCAGTTTCCCACTCTATACTTCCATTGGTGTCTTGAAGTTTATTCATGTTGATGGACATCTGTTGATTAAATATGCCGCAGTTGTCACTGCTTCACCTCAGAAACTCTTTGGTAACCCAGCTCCTAGAAGCATGCACCTCACCCGCTCCAAAAGAGTCCTATTCATACGTTCAGCAAGACCATTTGGTACGGTCATGTCTCTTAATTCCTTTCAACCTGCAAAACTCATTAAACTGCTTTGAAACAAACTCCAGGCCATTGTCAGTTCTCAAACCCTTCAATTTAGTTCCCCTTTTATTTTCTATAAGAGTATGGCATTCCTTAAACTTTTCAAATGTGCACTTTTGTTTTTCAAAACAAAGACCCATACCCTCCTAGAATAATCATCAATGATTGAAAGAAAATAGGAACCTCCTCCATGAGTAGGTATCTTAGAAGGACCCCAAAGATCCGAGTGCACATACTCAAAAGGTCTACTAAAATGATGCATACTACTTCCAAACTTTACTCTATGTTGATTGCCTAGTATGCAACATAGTTACATAATTCGTCGGTTTTACTGAGAACCACGAACCGATTCGAGGTACTTTAACGTACTGGTTCGCACAAATTTGTACAAAAATTCGTCTAACTGAGCAAACCAAAGTACCAGTTGTTTGAAAAAAAATTAACTGCCTTAAATTCAATTGATTTGAGCAAAACGGCACAGCTCAAACAAGAGAAAACAAGTAAAATAAAAATATTACTACTGTATTGGGAAGTGTTCACCACTTTAATATTAGTGGAACACTGGACCCACATGAGAAATACTCATTGTTTGTACATTCACTACCACCGTCTACTCTATGAATTTAAAGTCTGTGGTCCTCTCATTTGTTTTCAAAACGTCCCATGTGGGACTTCAAATATTAGTCTCACCACATGTTTAACACAACCATTCACTAAAATTTGGCAGACCACCCCATGTTTTTAGCCAACTGCACCAAATTCCTTCCAACAAGGGCACACCTCATGATTCCTCCTCTATCCACAACCAAAACTCTTATACTTTTGTTTCAAGAATTTCTCTAACCAACACATTGTCTTCAAAGACTTTTATAGTAACAATGGGACCTGAAGTTTTAATTTGCAAATTTTGGTTTGGTGTGGAGTGTATTAGTTGAATGTGATCTGGTGTTAATGCCTCTTATGTGTGATTATTTTTTGGAGTTTTAGTGATCAAGTCTCTCATCTCAATCCAAGGAAGTAAATTTGAATTGGATTGTAGATGGTGTTGGCCAAGTCAGTTAGCCATTTACTTCCTGTTTATGCTTTTAGTTTAGCATCAGTAGGCCAAGTCAGTTAGCCGTTTATCCTTTTAGGTAATTTTATCTTTCTGCTACACTATATTTATATCTTTGATAAATACTTTATATTTTTACTAGTATTACGAACCGACAGGTACCAAAGCTCTATACCCCCATACGCACCGAATTCTTCTCATCGCGTACCGCGAACCCGAACCCGTACCGACGCGAATCGCGTATTATGTGACTATGGTATGCAATGCTCACAAAATTCTAGTTTGTTCGATTTATCTTTTCCTAGCAAACCTTATTTATCTAGTTCTACTAAACCTCTTTCACTGACATGCCTCAATCTTAAATGCCACAATTCAGAATTATTATGAGGTGCTACACTAGCTACCGATGCATGACCAATTACAATGGAACCATCTAAAATGTATAAACCATTCAACTTAGACCCTTTAACAGTAATTAATGCACCATGCAAAATTTTACAAACCCCATGCTCAATTCTAGTGCACTAACCTAGACTATCAAACATGCTTAGGGAAATTAAATTACGCTGAAGTTCGGGAACAAGCCTCACATCCCTTAGAAGGAATTCACGGTCATCAAACATCTTTAGACGAACGGTGTCCATGCCTTGGACTTTGCAAGCTTTGTTATTTCCGAATCGAACAACTCCTCCTTCTTTTAGAGTCAAAGTCTCAAAATATTCCTTCGTAGGACACATGTGATAAGAGCACCCCGAGTCCAAAACCCAACTCTTCTCCGGTTCTCAATTTGTTACCACTAATGCACCTGCACTCTCATAACCATCTTTATCGGATGTCACCGCAACTTCAACGGAAGAACTACCATTGCCCCCCCTTGTCCGGACAATCCTTCTTGAAGTGACCGGGCTTATGACAAATAAAGCATCAATACTTTGATTTATCAAACCCCTTGGACTTAGACTTAGACCTCGACTTCCCCTTGCCTTTTCCTCTATGCTCACTCCTTCCCCTTGCAACATTCAAGCCTTCACCACCCTCATCAACCTTCAAGTCCTTGAACTTGGTCAATTCCTTGGTTCTCAAAGCCGCTTGGACCTCCTCCAAAGTAGTGGTGTCATCCTTACCATAAAGGATGGTATCCTTGAAATGCTCTATAGACTTTGATAATGAACTAAGTAGCAACAAAGTCTTATCTTCATCTTCCATATTTACTTCGATATTGGCCAAATCATCAAGAATCTTGTTAAATTCCGTCAATTCCTCCGTGATTGATTTAGACTCCACCATCTTGAATGAGTAGAGTTGTTGTTTCAAGAGTTGTCTTTGAGCCAACGATTTCGTCATGTACAATGACTCCAACTTAGCCCACATTGATGCCGCGGTAGCTTCTCTCCGAGACATAAAACAATGGCACTCTTTGCCTTGTCTATCATCTCACGCTTCTCCGCTTGTGTCAAATTTGCCGGCATAGCCGCTTCATCCTTTAATGCCTCTACACACTTTTGTTGTGTCAAAACCGCTTGCATCTGAACTTTCCACATCCGAAAGCATTACTTCCGGTGAACTTTTCGATGTCCCACTTTGAACTCATTATACACACTTTACCAATTTACGCCTTTGCCCCACGGTGGGCGCCTATTGTTGTGAATACGGACAAAAACACACCAATGAAACAAAGATGTGTGGCGCAAAGGAAGTAGTAATCAATGAGCCAAATAGCCTCAAGTAACGACAACAACAACAAATAGACCTAAGTTTTGGTGTAAAAACAATACCACAAGCATAATCGAAGCAATAAAGATAAGCAATGAAAGAAGGAAACAAACACACCAAGATTGAGAGCAACTCTCCAATCCACTAAGATGAAAGTGATACAGAGGGGTTACAAGAAGTTAGCATAAAAGCTCACAAAGAACAAAACCTAATTTCTACCCATTTTTCAAGTCACCCACACTCTCAATGAATCCTAAGAGAAAACACTAAAGGAAGCTTTTTTATCCTTCCAATGGTTAAATCTCACTACCCAAGGTGATTACAATGTTTCCCAACCCAAAAGAACCTCACTGCAAAGACACTCAACCCTAAAAGTTACCTCCTTTGTAATCCCAGATTTTTCTCTCTAAGCCACACCCAAAAACATGAAGAATGAAGCCTTAAATAGTGTCCAGAACCCGAGGAAATCGTGCCTCGATGCCACAGATCGTGCCACGATCGCACCAGTAGTACTGTACTATCTGAACGTTATCCGCAAAAATCGTGCCCCGATTTATCCTTATCGTGCCCCGAAATTTTGCGAAACAAAAGCTCAAACCCAGCCAAAAGTCATGCCACGATTTTGGCACTCCTTCATCCAACAATTTTTGAGTCAATTTTCAACAGTTATTATAGTCAATATTCTTTGGACCATGACAGTAGTACTCTGGTTTAACTTAATTTTTAAATTAACTTCTTACTGCCACTTTTGAATGCCAAAAAAACTATATTTGCACTCATATTAGACTTATTTATGTCATTCAGGCCCTTCAGCAGCGCAAGATAGATGATGAGATCGCTAGGGTTGATGAAAAAATTCAGAGAATGTTAACTGGTATGCTTTCCTTACACTGTTGTTCTTTGTTTTGCTTCCTGGGTTCATTATTCTATCAGTATGACTTTTCTCCCTTTATTGTGTTTCTTGGGGTGTATCTTCTCTTTGTTGTTTTTTATGATAGTTTTACTTTTCTATTTTAAACACTCAAGCAGATCTGATGCTAGTTTAGGCATTGGTTACCGGCTTCTAATATGCACTTTGCCCTAGTTCACAATTAAAACCAGTCGTATGAATCTGTGGTGTTAATCGGTAAGGCATTGGTTCAATAAATTCCACATTGCTTCTTTTTTTCCATGAAGAATGTATGGGGTTGGGATCTCATGAACTCAACTATGGTGGTGCCAATTAAAGAGTGAAAACCAAATGTTTTTTGAGGGTAAGGTTTTGAGAGACCCAGGAACGTTTTAATGACATGTGAAATGAAATGACTAAAGGGATTCAAAATATAGCCAAAGAAACACTAGGAGAAGTGAAGGGGTTTCAGCTTTGGGTTAAAGAGAGTAATGGTTTTTGGTCGTGGGGAGACATTATACAACAAAAGTTGACGGTTAAAAAGTAGTGTTGTAAAACATGATATTTGTTTAAAAATGAAGAAAATTGAAATAAATATAAAGTAGCTAAGCAAGGCAACAAGAAGGCGATAAGAAATAGACAAGAGCATTCGATAGTTTATACCAGTTCTTAGGCACTTAAAATAGGGAACGGATTAGTAAAAAAAAGGGGAAACATAGTATCTAGAATCTTGCTAAAGTAGGGAAAAAAAACAAGAGACTTGAACTAGTTGAGATGCGTTAGTGACGAAGAGGAAAAATCGTGTCATAGAACAATATATCAATGAAAGGTGTTAAGAGAGTTTTTAATACTTTATAATGAAAAACGCAAGTATTTTCTGAACTTCAATAGACTTAACATGAGTGATGAGGATCAAAATTACTTCTACTACTGAAGAATTTGATAATCTGAAGTGAAAATTGAAGAGGGTGACAAATGGCGATGATATAATGTAAATGGATTAGATGATATACCTATTGTGGTATGCAAAGGGTTAGGAGAGAATGTAAAAAATTGGACAGTAAGATGTAAGAAAACAAATTTCTTTATTAAAGAATATGAATGTACATGGAACCTCCATTTGAGAGAATCTGGTCTCTCCCTAGCAAAAATTACTTTTGGAAACCCTCTCCCAACTCCCTTTTCCTCTTCTTTTTCCCTCCAACTGCGACCAAACTAATCGACAACCGTTAGTTAGCTCCTCTGACTAACCCATTTTCTAACTCAGATCTACATTTACTCTTTGTCCAAGTGAAAGATGAATAACCATTGATTTTATTGTGTCTTGTTAATACACGTAGATGGGAAAGATGACTTTGTATCAATGATAGAATGCATTATGGAAGGCTGTAATGATGTATCGGTAACAAATCAAGAAGGGATAGGTGGACAACAAAGCTTCCCCCTTAAGAGGAGAGATTTGTCAGAGGCACAAAGTTCATGCAAGGCAAGACATTCCACTTACTTGCTAATTTTTGCATTTGAATTTTTTATGACTAAACTAAACCTGGAAACATGGTTCGATGCATTATTTAACATACATCATATATTAGGGCTATGACTGTGGATGTAATTGCGGTTCTTTAAACAATCGCCTAGTGATTTCCAGCATGAGTCTGAGGAGAAAATGTTTTGCTACATATATGATGTGTCATTGTTCTACTTCTGTTTAGTTCTGTTCACACAGGATTAAATGGTTATTTTAAATTTCTTGGAAGCATTGTTTCTGGCTTAGACACGAATATGATATAATACTGAAACTGAAATGAATAAATTTAAAAAATAAATATGTTGGGTGTGGAACCTAATAGATGCATGTGGAGTACTACCAACACTCTTTCCACCATTTTTTCACTATTAGCTGAAATTTATTTGGGTCCCAGGAATTTATTTGGAATCCATATCCAACCAAAATAGTGTGATTCACATAAATTTCAACCAATAGTAGAGATAGTGCTGGTAGCACTTCTCATTCTCCTAGATGCATTAATAAATAATCAAGAAGTAACAATGCATTATATTATTAAAAAGTTTCTTATGATACAATTAAAGGGGAAATATATAGCTTTACTAACAAAGCACATTGATCCCTATTCACACCCAGACAACTAAAATTAATTTCTGTTGAAGTCTTGAATTATGGAGGCCTTTTAGTGATGGATATTATAAATTAAAATATTTTTTCTTGGAGGGGCCGGACTGTTTAACATAGAAAATACATGTTTCCGTATCTGCATGTGTGCTTAGTTTTATCTTTGCAAATGCACGCATTAACAAAAAGTCAAAAACTTATGGTGGAGATGTTATTTATCCGTGCAAGTCTTTAAGCATATTCCTTGTTATGGGCAAAGATACTTCCATAGACTGCTACCTGGGAATTTAACCATTTTCCGTTTATGTTGTGTACTTACTTATGAAGCACTTTAATTTGACATATTACTTATATTTTGTGGTTTTTTTTCCTCGTATAACAGTTTTCGGGTATATATATTTTGGGAATGATCTATTGTCTTATGAAACATAGTGCTAGAATCCATAAAATAAAATGCTAGAACTACTTACATGCCAATCATCTCCTTTATCTTTATTGAAAACAACTACTTAGAGCTCCCTTTATCTTGCAGGATTTAGATGGTATATGTCATGAAAACAATTGGGTCCTACCAACTTATCAAATATCTCAACCACACGGTAAGACTGTCTAGTTACTAGATTGTCAATGTTTAAAAAGTTTTTTGAGAAATCCAAAGGATACAATTGTCAAGTTTAAAAATATTATTGGAATTGCTAAATTAGTTGTTATTTGAATAAAAACTGGACAACTTTTGCTACAATAATCTAAGTGGTTTACGTGGTGTAAAATATGCAGTTAATTACATTCAGTAGAAGGTTGAAGAATATACTAGGTGTCAAAACTCATTAACAATGATGTAACTTCATTAACCACGAACTTGGATGTGATTAATCACAATCTTCAGGGTTCTAATCTACATGTAGTTGAACACCTGAGAATTATTAACCACTTCCAAAGTTGTGGTTAATGAGTTTTGGCACCTGGTATGTCCATTAACCATCTACTGAACATAATTAACCACTTATTTGAATTGTGTTAACCACTTAAAAAGTTATCGCGAAAGTAGTCCAAATTTTGTTGTACAAAAATCATTTCTCTTCCAAAAAATCATCAAACGTGTAGCTGCGGGATCAACCTTTTATTTCTCTGATTCTTTAATCTAGATGTAGAATCCATGAGCAGTATAAATTCTCCTGAGAAATCAAGTAATATTCTCATTATTAACAACATTCCTTTTAATCATATTTAATGAGATGCAGTTGAGATTTTATCAATCTACTTATCGTTGCACTTTCTATTTACCTTAAGATACTTAAAATGGCTATGAGAATATTATATTTTGTATCCTGATCTGCATTATCATTTCATTTTGATTAATGTTTCTTTTGAAGGTGGATTCCAATCTAATGTAACTGTTAATGGAGACAAGTTTAAGTGTTCCGATGAGGGTATCTTGTGTTCCACTCCTCTTGAAGCAAGAGAATCAGCTGCTGCTAAGATGTTGAATAAACTGAGAAGTATGGGAAAATTAACCAAGTAATGTTGGAAGCATATAAATGTATGCTTCTGTAGTGGCTCTTGGTTTTTGCCTCTAGTGTAGAATATTAACAATATGTAGAAAACTGCATGGTCATAACTTATCGTTGTACTCTAAATGTGAATTAGTCAATCAATCTGTATTGCAGTGATTGGCTTATCACCAGTGCAGTGACTAGATAGGATCATCACCAGTTCTCAGCATGACTTCATGTTCGTTCAGTTACATTGTCATTCCTAGAAAAAATTAACTTGGTATTGACTTCATAGTGCTATTATCTTGCAGGGTTTGACTTCTTTTGTTTTTACCGCTAAATATTACAATAATGTTTTCACAAAACTACAAGGAAACAGAAAAGCAAAAGGTTTTCTTTCTTCCACACTATGTTTATACCCAATCAAATGATTGGTTATAAAATATGGTGATCAGTTGAATCAACTTCCTAACCTTTTCTTGTCATAAATTTGGGAAATAAAGTAACTAAAGTGCAAACTGTTTTTTTTGGTCTATGCGCAAAAAAAGATAACTATATTTAGATCTTTGTACAAAGGGAAGTAGGAGAGAATTAGAGAGGTGAGGTAGGTGAGTATCCATCCATAAATAACATGTACAGAAGACCAATCTCCTTTGTTCGGGAATGGATTTTGCTCTTTTTTTTTCTCTCTCATTTTTCCTCATGTTTTTCAATCTAAACCCTTAAAACCCTCTTTTTGCTAAATTCTCTTTTTCCCTCTTTGCTCAAATCAAATTTAAAATTGTAACACTATAAACTATGAGATAACAAAAAAAGCAAGTAATAACTAACGAGATCTCTCTAATAATACTCCCTCCGTTCCTTTTTAATTGTCACTTTTGAAGAAATTTTTTGTTCCTTTTTAACTGTCACTTTCAAAGTTCAATGCAACTTTAAATATTGTTTTACCAATATTATCCTTAGTTATTTATTACGGAGAGAGAAATATATGAGATTATATATTAAATGAATAAGGTTATTATAGTAAAAATATAAATTATTGTATCAAAAGTAGTGACATTTATAGTTTGTCTTGGTTTGTGTAAAATATCAAAATGTGACAATTAAAAAAGAACGGAGGTAGTAATAACTATGAGATTAATTGTGATAACCAAAACAAGTAATCACTAACGCGATCAAGCTAAAAAACTAAAAAAAAGTAAAAGCTAATGAGATTAATTGTCACGTACTAACAATTTAAAACTTTTATTCACATGCATCTTATCAATTCACATCATAATATACCACTTTTATAGATTAGTTCATAAAATATCTATAAATATCGATACGGTTTGATGTGTATTCAAATTAAATCCATAACTAAAAGAAAAAAAATCATTGGGCATTGTATTCAAGAAAAATCATCAATAGCAAGGTACATTCAAAATTTAATCAAGTACCTTATTTACATGTTATAATAAAACTTTCGTCCCTTCAAAAAAAGAAAAACTTTCGTAATTATCAAGTTGCTGACAATTTTTTGAGAAACGTGACTGATAATTGAGAAAAATGTAATATTAGACTAGTTTTAGCAAATTTTCAATCTCTAGCTACCTTTAGCTTTTGTATGTTGGCATAAACTAAAACATCTAATCATCATGATAATCTAAAATTACAATCTCACGGAATATATAGAAAGAATAAATGCTTACTCCTCTGTACATTGGTTTGGACCTTTCTGTCTCAGGGAAAAAGAGAGGAACTCCAGTGCTCAATAAATAACATTGAATTAAAATCGAAAAAAAATCCCGACTTTACAGAAAAAATCTTTCCTTTTCCTAAATCAAGGAAGAATAAGGGAAAACTCAGTTGTCAGAAATTTGCATCATCCTCTACAAATTTCGACAAAAACCCCAAAACCAAAGTCTTGAGGTCATCATCATTCATTCCTTTATCTCTAGTTTCAAACACGCCCTTCATTATTCTCGTGTAAAGCCTTTCAAGTTGTGGGATGCTGTATTTTTCACTGCGCTTTACGAAACGCTGCTTGACAGACTCCACTTGTCTTGAAAATTCACCATCTAGCATTGTGATATCATGAAGGCAGCTACCATCGGCAAGGTTATTTGTACAAGATCCATCCAAATCTCCATCGATTTCTATAGGTTCCATTCTTTCAGAATCCACGTCTTGTGCCTGATGCTGCTGCTCCTGAGAGGACTTTGTCGGTATTGAATCTTGCAATTTGTCTTCTGCTGTAATTTTTGAAGAGAGATTAAAATCAGCATTTGAAAAGGAAGGAAATTAATCATTGAAAATCAAATAACACCACTGCCATTGGGCTGTTAAGCATGACCAAGCATATAAAGTAGAACCAATATCATTTATGTTTGCGAGTATAACAAAGCATATGAAAGGATTCGAAGGAATATGGAGATTTCACAATCTTCAAAGATGCCTCACTACTGTGTGTGACTATCACATGCCTCAAACTATACTTATGACCAAAATAGCTATATGGGTTAAACATCCACACTTATTGCTTTTCCTAGTTAGGAATGTAGGATAATTTCCAAATGTTTCAGAATCATGATATTATAACAGCAGTAACAGTTGTGTACATGAATGCCACGCATTTGCAAACCAACCATTTGATATTGAGAACAGATTCAAATTCCAAAGGGCATACCTGCATTTATACCATCACCGATCTTCTTGGTCCGCTTCAATACTTCGTAACCCTGATCCATATTAACATCTGGTTGGACATGACGAAGTCGAGCACTTGTTCTAGTAGTCGTACCCAACTGTACAACAGGAGTAACAGGGAATGTAGTATCCCCTAATTCATCAGGCAAATGCGCTGGGCCACCTTGGCTAGCAATCTTGTCACAATATGCAGCCAGTGCTGGGTCCATTTGAGAGAGCATCCCGTGCACCTGAAAAAACGTAATGAAAGAAAGAGTAAGATGAAGAGCATTTCCTAGGCAATAGTCGACATCTAAAGAGAAAGTTCAAGTACCGCATCACGGAGCTCACAAGCTCTACTGACAATCCTAGTACCATTGTAGTCGTCTCCATTGTAAGCCTGAATTACATAAACGGATCAAACATGGAACATGCTTTAAGTTTTGAAAGTAATGTATGAAGCATACCCAACAAATTTATTTCAGCACTGATTGTAATTGGTTAAAACAATAAAAATGATCATGCATTCTCCATTACCCAGACACATAAATGACCCAATCCAATCAAAAATAAAACTCAAGGCACAAGATGCATGCCTTTGCATTGGAAACAATAAGATCAATGTCCTGCAGGAATGCAGCACATGTAATATAGTTGCCATTATCAACATGCTGCAAGATGGTGGCAATGTCCATTGGGTTCTGTATAATTGAGCGATAATTAGGCGCATCTTCATCCGAGACTGGAAAATGGAAGGCATTAAATCGTTTGTCATACAATATCCTGCAGTATGAACACAAAAAATGAGTCATACAATATCCTGCAGTAGGATCACAACATGAGAGAGAGAGAGAGATGCCAAGTGGAGCCAACAGTTGTATATCAAGCATAGGTTAACCTACCGGTTGCAAACATCTCTGAGGCACATTCGCAATCTACGAAGTGCATGCTGCTCAGCTTCGACCTTTGCTTTTAGCTCAGATGCCTTTGGACCACTAGCCAATTTTGGTGCCCTGGGAAGTTCAGAAAGGCGTTTTGCATCCTGGGATTTTTTGCTGATTCGCTCCAACAATATCGACATAGCAGCTTCTATTAAACGATCAAAAAACAAGATCCTATCTTCGGTAGATGGCATGTTCACTTGATAACTGTTCAAAAAGGAGGAAAGTGAACATATATAACCAGAAACAAAATCCTAAGCATGAATGCTTTTCAGGTTTAAAGAAGAATAATAAACTAATATTTACTTAGCCTTAGTTTTTGAACCAACAGTTATCCAAATACATGTGGGAATAACAAACTATAGAAACTCTAGTAAAGAAAGATGGCACCAAATATTAATAAGAAGCATTAGTATTTGCAATGATGTGATTTACATCTCTTGCTAAATCATCTGAAATACATTCAGTAGTGATGCATGAAAAGCAATGTAATGAAGATTTTTGAGAAAAATACTAAGGAACTTGATAAAAAGGTTTCTCAAAACATCTACTATCATCAAACTTGAATGTTTTCTTTTCTAAATAAAAAGCATGTCTTCTTGTGAAACTACATTACTAATTTTTACTACACAACCATCCATTAAAAAAAATATTTGTGCATTCAAAGCACTGCTATAAAAAAGAAATCTCGAGGAACTCAGATCAAATATTTAATGTAATTTAGATTAATCGTACACTGAGCGATGAGGGAAAACTGAAGTGGGCACTTCCTCAACATCAGCAAGCGCAGCTGAGGATGTACCAAGAAGTAAGATAGGTAAGTCAGATGGCAATTCTTCTAGCATAGTCAGGAGAACAGCTCTAAGCTGTTCATGAGCCTGCATGATTAGTAAACCAATCCAACTCAGAGGCCAAAATAAAGAAGCAATACAATAACTAGGGAACTCATCAGAATCAGATATAAATTTTGGGCATGCAGATCAGTTCATTTAGAAATACATTTACAAGATATGTACTCACAGTTTCCCACCAAACATCAAACTGTGGTAAATAAAGAATTGATGGTGTTGTTCTTCTAGCTTCACCAAATATATGTACCAACGCCTCCTCCGGTGTCTTTGCACTAGGATCTGACAGAAGAGATGGAAGTCCTAATGAATGCACGGGAAATTTTTCCAGTTCATGTAAAACCGCAGGCCCAAGATGATCCTGTTACACTAGAGCAGTAAGTATATTCAGTTTTAGGTTGTTTTAAAGCATAGTTTCAATAATATAAAAAGGTTCCAAGATAATTACCAGCCCTGTGCCTTCACCACCACAAAGTAGAAGTCTAGGTCGATATACAAGTGGAATCGCAGACCCGTACGAAAGCATTGAAAGTTTGGTCAATTCTGATGCAACAGATACTGGAGGGAAAATATCAGATATTGTACCCATGACTTTCTCTAGATGTCTCTGAAGACATGGTTGAACTACTAGAGACAATGGCCTAGAGTGCACAATAGCTCCTCTATGAGCAGCAGGAGTAATTGTAGACATTGCTTCAATAAAATGATACTTTTCTACCCTGATAGAATCAACATCAATTAGAAATTTGTCATCACTTGTATAAACCTGTGGATATTTTTGACGGAAAGCACGAATAGCCGCTTCAGTACAGAGAGCCTTTAGGTCAGCACCACAATAACCTACACAACTAGCTGCAAGTTCCTTTTTGAGTTCCTCTGGAGGAGGGTGCCTCCACTTACGAGTATGAATGTCTAATATTTCAGCACGTGCCTCACCACCAGGCAAGGGAAAGTTAAATTCACGATCAAATCTGCCAGGACGTCGTAGGGCTCCATCAATAGCATCAATCCTGTTGGTAGCTCCAATTAAAACAACTTGACCACGAGAATCAAGCCCATCCATCAAAGCAAGCAAAGTGGACACAATGGAATTGTGAATTTGTTCTTGCTTGCTAGATCTCACAGGTGCAAGTCCATCTATTTCATCAAAGAAGATAATAGAAGGTTGATTCCTTTGTGCTTCCTCAAAAAGAAGTTTCAGTTGTCTTTCCGCCTCACCAACCCATTTGCTTAGCACGTCTGCTCCTTTGCGCATGTAAAAGCTAACCTTCTGACCAGCTTTTGAAGCAGCACAAGCCAAAGCTCTTGCAATCAATGTTTTCCCCGTGCCAGGGGGCCCACATAACAACACCCCCCTAGGTGGAGTTATGTGGTAACTTGCAAAAAAATCTGGATACAATAATGGAAAGAAAACCATTTCCTTTAGAGCATCAATGTATTCAGAGAGCCCGCCTATATCATCAAAACTTACACTATCATCAATCTGCAAGGGTTGGATATCTGCCCCTCCCTTAGAGCTTGGACCGGCAGTTTGAACCCCTGAAGTTAGAGTGGCAAAAGCATCACCCTGATGACCCCAACCTGATGCAGCAAGGTTTAATCCCCAAGCTGTTGATCCATGTGTGTCTACTCCCCCAAAAAGAAAAGGTGGGCCAGATCTGCTGCCACCTCGACCCCATGGAATAGCAGGGCCTTGGTCTAACTCATCCACAAGAAGGGAGTCATCAGAATCTTCAGGCCTTGTTAAGCGATGGCGCTTGTGTCGTGATCCACCCTTCCTTACATCCCTGTTGACCTTAGTTCCCATACCTTGATGTAAGACTCTTCGTGGAGACCTTGGTCGCGCCTTCCCTTCCTCCATAGAGAACCTACGAACATCTGCACGATTTCGAAGATCATAACGCCTTCTGCCATCCTGTTCTTCTTCACCGTCTTCATCATCACCGTCTTCTTCATCGCCATCCTCATCACCTTCATCCTCACCTTCATCTTCACCCTCGGCATCCCCCTCCATCTCATCATGACCATCTTCTGCATCATTTTCCTCAACATCATTTCCATTTTCTGTTTCATCTTGTTCAACCTTCTCCTCTGAAAGGTCTTGATCATCATCTGATTCTGATATTAATCTTTCTCTACCAGCAGCCTTCGATCGACGAGGCCGTAGACCTTCACGTCGAGGAGCTGGTTTAGTATCCACTGTTCTTTTGCGCTTAGAAGATATTGCATCCTTCCGGCTGCCACTGTTGCTAATCCGGTTTCTCAAAGGTCGATATGAGGGTCTCTGAAACATGGTTACATACATCAGATATAATTACAGATAATTCAAGCTTTAAAACCCAGTACTTTATTTAATAGAGAACAAAAACCCACCATTAAATCGGCATCCTCAGATCCAGAGCTGTCTGCGAACTCCATAAGATTTACATTAACCCTTCTCTCCCTGGTTGAGCGCCGAAGGTTGGCAGAGCCAGACTGTGAATAGAAGCACAGATAACATAGCTCAGGGATTTAAAACGTCCCACATAACAAAACTGAAAGAATTAATGTTATCATCTTATCAACTTCAGCAAATGATGTGATTACAAGCAATAAGAAAGAGAAATACACACAGATGTGCAATATTAGAAAAACAAGAATATCCAAAATTATTCGGCTTGCTTTTTGAAGTCTTTTCAATAAATTATACCAATTCATCAAAAACAATTAGTTGCATCAATCAAAGATGTTGACAGAGGACAACAGTGAAATGAGGAGAGAACTACTGTTATCTAGTAAGGCAGAGATTGACAATCTTCATGCTAGTCGGCAAACATCCATAACTTCACAGTGCGGTCATATGCAGACTCATAATATCCAAAACACAACTTTTAGCGCACTGAAGAGACAAAATTTGATCTGAAACTAATGAACCAACAGGTATAGATATTTACGATATAGTTCTTTCACAATAGACTCAACTTACTCGGCATCTTATAAAGTTATAATACAAGTTATCATTGACAAAAGGAAAATAATAAGTTCTTTAAAAAACTACACAAGTTTTGACAAATTAAATATGTGTTCTTTACATCCATAGATATCCAATATATCCACAAAGTAACTTAGAGGGGGAAAATGCATGACATGATGTCATGCCTGAAAGTCCTAGTGATTTATGTATAAAACCATGCACTTCAATAAATAAAATAACAATACTTTGAGCAATTATGCTTCTTGAACACATTTGAGATGCAGACACTTACATTATTATTTGAATCGCGGGCTTTCCGATTCCCTGGACGCAACATCTTAGCAATCTGCGAAGCTGCAGTTCTTGTCTTATTCTTGCTTTTCCTGGGGCGCCTAAGATTTGAGTTGTAATACAAGAATGGTGCGCGGTTATAAACTGGTGGCCTCGTCTTGATCCTATCACTTGTGCGCACCGGCCTGGAATCAGCATCATCTTGGCTAGAACGTTTGGGATACATGAATATATGCTAAGTTTTGTGATTTACAAAATCACAAGATCAGCATCTCTCGGTCAGTTACACCTGCAGAAAGAACAGAGTCTGCAACAATTAAATTTTCACATAACATAAGTAGCACAAAATATCACAAGTTTTGCCAAAAACAACAAACCAACGATAAATGAATATTCTCATCAAGCTCGTGCTTAACCGCATAATGAATAGCAATAGGAAAATAGCTCTTTCTTGAATATTTCTTGTTGATATTATTGACATGAGCATGAAACAATTAGAGACTTTGACCACAGGCTCATGTAAAACATTTTGAAATTCGTACAATTTAAATTTGGAGAAATAACAACGAGAAAGACAACAATGACAAAAGCCTTTTCCCACTTGCAGTGTATAATTTCAAACATTTGTCCTATAATTTGATAGAACACTATGGCGTAATTTGATCCATGTAGCCGACCCCACTTAGTGAGATAAGGCTTGGTTGTTGTTGTATTTGTCCTATAATCATGATTTATTTATGTTCTATGAAACCTATTATAAGCCAAACGTAAAGTAAGAACAAATCACATGCTAAAAGTATAAATACATGAAATTTTAAAATATAATTTCATATTGTCTAACAACGCAGAACATGTGGAAGTGCAAACCATAAGTCAATTTTTTGTGAGTTCGGTTTTGGAGGGTAGGGCTTACTTTTGTTTTTCAAATTTAGGTCACTATAAAATTACCCTAAAAATGAATTCAGTATCGCCGCAGTATTATATGATCATTTATCGTCTTCTTTAAAATAATTAAATGTAAAATATAAATCGGAATAATAGTCTTTGACTTCCAAATCCCTTCCCTCCAAAACAGGCCTTAGGGGGAAAAGGAAGCCAAAACCAAAACCAGAACTAGAAATTCCAATCTCAAATTAGGGTTCAACATATAATATAGCTACAATACAAGTGACAGATTCTAAACCTCACCAAAAGTTTTTCCCTCCAAAACCCAACTCCCAAACACACCCTAAGGAGACAATGAACCCACCACCACAACCAAAACCACAAATTGCAATCTGAAATTAGGGCACAACATTGAACATAGTGACAAGTAACAGATTCTAACATGCAAACACAAAACCAACCTAGAAACAAACGCCACATTCATCATACATAAAAATTAAAAAAAAAATTATTAAAAAATATAAAAAAATTAAAAAATTAAAAATAATAAATAAGCATTTACAATATAAACAGTGAAGCAAATGAAAACAACAATAATGAAGATGACAACACGGTCCATTTCATTACATGATAAAGTTTATATAAATTAAGTCCATTCCATTGAGTGAAGTTCACAGTTTATCAGAAACAAAAAAAATATAAAAAATAAAAAAAATAACTAATGAACGATGAGAAAACGAATGATGAACCTGATCGCGAGGATGAAGAAATGCATGAAATTAGGGTTTGTGAAGAAAGAGTAGTAAGCTTTTCAGAGTCCAAAACCAAAAACCCTTTCTCTTTGTTCTCTGTGTTTTTTTTTCTTTCTCCGCTTTTGTGTGTTAGTTTTCTCCTCAACTTCACCCGTTATATTTTGTTTAGTGTTGTACGACCCGGATCCGTTATTTTTGACCCACTCAGTTAGTAACATCTGTCTCGTAGTCCATTGGGCCGTTTTCAAAACTCTAACGTTCGACGACCAAACTACATACACCACCGAAATTTATATTCATACTCCTCCATCTTTTTAACTCTTTTTACCAAAATTACCTTTACCCAATCAAAATAGTACAAAATTAAATATTACTGCATGCTTTTAAATATACTTTTGTGAAAAACTGCTCCAATCAGATTTCAAATTCATTTTCTTAAAACCAAATCAAACTGCATATGTGTTTGTATATGCTAGTATGTACTCCCTTCGGTCTTTATCATAAAAAAATATTGTTTTTAGATTCATTCAATAAATGGTTTATCTAATTCCTAATATAGACTAGATACATCATTCATTAATTGAATCTAAAATATAAATTTTCTCTTACAATAAAGACTAGAGTAGTATTGTCCTCGTGAGCTTAACTCAGTTGGTATGGACAGTGCATAATATATACAAGGGTCGGGGTTCGAACATGAACACCTCACTTATTTACCTTGAAAAGGTGAATTTCTAGTCACTAGGCTACTTGACCGAAAAAAAAGACTAGAGTGGTACTTATTTAATAACATTTATCACGTTAATTTAATCTATTTTAGAGTAATTTATCTATTTCCAACATAAAAAAAACATAATCGGTCGTTGTTACTCCGAAATATTAATTTTAATTTTTAATATATTTTATGTTATATTTTACATCAAACATATTACTTTATCGTTATTTTATAATTTTACGTGTGTTTGATCTGCTAAAAAACTTAGGACAGGATTAGGCAACTTTTTTTTGTATCCTAATTGATTTAGAAACTCGTAACGGAACATGACAAAACAATACCAAGGGACTGGACAAAAATAAGAATATTTTTATCTCTCACTAAACAATGGGACAACTTTTTGTCCATAGTACAAACTATCAAAAATATCAAAATACCTTTTTTATTTTTCAACATAAACAATATTATCTCTCTCCAATAGAGTCTTATCTTTTATCTTGTTTTGTATTGTTATGTTATGTATTGTACGTTTTATCCTGTACTTATTGTTTTACTGATCAAATACACCCAAAATATTGACATATTTTTTTTAGAATTGTAATTTTGATAACCAAAAACGATTCAATTTTAATCTAATTAAACCGGATTTTGGATTGGATAAGTTTTTTTTAATCAACCAACCGAACCACGAGTATTTTTATCTTTAGATCATATGAATTTTGTGACATTTTAAATTACAGTTTAAATAAGTAAAAACTATTATGATTTTTTTTTTATTAGTCAAGTACATATATGTTGTGTGTCAAATCAAAGAGCTTAGTGGTGAAGCTCACACGCACTAAATATAAAGAAGATGAGTTTTGTGAATTCAAACCGACGTTCCATTATATCTAATGTTTTCACAAAATTTTACCATCTAACTATATAAAATATATTTTATCTCAATTTTATATTTGTCCCCTCATGAAATGTATTCTAGTTCCGCCACTAATCATAGGGACGGCTGAATGATGAAGTGACGTTCCTTGAAAGTAAAAAGCAATTGTTAAGAGATAGTTTTGAGACAAATTTGTGAGGCCTGCCATGTGAGTTTGAAGATTGTACGATTGAAACATAAAATGGATATGATATTTATGTTTAATTATATTTTTGGTCCTCGTATTTTAACCATCTCACAAAATTGGTCATCTTTTTTTAAAACCAAACAAAATTACCACTATACTACCATTTTTTTTACACTTTTGGTCCTTAGCCGTCAGTTGGCCTCCAAAAACGCTGATGTGTCAAGTTTTTTAATGTTATGGCCAAAAAAACACTTATGTGCCAATTCCAACATGCAAAATAACATTGACATGTCATCAAATCAATTTTTTTAAATTGAAAAATCATTTTAACATTTAAGAAAATTAAAACAAAAAGAACCTTAACATATTCATCTTTTTCACTATTCTTCATCTTCAACCTGCAGATAAAACAAATACCCAGAAATCCATAACACACCAATACATCTCTCTTCTCTCTTATCTCACCTGTCTCTTTCAAACACCATCCTCTTCATAAAAGAAAACCCAAATCAAAACCCTAAATCACCAATTTATAAAATATTGTCCACATAAACCATTGTTCATCGTTTTCTTCATCCAACACCAACACCACCATCTAATACTCCTTTGATCTCCTCTCTACCAACACCAAAAAAGTTACTACCACCACAGAAGAAAAAAAAAACAAAACAGACCCAATTAACCAATGTAGTCAATTGATTTATAAAACACCCATAACCACAAAATTTTCTATAAATTTTGTCAAATCCTATCATTCTCCTTGATCCTTTTTATTCTTCCAGATCCATAAAAAGTTCCACAAAAAACCCAGATCTGCGGCTAGCTTATTAACATCCTTACGAGAACCAGATTTTCAATCTTCTTCGTTCTCGTCCATACGAGAACTCAATACCCATGGCAGCTGCTGCGTTTCAATCAAAGCCGTCGAATTACAAGAGAAAAACAACCTCCATACTCCTCCTTACTCACCATTAATCAACATCCGTTATCACTTCACTTCCTTCGAAATCCCCTCTCTCTGCAACGACTGTTGTAACGACAGCGAAATTGTTGTTAGGTCAGAGAAGAAAAGTCATGTCTCTGGCGATGGTGGATGTGATAATGATGCTAGCACTAGTGGTGATTTGGGGTCGGCGAATTGGAAAGAGTTTTGGAGTTGAAGATAAATTTAGGGATTTTGATTTTAGGGATGATGAATCTATGGAAGAGATGAATTGTAAATGGTTGGAGAGAAGAGATGAATTTAAAATGTTTTTCCAAATATTTAAACTAAATTTGATGAAAATGTAAATGACATTTTCCATGTGAGAATTGCCACATAGGAGCTATTTTGGCCACATCACTAAAAAATTGGACACATCAGCGTTTTTGGAAGTCAAATGAGGGCTAAAGACCAAAAGTGAAAAAAATGGTAGTATAGTGACAATTTTGTTTGGTTTTAAAAAAAGAGGACCAATTTCGTGAGATGGTTAAAATACGAGGACCAAAAGTGTAATTAAGACTGATATTTATGATAAGTTGCACAAATAGAGCCGCTCTAATCACATTTAGTCAAGAGATTGTTATCCTAAAAAATTCCCTCCAAAACATTAATTAGTTAATTAAATTAAAAATGAAATAGAAAAATCATCTATTTTCTCTAACCCACTACATTAATTAATTAATTTATTAAATTAAAAAAATAACACGAAAACTAAATAAATGATTCCCTACCAAAACTCCCATATGCCCACTAAACCACTTCCCCTACTAATCGTATCCACTAACAAGTAACAAGTGAAAATGTCATATGTCAAATGCATTTTTAAAAAAAAAAAAATTATAGCTTCTCCCTCAACACCAAAACTCTCATATCCCACTAAACCATTTCCCTTGGTAACCGTGTCCACTAACAAGGGAAACCATACATCAATATTTTTAATTTATTTTTTTCTTTTAACACTCTTCTAAAGTTAGTCTTGCTTTTCTATTCTGCTTGTTATTTTTGCTTTATTAGCTTCCATAACCAAATAACAATGTTTCTTTCTCTTTCTTTTATTGATTTTTCTTTTATTGATGTTTCTTTTTTAGCCGAGTCAACCAAGAAAATGCGAGCAAATTAAGGTAATATTTATCATCGTTTTTTTGTTAAGAGATCGAACTTTTCTTTTGTTCACATCAAAAACCTTCCAACACTTTAACGTCTCTATTTAAAAAGAGAACTTTTTGCGTACATATTCTCCATAAATGAATGAGTTTGAATTTAATCCACTATTTAATTTTTCACCCTTTACTGAATAAAGTTGTAATTATCACTGCATTTATAGTGAGCCAAAAATAATCCTATAATTAGTAGGTATGGTACATATTCAATGCTATAATTAGTTATTTTTATTTGATGACATGCTTAAGTGAGCCTGGTTTAGTGGTAATTATGATAAGAAAGCTTCTGCATGATGGTGCTTATGCCAGAAGAGACTCAATTATCAATTCTTGATCGAGGTGGTTATGCCACAACCTAATGGTACAGAGCTGCAATCCTCGCCATCAACAACAAATGCATGAATAAACAAACAGTTTTCAAGGAAAAATACAAGAGTAACATTTGTTAAATAAACAGTTAAAAAAAAAGGGTAACATTTTCCTTTAAAAAAAAGAAATGTTACCTGTAGCCATTCAAATGTTTGACCGCTACTTCTATAATTACGACAAAATATAAATGAAACTTTATTCTACCTACTCCAAAACTCTCATTGTATTTATTTAATATAAAACTGAAAAAATTTGAAACTAAAAAATAGGTAAGAAAAGAATAGCTTATGAAACTCTTCATCATATCCTTATTTCACTAAACATTCTCAAATAAGTACTATTCGACTTAATTCTTACTGCACTTTAACAATTGACTTGAAGATTCATATAATCCGTTTGTGGACTCTGCCATGATTCAAAAATTCATCTGGAACAAACAGTTTAGAGATGATCTTACTAGATGAAAAGGTATACAATCAATTATCATCTTTATCTAAGTCACCAATATTTTACTCTTATTTAAATCACAACAAATTCAAATTGATGTGTATCTACACTTATTAAATATCTTGTGAGATATTTTACTGTTGTCTAATGATGCATGATTTGAGGGTTAGAGAATCATTTTTACAAAGTTTTCATGATTGAATTAAAAACGTTACATTGTCGTATTCATAGACTTTTTATGTGCTTCTATATGTTTTGTTTTCACGACCGTGTATTTAATACATGGTATCTCCTAAATGAAAAAACATGACATCCGTGTTTGTCGGCCAAGGAGAAATGCTATTGGCTAAACTGTGTCTCATGAACGGCTTGGGACAAAATTTCTCGCGTTAAATAGCAATGCTCTTTGTTTTTTTGGATAGGGATACTTCCATTATATGTATTTTTTACTGTAAAACAACTTCATTTCATAGGAAAACAACATTACAGATAACAAGAGACACTTGAATTAGGGCATTCCCCATCCATAGTCTAGGAGCAATACTAAAATAAAAGTCTACATACGCATAATCGACAATACACATAGGTTGATCAAAAGCCAAAAAGACATGACAAAACCAATAACAACAACCTAACATCCACCCATCCAATCTCTTAAAACACACGGACAATGGCAATATGTCATTGAGACAGTCTTTCTCCAAATCCAATTACGTATGATTTCTTTGACTTGTGTTCGCGCAATTCGACTATATTTGGTCTCAAGATTGACCACTTTTCTCGAATGTTAGAAAGCTACTTGATGATTAGAGAGGGAGTTGCAATGGTTGTCAGCCCCTTGAGCTTCTTCTGTCACTACAGAATGCCAAAATACACACTCAAACTTGTTCCAAAACACAAAACTCTTTTGAGGTTTTTTGTCAAACACAACAAATGCAAACATAAAACAGAAACACAAAACAAAAAACACATAAATGGAAGTTGGCAGATCTGAAAGGACAAATATCCATTATATGTTTTGTTATTATATGTACTAACAAATTGAAAAACAAACTAACTAATCTTTTCGTTCTAAATCTCAGTCATTATATTTATGATAGTGTGGAAAGATTCATCGCAAAGTTTAAAGAAAAGCTCGAAGAAGGTTCAACTTATATTCAAAACTAATTCATTAGATTACAATAATTACCAACAATCCCCTCAAAAAATAATTCAAAAAAACATATACGTCATTACACACTTTCTAAATTGAAAACGCAACCAATATCAAAGACATTCACACCAATATAGTAAAAACTTTGTTTAAAATACATCTACTATTAGGTAGAATTCTACAAAAATTGCCCGTGCGAGTAAGCCTTATAATCAATCTTATTTTATCTTATTATAATTATTAAAGCAAAAACTTTCTTTAGGGCCTTCATATTATTTTATTTTTTCTAACACTTTAGGGATTTGAAAGAAGAGGATGAAAATGACAAAGATGATGAAGTTGTTGGACTTTTTTGGGTTTGAAGAACCCTAAAAATTTACTTTGGGATTTTGTATTTTGAAAAAAGAAATTATTAATAATAATTATACCTGGATTTGCCACCTCGGCATTTTTTAAGGTAAGTCAGTGTTTTTTCAACTGATTTTTTGTCTGCATTAAATTAAGGTGAACACAATGGTACTCCTGAAATTTAATTGGGTATATACTCGTCATCCAACTATGCAATGTCATTTCATATTTTTTTATCAATTTATTTAAAAATCAAATCAAATTTTAAATGAGTTTTGCCTACAGGGTATCGGTATGGCAGTACCTAACCAAATTTCAGGGTATCTAAAAAATATCTTTAAATTAATTTGGCTTAGATGCATTTTTTATCCTCCTTTATTTTATTTTTTGGGTTTAAAACACTGGAGTTTTGGTCCCTCAATTTAATGTTTCTTTATAGATTTTTGGTGCATCATTTCATTCTTTTTTTTTATGTGGCCTATTTATCATGTGGCCGCTCTTATTAGTTTTTTTTTTTTTGCTAGCATGGATGTTTAATGTGACCTAATAAGCGTTTTTATGTCGTAAATGAATAGTATAAAAAATTGGTGACAACTTGAGTACCCATCAATAAAAGGTGGGTAACACAACCCATGGTGAGTTGGCTCCAATCAAAATTATTTGTTTGTTTTTTATTATTTTTTGATTGGGTCAACTCAACATGGTTAGTATTACCCACCTTTTATTGATGGGTAAACAAAAATTTCCCTAAAAAATTATCTAAAAATGAGACGAGGGACCAAAATTCAGAAGAAAAAATAAGTTAAATTGAAGAACCAAAAAATTAATTTTTAAAATGGGTGATCAAAAGTATATTTATGCCATTAAATTTACATAATGTGATTTGTGAAACTAATTGGTTTGCATATATCCAATTGTAAACTCTTGCTTGAAGAAGCTCTATACCCCCTTGACTTTCCCCCATGGAATTGCTCCATGCTTTTCGTGATTCGTGAAGCATTATTAAGTAGGCTATACAGTCAGAAAGATGGTGTTTGCAGGGGTTGTATTCCGCTCAGTGGTTTTCATTAGTTAGTTTCCTTCCCATGAAAAAAAGGCATAAGACAATCAAATAATTATATTAAAATACTTACTTTTTAAAAGTTTCAACTCATTGTGAGGCTATTGCTGCATTTGACCATCAAGTTGTATGCAGTGAATAGTCTTAACACACATTTTACTGAGCACGAATGAGAGAAAAAATGGCCTACTATGCGGTGATGAGAATTGGAGATATATGTTAGTCATCTAGTTACTACTTAGTTAGTGTCTATAAATAGGCTTAAGGTGTCATATTGTAACTAACTTTCTTATTTGTAATATCACTCTTTACTATCAATACAATAGTTTCATAACTTTTCTCTCATTCCTTCCATGAATGTCATGTTTCATAACATGGTATCAGAGCTAATCTGGTATCCACCTTGAAGGATATTTTCCGCTGCCTTTTCTCGAGAAAATATAATTTTCTTGCATCAGTTTCACTTTCTTTCTCATTCCAATTTTCGTTTTCTCAATTCATTTTCCTTCATTTTCTCTTCCTTTCTCGTTGATTCTGTTTCAGATTCACCTTCTTGATTTTTTTTCGTTCAATTTCGTTTTTCTGATCACGTAGTTGACGAATTATTTGCATCCATTGTTCATATTGTTCATTCCTTTTCGATTTGGTAATTTTTCTGCTCGAATTCACACCTCTGCTTCTGTTCGAATCTCGAAACTATGAGATTCTTGCTAGTCTATTATTGTGATTCTTGCTTTGATTCTGTTCGATTCTCGCGTTTTGGTTTTGGATTCTGTTCGATCTTGCTCATATCATTTTCCCCCAATTGTTAGGGTTTCGTGATTTTCGTGCTCTATTTTTCCTTGTGTGTTCAATTTCTGATTCAATTTCATATTCGATTCTAGTTTCTTGCTCGATATCTTTCGTTTCCATCTTTGATTCTGTTAATCTCAAAGTTGAGATCCAGTTTCACTTCTCATTAGCGATCCTGTTCACAATTCGAATCAATTTTGTTTTCGTCATTTTTCCCCAATTCCTAGGGTTCCAATTCCGTCTTTGACTTTCTGTTCGAGTTAGTTACACATTCTATGTTTCACAATTCATTTTCACTTCATTGATTTTGATTTTGAATCACTTTTTCTGTTTCCCTTTTCAATTTATCATCCTTGTTCTGGATCTTGCTTTTGGTTCAATTGATCGAAATTGATTGATTTGTATCAGAATTTCATGACTATCTTCCATGTTGCTTTGAGTTTTAGAGTTCGACAGCATTGACGGTAGTTGTGGGTGAGATTGCAGTTTCTGCGAGCTTCGATTTTGTTTCGGAGCGATTGGCACCGAGAATCACAGTTTTAGTGCTCTATTCTTACCGGTTTCCATTCTAGGCCTTGTGAATCTGTTATTCAAGATTCGGTTCTGATTTTACAACACCGTCAGTTTGAGATTTGTTTGTGATAATCAACAATTCAGTATTAGCAATCATGGATGTTGAGATGGTGCATGCTCATCAATTCAGTTTGAAGTCTCTCTTTTGGTGATTTGGAACATTATTCACAGCTATTGATTCTTAGTGGATTGGCTTTCTTCACGTGTAGACTATTTTTGGTTATTGGAGACTATGTTTGCTTCTGAATTGGATGCTCACAAGTTGTTTGTAAAGTTCTTGAAGACTTATTCAATCTTGTCACTTCACTCAATATGAATTTGGTGTTTGTTTCTCAAGCCAATGCTTACGTTGGGACTTTCGTTTGTAGTTGGTTTTGGTTGGATTCCACTTTGATTGATTGCCTTCTGTTTTATTCCTGGATCGTGTGTGAAATTTTTGGCCAGGTTCCATATATTGTTGGACAGTGTTGGTGTCAATTAGAGCCTAGATGATATATTGTTACCTTCTGTTTTTGGTTTACTTGTGTTGGAATGGTTATTTGGGCATCACATACTCATCACAGTAGCTTGATTTGGCAACATGACATGTTTGTCATCTACCAATATTACCTCACTTTTCTGATGTGAATGTGGAACTTTGAAGCCTAAAGGTGTCTTTACACAAGGATCAGATTTGTTTCTTTTTTGGATTTTTGTTATGCTTCATTGTTGGAAGCATTGGTTTTGGCCTCTGTTTGCCTGCATCAACATGAATTTGTTTTCTATAGTTTGAAGACACATCACATGGCTATGCATCTCCATTGACTCATTGATTTTGTTGATATGTTGGATTCATTTGGGTTCACTATTTGGAGCCTATCTTTTGCAGGGATGTCTTGCAAGCCATCCTTCATTGCTTTCATTCTCGTGATGTGCTTCTGTCCATGATGGTTAAGCCATGTTGTTCTGCTTCTATCATGGATGGTTAAGCGTTGTTGTGCTTCTGCTAAGTGGTTAAACTTTACATATAGTTTCTGCTTAGTGGTTAAGCGTTGTGCCTTTATTGGCTTTGTTGATGATTGCTTCTACCGGATGGTGGTTAAGCGTTGATTTGTTGCTTCTTCATCCAAGCGGTTAAACCATGAGTTGTGGTTTCTTCTTGTTCGATAAGCATTTGCTTGTTGACTCAGTTTTCAGCCGATGTATTTTCGACATATTTCCTTGTCTTTCCTTTTGTTTGATGTAGTTTTGTATTGTTCATCCCAAGTTGGAAGTGTTTTGAACACCTTCCAACTTGCGGGGGACTATTGGAGATATATGTTACTCATCTAGTTACTAGTTAGTTAGTGTCTATAAATAGGCTTAAGGTGTCATATTGTAACCAACTTTCTCATTTGTAATATCACTCTTTACTATCAATACAATAGTTTCATAGCTTTTCTCTCATTCCTTTCATGGAAGTCATGTTTCATAACAATGAGACAACCAAACAAAACGGTACAACAAAAAGATGAAAAAATTAAGAGGGGAGAGATTCATGTCTACATAAATGGTTACATACACATACCAATCATGGCAACCTAGCACCATTAGCATCCAGCAGCTTTCAAGAATTTATCATAGGGGCTGGCAGGTGGTAGTCTCAAAGAATGTTGATGTCTATAGTCATACGAACACGGGTGTACTTCATACAGAGTCTGTAATTGCTCTTGACTCACCAACTTCAGATCCCCTTCCGAATACTCCAGTGTCTGCACAATGACACATTCCATAAGATGTAGCAATCAACAAATAACTGAACTCTGCCTACGGTATATCTTCAAAAGCTCCTCAATTTTATCATTTAAGCTAATGAGCAATTTATTTTTAATACTAGACTAAAATATTAAAAAGGTCCCTGCAAATATGCCTCATTTGGCTTTTGGTCCTTGTAAAAAAAAAATTTGTTTTTTGTCCTTGCAAAATATTTTGTTTTTTAAAATAGTCCCTGGGCCCATTGGCAGCTTATGTGGCAGTTTAAAATTAAAAAACAAAATATTTTGCAAGGACGAAAAACAAAATTAATTTTTTTTACAAGGACCAAAAGTCAAATGAGACATATTTGCAGGGACCTTTTTTTTAACTTATGCCCAGCTTCAATGGGCCCAGGGACTATTTTAAAAAACAAAATATTTTGCAAGGACGAAAATCAAATTTTTTTTTACAAGGATCAAAAGCCAAATGAGGCATATTTGCAGGGACCTTTTTAATATTTTAGCCTTAATACTAAAACAGGTTACTAAAATTTAAAAGATACTAAGATTAAGAGTATCATCTGTTGAAGTTTTTTAGATTATACTAACTAGCAGTGAATATGGATAACTCAGCAGATAGGCTACAGGCAGGAGTTTTCACTTTATTCGAACAAATGAGCATATGCTGCATTTGGGTCAGTGGGGTTGTGTTTCACCTTCCAAACTGCCTAGATACTAAACCAGGACAGTCAATAATTAAACAATCTCTAAACCAGCATAACCGAAGTTCTTCTTGAAGAAAAGATTATTCGTTCACAATATATTATTCTTTTGCGGAAAAGTCAAACTTCCATGGTAAAAAAAATACCGACCTTAATTGGTAGAGGGGAAACTTTTGTTTCAATTGCACTTGAAAGAACTAATGCTCTAGTCTCCTGCTGGTGCTTAAAACTGTGAAGAACTGACATCTTCTGTTGCTTCCCTGATACAAGAGCCTCACACTGGTTCTTCATTTGGTCATAAGGTACAGGATTTGCAGGAATGGGGAAACTAGCCACTTGCCGTGCGGTTTCCAAAACCTGTCAATACAATAACCCTCATGGATCTTTAACTGAAAGAAGAAACTGACACCACTCTCCAGCAGAAATCTAAAAGTTTGAATTTAAAATACAATCACAGTCAATCATCTAGAACTAATAGTAAGAATAAAAGCATATCACATTTTACCGATTCTAAGAGTTGATTAACGCTTAAAATGGTCAGGTTGTTGAAAGAGAGCAATGATTTGCAGTCTGACAGATTTCCACTTGGTTCAGGCCCAGTCTCTTCGTCCATCAAAGCTGCCGAAGCCACAATCTAGATACAACCCATCACAGAAATAGTGAAACATAATTTTCAAAGCCACTTAAATGCGGATACAGTACAACTACGAAAATTTACCTCATCAAAATCTGGGAACTCAATCTGAGCAACTGGAGAACATGTCCTTGGTGTCTCCATAAACAATGGAGGTCCCATTGGATATGCATCATCAGGAGAAAACCCCTGTGCAAGTTGTTTCTTTATGCTTGACAACTCATCCTGGATAATATGGAAAAATGTTATGTTATTTACTACTCACATTACTCCCCAAACAACTTTGCCGCCATTTTTTAGAACATTCCATGCTCTGCTGACAACTAATATAATATTTGCAAGTATATTTCTCCACAAGAAAAAGACTGGTTTAATCCATAGTTTCCAGGATAAATGTGTGCATGTGGAGTAGACATACAGAGTACAAATTCAGATGCAGAAACTTAAACCAAAAGCAACGAATTATCTGGTAAATTTAATATATTCAATTATTAATGAACATATCACAGTAATCTCTGTCACCCCAAGTAAACCTGGTGAAGCTTTTCAATTTGAGATAAAATAATGTATTCCACTGTTAAATTACTGATGGCTTGTGTAGCTAGCTCATCCTCTGCTGAGGCAGTGGCATGGCGCCCTCATAATTTATGGTAAGATGCATAAAGTTAGATGTTATTCTATACTTGAACCAAGAGTAGGGTCATAATATTGACATCTCTACTTCCAAAGAGGCAACTCGACCATCGTTTGGGCATAAGCATGGATTGCATCTTCTAAACCAACTTTAATGTGATTTTTACTGTTTGATATGCTAAAACTAATGACAAGCTGAAATACAGTAGTCTCTACTTGTACTCCCAACTAAGCCTGGTTATATCCTAATCTCGAATACAAGCAAAAAGGGAAATGAATCCATATTACCTCCGGTAATTTTGAATATCTGGTCAGGAAGTACGAGATTACAGTTTCTTTCAACTTCTTATCATCTAACTCTACGGCCGAAAGTGACTTAATAGCAGCAACATCATCTTCTTGTGATCCATAGATTATCTTTTCTGATTCTATATTAACAGCCTGTAGGCTGACATCATCGACCAACTCAAGAAAAGGATCTACCTGTGGATTTCTAACAGTGATTAATTACCTAATTAAAAAGGCAAACAGACAAACAAGTAATGCAAATCAATCTTGAAAAGGAAGCTGAATAACAAGGACATAAAATGGGGATAGGAAGAGGTTAGGGAAAGAAACTAACTGTTGAATATATCAGGGATGCTTTAACTATTGGAATTAGCTCAGGGAAATTGCCTGTCTTGGCAGAGAATATAAGGATGTACGATGCCAAGGTAAAAAGAGACCTCCTGCGAGATGGTTGTAAACCTCCTTTAACAGCCACGCAGAGAATGAACAGGTCAGAAACTTAGCAGCAGAAAAAATATTTAACCCAACAAGTTTACAACATAATAATAAAAATTATAGCATACAGTCATATTAGACTATATACCCGTTGGGATAAGTATATATTATGTGAATATCTCTATATTTACGAATATCATTATTGTAAATTAAGTGTAAATTGATTAGTCTTGATTAGTCATGAATGTATTGGATTTGGTCAAAACTCTGATTGTATATATACAAACCAAAAATGAATGGAAAGGCAAGGCCTATTATTCTAACAAGTCATACACAGATAAACTTACATACACCGTTTTAGAATAACAAGCCATGAAATTCTGTAAATTCTTAGAAATTGTGATTGAGCCTAACACAACCCCACAAAACCGGCATGTGAGGTGAGAATTGCCCACACTTATAAACACATGTTCAGGCCATCTTTTGTCCGATGTGAGACTCTTTAACACACTCCCTCACGACCAGCACAATTGGGCTTGGTTCGTGGACATAAACGGTGGGTGGCCCTATAGCGGAAACCTGATAGCAGGTGGCCCAATGGATCTTAACGGAGGCTCTGATACCATCTTAGAAATTGTGATTGGGCCTAACACAACCCCAAAAAACCGGCTTTTGAGGTGAGGATTGGCCCCACTTATAAACACATGTTCATGTCATCTTTTGTCCGATGTGGGACTCTTTAACATAAATCAATAATGTGGATTTGCACTTCTTTTCTAAGGTAAAACAAAGTCAACAATTTTTTAGCATGCATAGATAAACGTACACACACCAATTTAGTATAACAAGCCATGACATCCTGTAAATCAATAATGTGGATTTGTACTTGTTTTTTAAAGTAAAACAAAAGTCAACAATTTTTTTCTACTATGCCACTCGGAATAGTCGAAAGTTGGTTATATTTTGTTAGAACCACACATTCTAAATAATTTGTAACGCAAACAAAAGGTTTACAGTATTGCTTGTAAACTATTAGGATAAAATTGATATAAATTATAAAATGCACCATGTGTAAGTATTTTCAAGTTCTCAAGAATGTCGAGAGGTGCTTATGAGGCTCCTAGGATAAAGAAGATTAGATGCAGGCGGTGGTTTGAGGCTTACTCAAAAAATTACACCTTAAAATAGGTGATTGATAACTATTCCAATTCAAGTTGATGTTGAAAACAAGTTCACAAAGAAAGGAATCACATCAAGATGATAAGATAAAAGATCACTTATATGTTCAACTTACCTTCTTGGTCCAATGAAATGCTCATGAGGGAGAATGCCAGTTGGAAACATCTTACTAAAGCCAAGTAACTGGATGTCTGTGGAAAGCAATTTAAACCATCATGGACTTGGACAGGTTAAGAGAAGTGATAAGAGAAAGTATGAAAATATGTTTTTTTTAACAAAACTTTGTTAAGGAGAATTGAGAGAAAATCATAATATTCAATCTCGGAAGCTAAGTAACAGAGTTGCAAGTGTTTTGCACTCTGCGCACTAACATCGTTCATTCTTGAAAGGTTAAAGCAGTTGAAATACTATTCACCAACCATCACTATATACTAGTGGCAATTTCATACCAGACTGAAAATAGCTGTTCTGATACAAGAATAACCTAGTTGCCTGGTAAAACTTACGTCCAACAAAGCAGACATAAAATGTCCGAATTAAAACCATAAAATTTCAAAATTGCACTCATAAGAACAGGAACTATGCAGCTTTATATGAACGCACATAAGCGTAAGAAATGATAGTATAGTTATAGTTATAATAATTATTATAAATGTAAATGACATGGAGTGATAAGGTGGTTTGGGGAGGAGGAACATAAGTATTGGAGAGATAATGGATTGTACGTTCAACTCCCCCCACTATCATTTGCCATTCAAAGTAAATAAATAAATGTAAACTGATAATTAAAAATATGTAACTTAATATAAATAATTAGCAACTACTGAAAATGAACAACATTATTTATTGTCTTTACTGATCATAATTTTAAAAAACCCATGCATTTGTGTTATACCAATCTCACCTTTGAACGGGTGAACAATAAAGCAATGCTAAAAGTGTGAGCCATAGCCTCAAAATTTGCCGGGCCATTGTCCATAGATGTTGCCTGAACCCAGATTGAAGAAAGCAAGAGACTCACTTGGTGGCTGCTTAACCGAAAAGAACTTAGCTCCTGAAAGAGTAGTCATTCAATATTTGAGTAAAAACTACAGCAAAAAGAAATATTTGAAGTCCCCATTGTTGGGAAAAAAACCAAACAAACTGAACCACTTAATAATATTAGTAATGCAACTAAAATCAATAAATGCATATAGACTAAAAAGTGTTAAGTAAAAAAAAACTGTACATCTTTCCCAAGATTTAGAGCATCGGAAAAGCTGTAAACACGATACGGAAGAACTCTATATTTCATATTGCTGACATCAACTACTGCCCCTCCTTCCACAGGTTTCCTATTGATCTGCTCTGCCCCTAAAAAGCTTTCCTGCTGAATGGAGAGGCTCGCACTTGGTACCTTCTCAGCCATCATTGTTTTATGGTCTAACTGGGGAGAAAACAGAGATGGCATAAGCACTGTAGAAAAGACACTATGCGCCCCAATTCGTGTTTCGTGGTCAGGATGAGCCATCACCAGGAGCAATTGATGAAACAAAGCATCAGGGAAAGCCTGGAACGGACACAAATGCAACACAAGAGTTATCTTACTAGAGCTGAGCATATAGAAAGGACCATTTCAAGTCAAAGTAAGAATACTTGCCTTCTTGTGATATGACACGTTAGGGATGGATATAAATAACTTTGCAGTTTGATAAACAGCATAGATTGTTGTTCGTGCTACAATGGTCGTAGTTGAGATATTCTCTAACACCACAGCCATCAAATCAAGGATGGGTCCTACATCCCCAACCTGTTGTTCTCAAAATGTTACAATGGACACAGTATATAAAGTTTGAAAAACAAATAATATGTTATGCATACCTTGTTTGAAAGTTGTAATATACACATTTCTAAGGCAGATTGAAGTTCAGTATTCAACTTATACTCGTCATTCCCAATACTGGAAACTGCAGCTAAATTTTGTAGGCACCTCCTTAAGTGCTTAATGAGGTCAGATATTGTACCAATTATTGCAACTGAAGCCTGTTGCTTCACATTTTTTGTAAGTTGTACTGTGGTGTTGATAATATTAATCTGAAGGATAGGCTGCTTAGAAACATTCTTATGATCCAAGTGCTTGACCAAAATGGACAACAGAAGATAGGAGTTATCTCCTGGTGTGCAAAAGAGACAATCAGTATACTGAAATTGGAGAAATATCCTATTTTAGAAAATTGTGTTGCTAAATGTTGCAGGGTACCTGAATCTTCTAAAAGAGATTGTAAATACATCAAAACACGTACAGCCTCTCCTTTTTCAGAAGACCATTGATTTTGAGTATCAAAATAATGAAAAAGAGGTTCAAGGACACGCCGCAGAGTTGTAGCTTCCCTTGCCAGTTTGACCATATTATACAAGCAAGCCTTTGACCAATATGCCGGATCTTTAGCAGTATCCCTGTAAAAGTGATAAAGACACAAGACCTGTTTCAAATGATGATGACCTATGGCTTCATAATAAAGGTGGGAGAGAAGAGTAAAGTAAGACATACAACATAGAGTCTATCCCAGTCCCTGCCACAAGAGTCAGCCACAAATTATCCTTCTTGGAGATATCTGTTAAAGAGCCGTCCTCTTTGGGAAATTCCTTGGGGTGATTGGAGTTAGATTGGAAACCCATGTAATTCTCCAAAGTCACTAACATGATCTATTTTAGATCCATCAACCAAAAGTGCCAAACAAGAAATAACAGAAAATAATTAGATTTGAAAAAATAAAGTTGTCTGTTGCTGCAAGTAGAAGCTGACTTCAAAATTAAATACCCAAGTTTTGATTCAAAGTTTGGAAAAACAAATGCATAAATGTATCCTTTTTTTTTGTATCACTAAAAATAGCCAAAAGAGTATAAGTATGGAAACGGTACTCACTTCATCCAAGTCCATTGAAAGATGTGATTGCTCACCCATGAAACGCACCTAACCACAGAAAACATAGGAGAAAAGAGAAGTCCTTAATCCATGTGCTATCAAATTATAGAAATGTATACCCAATTTCCAGAAGATGTAACAAGTGACACAGAGAACAAAGCAGTACCATGTAGGATAGAGCCTGTAGTCCAGCTGAACGGAGACATAGAGCTCGTTCATCTTCCCCCATTTCTTGAGCCAATTGACACAGTTTAGGAATAAAACCCTCTAAATTGAACATGTATGTACCATCTGTCTATTTTAAATTTTAAAAAATTAGGATCACAAAAAGGTATTCCATTCGTTCAAACACAAAAATATATGGAAAGTTAAAATTTAAGTATATTATTTTTTCTTCAAACGGGTGGCAATTCTCTTACTACACAACATCCATAGAAGCCAACCAAACAGTGATATTAACTTCAGCAATCAGAAAGGTTTATTAAACAAATACCTGGCAATCTATAAAATCAAAAAGAGTGTTGCAGCCTATGATCCTGATTTCATCTGTTCGAGTTTGTTCTAGAAGAGTCCGAATAATCTCTAATAAACTACCCGCAAAAAGTGGCCTGCAAGATTCAGAAGCATTATTGAATATCATGACATATTCGAAAGAAAAAAAATGTGGCAGTCCAACAACAATAGAGAACAGAAGAACCACAACTTTATGGTATAAGAAAAAATCCTAGCACTGTTTATATTGCATCAAAATATAAAATTGCCAATATCATATGAAACTTATATTCAGATCACTTCACGTATTTTATAACTTTTTTTTCTTTTTGATGTTCCTTAAAATGTATTTAACAAAACTTATATTCAGATCACTTCACATATGATCATATAAATAAATAATAACATCTACGGAAATCAACACATTCAAGCATTAGATGTATTCAGTGACTTGAGATTCAGTGGCGGAGCCAGGATTATTATAGAACCTGGGCAAAAGTGTCTAACAATGTGTAAAAGTGTCTGATCAAGCACATGTGTCTAACAATGTGTAAAAGTGTAAAAGGGACCATATACACAAAATTTTGGGCCGAGCCCGGACAAGTGCCCAGGCTTGCTGGGCAGTGGATCCGCCACTGTTGAGATGGATGCAGGAGTTAAGGGAGGAAGTTTTCTCATTGGATTAGAATCAAGAGGGTATAGTGTTTACAGAAACAATGACTAGAAGTTTTTAGATTGAAATTTTTTTCTTACTCAAAATGTACTTTAAAGTGTTCAATTTTCTTATGGCAAACTAAATCTACTTGATAGAAGTGATTATGTCAGAGTTGATGAAGATTTATGTATATGTCATAAAACTTACATCTGCTCCTTACATGACGATAAGAATTTTCTGTATATGCACAAGACAACTTTCACTGAACCAAAGACTTCATTACGCAAATCCTTGTAACATATTTGCTCCAAGTTATCAGTAATCTGCATAGATAAAACACAAGAAAATCTTAGGTGGAAGCCAATATGAGATGATAAAACACAAGAAAAACACAAGAAATATAACTTCGGACTTGGATAAATGATCCAATAAATAGTTCTACCAAATTATCACATTAATCAAATAAAATAGTTTCTCAAGAGACTTCAATTTTCTCCACCACATCATAGTTTGTTTTGAGTAAATGACATATTTGAACGAAGTGCCAAAGAAAACTAAAGACTTCTTAAAACATAACTATTTTACCTTAGGAATTCTCAACGGATTCTTAGAGGCATAGTCACATAGCTTTCCAATTTTTCTATCATTAGGTTCAGCTACCTGCCAAAAACAGCACCATCATGCACATCACACACTAGGAAGAGGAGAGATAGAAAGAGAGAGGGTTCAAGGCATTAAAAATATTAATGAAACTTTCATAAAATTTACAAGAACAAGAAATAATTTTTTTTCATAAAGAACCCTCCGGTACCCCTTTTCTTCTGAAAACTGAAGATACCAGTCATCATAACATAATAATGCAATAGCTTTTACGAGTGGAAATGATGAACCACAAAATTTCATTACAAATAAGAGTGCAAGAAAATACAGTAAATTAAATACAAAACGTAGATTAAAAATTACATAATCAAATCACTGATAATATGTTTCAAACATAAAACTCTAGCCTTCAGTAAACTTAAAAACCATCTCACCAGTACTCACAAATAATTACTAAAATCAACATAAGCATGTTCCCAGATACCGGTACCTTGACCATTAGAGTCAAACATATATAAATATCAATTTTATGGTCATTGATTTTCACAATAAATGTTCGGAGTCCGCCAAATACTACCAAACCAACAACCCCAAAGTACAGAAAGCTATGCAAACAATAGTGCTAACTGCTAAGTAAGTTGGCAACTCAAACAAGTACCAACTTAAACCTTTCAAACGTAGCTGATATGTCAAACAAAATGGCCTAAATAAGCTGAAAACCTCACCTGATTACGAGGGAAAATTTCAGCCAACAACTTCTTGTAACGCTTCACCGGTTGTCTTGAGCTAGCACGAAGAGCAGGACAAACACAACAGAGGTTGCCACAGGCAGGCACAACCCTCCTTGACATAACCCCCATTTTGCTACCAAGACCCTGTTTGGATAAACAGTTTAATTAAGCGCTTATATCACAAGTACTTAAACTATCTTGTAGATCTTATGAAAATATGCTGAAAACAACTCATGAACATATTGTAAATTGTTTCCATAAACTCTAAAATAGTCTCACAGGTTCTTACGTTAGTAGATAAGTTCAAATAAGTCAATCCAAACCCTCCTCCTCACAAACAAACCTACCTCCAACCAAAATTCACACATTCCATCATTAACATCTTAAATTCACACCAGTTCATCAACAAAAAAAACTTGTTCATTCGTTCTTGCAATTGCAACTTACAAGCAAGAAGTAAAATTAAAATTTAAAACCTCACAGAATTTTAGAAGTAAACAGAAAAAATAAATGAACATACCTAAAATCCAAAGAAGGAAACTGTAGTTGGTAACGATCTGCTGAACATTTAACAAAAATAAAAGACTTAAGAGTGAAATTAAGAGCTCTCAGACTCAGAATAATAATATTAATGGGAATGGGGTTCTCCGACAAAGTGTGCTGTTAACGGTTACACATCAACATCGTTGGAAAACAACGTTTGGGATGGGGCAGTTACTTTTTGGTAGTAACTAACTCTTTGTTTGAATGAAACTGAAACAATTATTTTAACTTTTGTTTGTTAATAATGTATGTCACCGTTGGTGTGATCCGAGGGAACTTCACTGCACGATGACTCCATTCATTCATTGTTTGTTTACGCGTTAATGTGCCGCCATATGCCACCCAACTTTGGTTGCTTTAATCATTTCTTACCATTAAAAAAATCCATCCATCCAAGATACTAATCTTTGAGGGGACTAAAATAACATTGTTAACTATTGTGCATTAATTATTTATCGTTGTAAAATAAAGTAGAATATGATGTTTTGGAAGTATTGTGACTCTGTGAGAGTAATAATTAAGAAAAAAATGTCTGCCACATATATATTCCTAGAAATATTGGTAGTTCCCCTAAAAAAAAGGAATATTGGTAGTTATAATTTTTTTTTCATTTTACAACCTATAAAATTTAATGGAAATACACTTTTTTATATGAGAATAAATACATGTGAATAATCGAAGTTAAGGAAAGTTATCATATTCATGGAGCCTTTACACCAAGGAATAATTATGATCATTCTTTGGCCACATATTTTGAGGATTAAAATCTTTAAACTTGAAATAAGCATCTCTTAAATGAATTAAATTTGATATATAAAAAAGGTATACGCTCTAAAAAATATTAATTATTAAGGAACATAAAAACAAAAGTTTTGTGTTGGAAACAACACTTTAAAATATTAATCATATTAATTAGAAGACACATCATTCAACCAAATTTTCATCTTTAAGTGAGTAGGTGTGGTATAATGGAGGATGTTAATCACTTATTTCTCTTTTGCGATTTTTTTTGGGAAAATTTGGTATGACGTAACTAGCTGGTTTGGTTTCGTTACGGTTCATCCTGCTCATTTATCAGATCATTTACTTTAGTTTGGGACTTTGGGCAGCTTTCCAAAGAGTATCTACTTAGCTCTCGATCTCATTTGGCTCTCTTGTGTGAGTGATCTGGAATGAAAGAAATACTCGTGTTTTTCAACAAAAAGAGGCTTCATTACAACAATTACTTGATAAAATTAAGCTACAATCTTATTGGTGGCTAAAAACAAATCGTCCAAATTTTGCTTTTTCTTATCATTTATGATGGCTTAACCCATTGTCTTGTTTGAGTATTCATTTGTAATGAGGTGGTTTTTCACCTTTTTCTTAGTTTCTTATTTTGTGATATAAACTGATACTCTTTTTGTTGGTTTTTTGGCACATCTTATGCTGAAATTTTGAGATTTCCAGTAATATATATCATTTTAACTTCTTAAAAACACAACATTTCTATGTTTATTTTTTATCGAATACTCTAATGACATTTATTGCTATTTTTTAATAAAAGAAAATGTTGTGTACGTTAAATTTTTATATCGTGTTCATACAATGATTATGGCCACCGAAAATACCCAACGGCACGAAGTTTGATTGGATCATGAAAAGAAAAGTTCTCCTTTATATTATTCTTCTCTTTTTGACTACCTGTTACATTATTATCACAGCTTGTAAGCCATGATTTTTTTTTATAAAGCATGTTTTTTTTAAGGATTTTGATAAAGCATGTTGATCACTGTTCACTTATTAGTGCTTACGGCTGAAAATAAACTAGGTTTTTCAAAGACACGAGTCTGACCTTTTTACCCTAAAAAAAATAATATTCATTCATTTAAATTTCGTAGAGTATATCAAACACCAAATCAACATCGGTAAAAATAAAAAGGGATAAATATGCGAATGAACTTACAATATCAAAATTAATAGCATTAAATGGCGAAATATCTATTAATAACGTGACAAAATTAAAGTAATTAGGATACTCATGCGTTTGGATTTGTAACGTTATACCCTAGTCAACAATTGAATTAGCAATCGATCAAAGATGGCCGGTCAATCTAAACCAAATGAAACCGTAGTAAAATGAAAAATCGAACAACATCATACCAAGACGAAAAACTAAAAAACGATGCACTGATTTATTATTTGTTATATACTTATTTTAAAAATTTAGTATGATGTTTCTAAAAGTCTAACTAAGTTTGAAAGTATTTTTGAATGTCTGTTTTACTTTTTTTTTTTACGAAAATATATATCAATTAAGTAGTGAGTGGTGTAAATTTTTATAAGTAGACTAGCAGTGTTCTAGATCAATAAGATTAATGTCTAACTAAGTTTGAAAGTATTTTTGAATGTCTATTCTCTTTCGTGCATGACCGCCACTTCTCCTGTTATTTCCTCAATTGTGCCCCATTTTCAATTTGATTGACCAATAACGTGAATTCAAGAAAAAAATTATTGCCAATATATGCCTTGTGAGTTGTGAATTACATTCAAATGGCATACGGGTTGATCATTTGCAGGGATATAATGGGTTTAGAGACAAAAAGGTGATTAAGTTTGTGATAACTGGTCTAACTGCCTATTTGTTTCTAATTCAATTTATTTATTTGTTTGAGAATGTAACTGTAATTTTAAAACATTTTTCTTCCATTTTACAATAAAGAAATCCTCGTTAATGGTTTTCACATAGTACACACAATAAATAAACTTTGTTAATGGTTTTCACATAGGATACAGAGACGGAAAACAAAATTATAGAGAGAATTTTCAAGCGCATGGGCAAGATAAGTATTTAATATTCATAATTACGTATTGCATTTATATTCAAACTAAGATAAAAATACTTGCATAATATAATAATACACTTCGGATCTTGTCATAAAAATTGAAATGCCCGAGAAACATAAATTAAACTTTGAAGTAAATTATAAGAGTATAAATATGATGATATACAGATAAATTTATACACTTACATGTAACTTAATTATTTTTAAACTTAGTTGAATATATTTTGTATCTTGAACTCACAAAAATTATGAACACACTTCAAAATTGGAGGTAAAAACGCCTCTAGACAATCATCGTCAGAATTGCAGGGAGTGCGGGCTGCATTGTCAAATAAGAAAAATATTGTTACTAAATGATGATATTATATCGTGTAGGCTAAAATATGCATTTCGTCCCTGTAAATATGGCTCATTTTGCTTTTGGTCCTTCGTAAAAATTTTTTTTTAAAAACACCCTTGCAAAATTTTCTGTCTTTTAAAAAAGCCCCTGACCCCACTTAAGTGATGATATGGCATGGTTTTCGCCACGTGACAGTTGCTGACTGGACAACTTTTGCCACGTGGTGATGACGTGGCATGCCACATAAATAAAAAAATTAAAAATTAATTTTCGGATTTTAATAATTGTTTTTATTCATTTTTTAATAATTATCAGATTTTGTGTTTTATTAAAGAAGGAAAGGAGGGAAAATTGGGTTTTTAGGGTTAAAATTTTTCCCCAATTCATCTTCTTCTTCGCGTAACGTTCAGAGTTCTGCATCATCTTCCAATTAAGCTTCTTCTCCATAAAGCTTTCTCCATCCATGCCCCTCAGTTCTGCATCATCTTCTTCGCGTTACGTTTTGGTTTGGTTCCCCATTGCTTCGCGTTACGTTCTGCATCATTCGTAAATCGCGTTACGTTCTGGGAGGATGTCAAGCAGTAGAGGATTGTCTAATAGCAGAGGTTCTCACTCATTTTCGGTTTCTAGAAATCGTGTAAATCGCAGTAGTGGTCGGGTTGCAGATTTGATGGCTGCTATGTTACCTGTATGTGGTTGTAACCTACCTATGAAGGTTTACATAGCAAACACCTTTGAGAACCAAGGTCGCAGGTTCTGGAGATGCAGACATTGGAATGATAAGGTTGGATGAATTGTTTCTAGATTGTATTATATTGTGTTTGATTTTTCCTTTATTAGAGTGTAATATTCTTCTCTGCCTCTGCGTGTTTGTTACAGGGTAAGTATACATGTGAGTTGTTCATTTGGGACGACGAACTTGTTGCAGGAGTGACACCCATGATTGATCTTAATGCTGCCATGGATGTGTCTAAGGTGGAAGGAAGAAATAACGAAGGATGTACCAAATGCAACAACATGGATGAAATTATGAAGGAGTTTGAGGCTAGGGAATTTGCTAAGTGGAAGAAGAAGTATGGTGATGAGAGGAAGAAAGTGAAATGGATTGCAGTGATGTTGATTGTTAGTTGGTTTTTTTTTGGGTTGTATGTTAAAAGTTGATGTAATGGTGTTGTTTGTGAGGTTTAATTGTAGGTGTTAAGTTAACAAGTGTTGTAATGTGTTATGTATTAACAAGTGTTGTAATGTACTGTGAATCAAAGTTAACTTTGTTGTTTGAATCAATGAAAAGAAATGCCTTACTCAAATTTGGTTGGTGTTTTCACAGCTTTTATGTTGTTAGAATATGCCTGAATATTGATAAAACACAATGAAAGTTTTATAATTTACATTTGCATCTGTAATTAATATAGAACCAGGTGGATGGTTCTGAACATTGCTATTGCTTGTACCTTTCTGAACCAGTTGAAAACATAATGATCCAAATTATAAGGCATTGATTAAGCCATTACTAGCAAAATAAAAGGCATTGTTCAAGCCATTACATACAAACTAAAAAGCATCTAGGCATTTTTAAGCCATTAGTAGCAAAAAGGGCATTGTTCAAGCCATTACATACAAACTAAATTAAGTCATTACTAGCAAAAAGGCCATTGTTCAAGCCATTACAGAGTTAATCAAATCCTACTAAGGTTTCCATAAAGCTTTCTTCTTCTTGTTATGATTTGGAAGTTCTTTCTCCTGAGTTAGATCTCCAGGTCCATCATTTAATCCTACTTCAATAGGATTTGTCTCTATTGTTCCTGGTGCACCTAACTTTGGTTGAGGACCAAAGTAGCATGTTCTTCCACTTCTTCTTAGCTTGCTGAGGTTGTATTTTGGTACATTGGTAGATGATTTTCCTTGGGATGGCTCACACTTGATCCCATGCCATGTCATTGTGGTCTTTGCCCTCTTTTGTAGCTGTGTAACATCATACACCATCTCAGCATGCCCTCTTTGCCCTTTTTTCTATAAATTAAACAAGAAACTCTGGTGAAGATATAAATCATCACAAACAGAAAAATGTAATTGATGTTATTGCAGGACTTTACCTTGTTTGGTGCATTAAATGGTGCATTCACAACAGTTGCAGCTTCAGGTTCTGCAATTGCTGCTTTAGCTTTAACAGATTTGGCACCACTAACAGCTTTTGCAACATTCACAGATTTTGCACCATTCACAGCTTTTGCAACATTCACAGATTTTGCACCATTGACAGATTTTGCACTTGCAGCTTTTGCATTAGCAGCTTTTGCACCATTCACAGCTTTTGCTCCATTCACTTTTGGTGCCTGAACCTTTTTTACTTTCACAACATTTTCAGTCATGACAGCTGCAGCTTGAGAACTCTCAGCAGGTTCATGGCTTACCACATTCACAGATGCAGCTTGAGAACTCTCAGCAGGTTTATGGCTTACCACATTCACAGATGCAGCTTGAGAACTCTCAGCAGGTTCATGGCTTACCACATTCACAGATGCAGGTTCAGCCTGATTATTCACAGAAACATATGAAGGTCATTATTAGAGCTATGCAGGTCATTCACAGAAACATAAGAAATTCACAGAAACATATGCAGGTCATTATTAGAGATATGCAGGTCATTCACAGAAACATAAGAAATTCACAGAGTCATGGCTTACCACATTCACAAATGCAGGTTCAGCCTGATTATTCACAGAGTCATTCACAGAGTTATGCAGCTCATTGACAGAATCATTCAGAGTCATGCAGGTCATTCACAGAAACATTCACAGTTGCAGGTTCAGCCATTTGTGCATTTCTTGGTGGTTTCCTCTGTACAATTAGTATAACCAATTATTTCAATTACAAAAACATAAAAGCTTCAAAATAAGTTATATTAGGCTGAATCATATACCTTTCTCTTTTGAGCTTCTGGATCCACAGTTGTACTTGTGCAGGACCTGTTGTTATGGCCAGGCTTACCACATTTAGTGCATCTATACTTAGTACATTGCCTCTTGTATTTTTTTGCATCAGGTTCATCAGGTTCTCTTCTCCTCAACTTCTTTGGTCTTCCTGGACCATTTTTATATATTGGTGGCAACATCTCCTCAACATCAACAACTGGCCACATGTCTTGCCCATTGATTGCACTAACACTATAACTATAACATTTTTCATATGTGGCTTTTGAATAGCATTCATCAACTAAGTCCTCAGGTCTCAAAGAAATTTTACCCATGGCAGCTATAGCATGCCTACATGGAATGCCCACTAATTCCCAGAAATTACAAGTACAAGTTCTCCTTCCTATGTCAACTATGTATTGGAAACCTCCATACATTTTAGAAACTTCAAATTCATCATCCACTCTCCACGTTGGTATCCATTCCCCACTATGTTCAACCTCCCTATCAAGTCTTTTCCTAGGCATTGGCATTATCCTATGTTGCCAAGAACCAATCTTAGACCTAATAGTTGATATTCTATTCATTAAATAAGTTCTAATCCATTCAGACATGGATATTATGTTCTTGTCTCTTGCAATCAATATAGTTGAATTAAATGCTTCAGACAGGTTGTTCATCAATACATCACATTTAGAATAGAAACTAAAAGCATGCTTACACCAAAGTTTTTTATCTATTTTCATAAGCCAATCCCATGCCCCTGCATCAAGAGCCTTAAGTTCTAGCATCTTTTGTTCCCATGCCTGATAGTATGTTGCTTTGGCTGCCCCCATCATCAAGTCCCTGATTGCAGCCCCTCCACCAAACTTTTTCTTGAAGTTGGCATATAGATGCCTCAAACACAATCTGTGTTCAACTACTTCAAGTAATTCATCAAACACAGACATCAAACCCTTGGAAAAAGCAAAAAAAAAAAAAACATCAATGAAAATCACAAAAAGTAATTACCCATGACAAAAAAAATATATGATTTCTAATAAAATCAGTATTATACCTTTTGTTGGTCAGAGATGAAGACCCATCTCTTATCAGTCCCAATATCTTCAAGTAACAGAGTCAAAAACCATCTCCAAGCTTCCTTATTTTCCACTTCAACAACCCCAAAAGCTAAAGGGTAATATTGGTCATTAGCATCCCTACCAACTGCTATCAAGAGCTGACCACCAAACTGAGTCTTCAAGTGACAACCATCTACACCTATGAATGGTCTACATCCACTTAAAAACCCTTGTTTGGAACCTTCAAAACAAAAATAGAAAGATCCAAATCTGGGTTGAAGTGTTGGTACAGGTCTTTCAGTGTTTATTTTAACAGTGTTACCTTGTGAAACCCTCCTAATCTCAGCTGCATACCTCCATAACAGTGAATATTGTTTAGCAGCCTCACCTTCAATAATAGCCTTTTCCCTCTTCTTTGCTTTCCAAGCCCTTCCAAATGTGATTCCCACAGAATGATTCCTTCTCATGTCTTTCATGATGTCTGTTACTCTCACTTTCTCAGAACATATAATACTTGGCATGACAGCTTTTGTAACCCACTTGGATGTAGCAGATCTATTATTTAATACCCTGGGACATGTGTGGTCCCCATTCCATGTTTTAATCCTATACGTGTGTTGACCACCCACTTGACTACATAAAGCTATAAATGCACAATTATTCTTGCAAACTACCCTACACCTTGACTTGTCATTTTTCACAAACTTCAACTCCCATCCATTTAATATTGTCCACTCAGTAATTGCTTCCTTGAACTCATTTATTGACTTAAACTCCATGCCAACCTTGAACTTGAATTTTTTGTTAAGTTGTTCCATCCTAAACTTCTCATACCTTGGACCTTTCTCAGCATCAGAATCATCAGGGTCAGTACTGCCTAACTCATCACTTTCATATTCAGCATCAATGTCAACTTCATCTAATAACTCTTCACCTTCATTTCTTGGATCAGGGTCAACTATATTAGGACCTTCAATCATCAGATTGACAGAATCACCTAAACCAAAACCATCCTCCACACCTAACCCTCTATCTTCTTCACTGTCATAAAATCTTATACCTCTAACCTCATCATCAGTACTATATCCACCATTATGAAGTTCCTCATCCTCAAGCTCTTCATTTTCAACCACCTTTTCCTTCCCCTTACCAGACCTATTATTAACTGGTTCAGTTTCTTCTACATTTATATACTTAGGAAAATTAACCAAAACACCATCACTTTCAACAACATCATGCTCAATGTATATATCAACCTTACATAGTTTCTTACTGGCGTAGTCCTTGATTGCATCAGCATCTTCATCTAACCTGACTACCTTAAAATGAACCTCTTCTTCAACCTTCCACCACATCCTAAACCCTTTCCCATACCTAAACTTTTTCTGTAAGTCCTCTGCATACCCAACCAGTTCAAAGTAAGACCAGTTATCAACATCTATATCAACCACTGTTTCTTCACCATCTTTGTAACATATTACCCAGTCCCTAACAAACAACCCTCCATGGTGAAACGCTACAGTAATGAACATACTACAATGTAGACAAAAAAAAAACCCATATTTAAAAACATAAAAAGCTACGCGACAAAAAAGCTAACACCAGAACATTACGACAAAAAAGCTCCATGGTTAATCACATTTTGGTCCCCACAAAAAAGTTACACGACAAACTCAATACATAGATACAATTTATAAATAGTTACCTTTTCAGAGTAAAAAACTGCACCAGCCGTCGATTAAGCTTGTAACTCAGCAATCTCAACCATCTAACACCAGAACATTACGTCATTTGATCGGAATCCTAACCCACGACTTTTTGAAGGCGGTGAAAGAAGATGAACGACGACGGAAGGCGAAGGCGAAACAGAGCAATCCAATCCAAGGCGATGAAACAGAGCAAGGCGAAGGCGATTGACGAAGGAGACGAGAAGAAGATGAACAGTTTAGGAAAAATTTTAACCCTAAAAACCCAATTTTCCCTCCTTTCCTTCTTTAATAAAACACAAAATCTGATAATTATTAAAAAATGAATAAAAACAATTATTAAAAACCAAAAATTAATTTTTAATTTTTTTATTTATGTGGCATGCCACATCATCACCACGTGGCAAAAGTTGCCCAGTCAGCAACTGCCACGTGGCGAAAACCATGCCATATCATCACTTAAGTGGGGTCAGGGGCTTTTTTAAAAGACAGAAAATTTTGCAAGGGTGTTTTTAAAAATTTTTTTTTACGAAGGACCAAAAGCAAAATGAGCCATATTTACAGGGACGAAATGCATATTTTAGCCTATCGTGTATAAGAGAAATTTGAAAATGGTGTCAAAAGTGACATACTTCTACTTGTTACAACAAGAAAGAGAGAAAGAAATAAGATCAAAGCATAAACAAAAATGAGAACTCGAGCCATATTGTTTCTCATAATCGTGTAATAACAGGAAATTTTATCACTTTATAAATAAAAATTTCGTGATTTGTTAACTTTAATTGAATGGTTATCTAACACTTATGAGTTGCAGGAGGCCATTCATAAAATTGGAATTAATATTAAATGTCTCTATTCAATATGTAAAGTGTACCCCTATATTTCACCCAATTGATCACTTGACCCTAGTAAAGATATCACATAAAAATATTGATGATCATCAAAGTTCATAATTTTTTTCTATTAGATAACAATAATGAACGAAGACAAAAAATCCATCCATTATTTTTATTTATATTTTAGCCTTTCATAATGGATAGAGGAAAACCCCAAAAAATAAATAACAATAATGAATGATGAAAAAAAATAGCTTCATAAATAACACATCTAAGAGGTGACAACAAATTTATGAAGAAGGTTTTGAAACAATAATTCTAGTAATTTAATGGCAAAACACTTGGACTTTCTGAGTTTTAAACACTTTGGAAATTATAACTTGAACATGGTAAAATGAAAAAATAGTCATTTTCATCCCTGAATATGTAACGAGTAGCCACAATAGTCCTTCAATGTAGTAAAATTACAAAATAGTTATTGATTATGCATTCTGTTAGTCAAAATAGTCATCGACGAAAACAAATGCTCTTATTTTCGATCAATAAATGCTTACATCTTTATGTCTACTCTTGTTTTGACCTTCTGCAAGTTAACCATTCACGCTTCAACCTTCCAAGAGCTCCAAGTCCATGACGTTATAAGAAATATTTTAACATCAAATACTATTTTGATTAATATAGTGTACAATCAAATACTACTTAGATTGTAACATAGGGTGTGTCATCTTACATAATCTAAAATCTTAAATTTGTTTTCAAATTGTATTTTCCAGAAGGTTTTGAAACAATAATTCTAGTAATTTAATGGCAAAACACTTGGACTTTCTGAGTTTTAAACACCTTGGAAATTATAACTTGAACATGGTAAAATGAGAAAATAGTCATTTTCATCCCTGAATGTGCAACGAGTAGCCACAATAGTCCTTCAATATAGTAAAATTACAAAATAGTTATTGATTATGCATTCTGTTAGTCAAAATAGTCATCGACGAAAATAAATGCTCTTATTTTCGATCAATAAATGCTTACATCTTTATGTCTACTCATGTTTTGACCTTCTTCAAGTTAACCCTTCACGCTTCAACCTTCCAAGAGCTCCAAGACCATGACGCTATAAGAAACATTTTAACATCAAATATTATTTTGATTAACATAGTGTACAATCAAATACTACTTAGAAATTTCACACATTGATGGACTATTATAGCCACTCGTTACTATGAAGCCCAAATACTCTAACATGGAGATGTATATTGGATACCGACACTCCTTCTATAATCATGAATACTCGTGGATACGTACCCACGGAGTATCAAAATTAATTTTAAAATTTTCAAAAAATATTTTATAGGATACTCATATGATACAGATATACAAAAATACTTGGTCGGTGTTTGTTTCATGGATTGCAAATTTATTCCTAGGAATGTGACATTGAGAATCTTTGGTTCCCATGTTTGTTTCAAGTTTTCAAAAATTATGCCTAGGTACATTCTATTCCTAGGAATAAAATTTACACATGACTTTTCCACTTGTTAATCCCATGTTAAAATATGTGAATCTCTTATTCCCATGGGAATAAGAGGTAACCACCAATAACTTCCCACACTTATACTGTCGCGTCGAATTTCGGATATCAAGCTATTGGGAAGCGTTGAATCACTAATTTTAAATCACGACTGAACTTTTAATTTTTCGGGGAGAAAAGGAAAAAAGTTCGAAATTACCCTTTGAAAAATATTTTAGGTTCGAAAGTCGATTATGCGAGGGGAAGGTATTAGCACCCCTCACATCCGTTGTACTCAACGGGAACCTCTTAGTCGGCTTAGGCTTAAAATGTTTCCAAAGTTTTACTTGCGTGTTTGAATATATAAAAAGGGAAAAAGAAAATATGATATAAAGGGAAAAAAGAGATAAAAACAAACGAAGTTGAAAAAAGAAAGTTTTTATAAATGGGCTTGACAAGATGTCGATCTTGCTCCTACGTATCTCCCGGTAGTCGGAGAATTCAAAGCGTACGTAGTTCTTTGGTTGAAAAAATTTGTATGTTGGTTTGTTTTAAATAAAAAAGATTTGACGACGCACAGAGGCGTAAAATGTTTAAATGATAAAGGAACGAACGCACGTTAAGGCGATAAACTCACACAAGGCGTAAAAGTTTTAAAGATAAAAAGACGGACGCACATCAAGGCGATAAACTCGCGCAAGGCGTAAAAGTTTTAAAGATAAAAAGACGGACGCACATCAAGGCGATAAACTCGCGCAAGGCGTAAAAGTTGAAAAATAAACGCGCAAAGGCGCGAAAGGTTCGGATTGACCACGAGGGCCAAGAAAAGGTCAAAATGGTCACGAAGGACCAAAGAAAGGTTAAGCGTGCTAGACGCGTTGAAGGTGGAATGACGATTGCCCGAGCGACGAGACATACGTCACGCATTCGTACAACCGAGGTTTGGGGAGACATGCGTCAAGCCATTCCCTTTTCATCCAAGTTTTGTTTTGTTGAAGCTCGGAGAAATCTCAAAGGGACAAAACACTAGGTTGGGAAACTTAAAGAAAAGTTGTAAAAAAGGAAATCAAGAACAAATTTGTTGTTCGAGTTTATTGAAAATCATGAACATTACTTGTTGCTTAAGTTATCGAAACTCAAGAACAAGTGTTTGTTCAAGTTTGAAAGATGAATAAAAATCATAAAACATGCATAAATTTGGAAAGCGCACAAGTTCGGCTCAATTCGAGTTTGGTTTAAAAAGAGTGAGCAAGCTCGGCTCAAGTTCATGTTTTGATTGAAAATCATGAACAACGTTGTTGTTCAAGTTTGGTTTTGGAAAATAAAGAACTTAGCTTATTGCTCAAGCTTGATTTTGAAAAATTCTAGGACATAACTTGTTTTGCAAGTTACTCAAAATTAATCGCACGAACTTGTGAAATTTCCAAAGACATGCAATATTATGGATATGGTTTGAACAAAAATGCATTTTAACACTCTTTAGGTTCTGAATCAAGGGTTGGAACCCCAAAAATTTGGCATTTGGAAGCCTGATTCATATTCTGAGTTTCACATACTTCGCAGAGCAACCAGAACTTGGCTCTGCGAAGTCAGGTTCTGATGTGGTCGCACTGCGAACAATACTTTGCTCTGCGAAGTATGCCCAAATTTGAACTCAGAAGCTGTTTCTGAACAGAAGTTCAGAAACTGCTTCTAAGCAAGCTTCAAAACCTAAAGGGGGTTAAAAAGATTTGCAAATTTGGGAGAAAAGGAGTATAACAACTCAGTTTTGGCACTTGGTCACTTTGAGATTCCTTTTGAGTTTCAAAAGGGGTTTTTGTGCACAAAATGAAATTAAACAAAACAAATGATGCAAACAGCAAGCAAAATGAAAGATAAGGACTATAGGATACTTACAGAACTCCTAGCAATGCTTGTGCAAGAGGTTGGAAGTGGCTTGCTTGATTGGTTAGAGGTTATGAACAAACAACTCTAATTGGTTTTGCTTTGGGTATGAACTGTTTTTCCACTCTCTCAATGCTGCAATGTAATGGTTTTTTGGTGTAAATTTCGTGTGTACTGTGTGTATATGATTGTTAAAATGAATGTGTGAATTGGTCTGTTTTCCTTATGCCTTGCATTCCCTTTTATAGGCCAAAAACCAAATCTATGCAATGATGAACAAATCCTAGAACCTAGCTGATTTGTGGGCTAAATCCAGGCTAAATCACTTTGCATTTAATGCTATAGGATAGAAATTGCTTTGCCTTGTGCCAAGGGTCAAGACCTTGACTGATTTCAGCCACAAATGCAGCTGATTCTAGAATGCAATGATGAGAAAAAACTCAAAAACAGGGCAGCTTGAAATTGTGTGATTCTTGGGATCAATCCTTGCAATCTTTGAAGGCCAAGCAATGAAAATGTGTACTGCTATGTACAGAGAGATTGGGGGAAGCAAAATGAGCATGTGGGCTGGTGTGTGGGAGGAGAAATCCAGTTGAAAACAGGGCACACCAAACAGCTTTTTTGCAAACAAAACCACTTGTGTTTGACTGGTTTTGGTGGAGAAAGAAGGAAGGAAAGGGATCAAGCAGCTGGCTGGCAAGCTCAGGTTGGATGATAGGTGAATTGGGAGGGACAAGAGCTGACCAAGGGCAGCCAATTTGCTTGAGCACATGCTAGGTTGGAAGAAAATCCTTCTTTCCTCAACCTTTAATAACACACCTTGATTCTTGCTTTGTGCAGTCAATTTGCCACAATTGATGATCATAACAATAATAGATAATAATAACAATAACTAAAATGAAAACAAAAGCAAGATAAATCAAAAAATAAAAATTCTGCAGAAATTTCGCAGAGTTCGCAGTGCGAAGGCAACTTCGCAGTGCGAACTCCCCTTTTTTTGAATTTTTTGTTTTCTTTAAAATAAAATAAAAGATAAAAAAATAAATAAATAATAAAACAATAATGATAATGATGGATGATGCAAATAACAAAGATGGAAATAGAAATGATAATAGTAAAAATAATAAAATGGTGAAAAAGGTTAATAATACTAGTAATTAAAAACAAATGATAATAATAAATAATACATTATTAATAAAAAGGAGATAATAATAATATTAGAAAAATGCCATAGCAATAGTATGACATTAATAATAATGGTAGTAATGATGATGGTACACATTAATAAATAAAAATCTAAAAATGAAGATAAAAATAACAAAAGGTAAATAAAAATAAGAAAAATTGAAAATTAAAATGAAATGAGAAATAATAATATGATAGTGAACTAAGAAAAATATGAGTCAAAAAATGGGGTATGAGAGATGCCCCTATTTAAGTTTCTTCGCCCCGGAGATTGAAAGTGAAATTTTGAAATTGACGGGTAGAAGAGGCTTAAATATAGAGTACACCATTTTTGGCTAAATATTTTTCTTGAATTGTAAATGCTATGAATGCATGTATGCGAATGTTATGAATGCTTGTAATGTAAATATGAATGCAAAGACGACAAAGATGACCACACTGGGGATAAAAGAGACAAAGGGATACCCGGGTTCGTTAAAGAAACGGGATCCGACTTTATTGGGGAACATGGTTCCACTGGGGATAAATGTCAGCTATTCGGGTTGTTGCCGAACTGCCACTGACGACAAGAAACAAAAAGGTAAATGCCAGCTGTTCGGGTTGTTGCCGAACTTGCCACTGACGACATTCGGGTTGTTGCCGAACTTGCCACTGACGACAGGAAATGAAAAGTAAATGCCAGCTGTTCGGGTTGTTGCCAAACTTGCCACTGACGACAGGAAACAAAAAGTAAATGCCAGTTGTTCGGGTTGTTACCGAACTTGCCACTGACGACATGAAATAAAATTGAATGTCAACTGTTCGGGTTGTTGCCAAACTTGCCATTGACGACAAGAAATAAAAATTGAATGTCAACTGTTCGGGTTGTTGCCGAACTTGCCATTGACGACAAGAAATAAAAATTGAATGTCAACTGTTCGGGTTGTTTCCGAACTTGCCATTGACGACAGGAAATAAAATTGAATGTCAACTGTTCGGGTTGTTGCCGAACTTGCCATTGACGACAAGAAATAAAAATTGAATGTCAACTGTTCGGGTTGTTGCCGAACTTGCCATTGACGACACTGGGGATGCGGCTGACAAGCCGTTCCTTATAGAACTGCCCCTTCAATTGGGGAGAAGGGATGCACAAGCGGTTCGTTAAAGAACTTGCCACTTGGCACAACACTGGGAATATGCACAAGCTGTTCGTTTGAACTGCCACTTGGCATAAAGACATAATAAAAAGATGCGCAAGCTGTTCGTTTGAACTGCCACTTGGCGTAAAAGGTGACATCTCCGGACCAGACAGACTGGGACGACACTTGGGGAAAAGGAGTTCACAAATTTTCATGATTGATTGGTGAGACTCATGATGGTTAGAGCAACCATATATGAATGATATTGTAGTATGTTGCATGCATAAATGTACGTATGTATGAATGCATGAATGTACAAACACCTGAATGTATGACTCTCACTGGGGATGTTGGGTGAAAGATTGGTTTGTACTGGGGATACCCAAACTGTTCGTTAAGGAAATGCCCCTTGGTACAAGAATACGATGAAAGATTGCACAAGCTGTTCGTTAAGGAACTACCGCTTGGCGAAAAGGAAATTGACATCCCTAGACCAGACAGACTGAGGATGACACTTGATTGTTTGCTGGGGGAAAATAAATTGTGGGGGATGCATGATATGAATATGAGATGCATGTTAATGAATGAGTTTGATATGATGCATGAATTATGCAGACATGTGGGATAACAGACGTCATGTTGGACACTGGGGGTTATGGTTTGGGTGCCGAGCAAAGTCGGGCTTTGGTTATGGTTGTGCCAATGATGATTGGGCTTTTGGGGTTGAGACTCCACTGGGGAATGCCAATAAAATTGGGCTTTGCGACTTAAATGCCGAGCAAGGTCGGGCTTTGGTTAAGAATTGTATTTGTGTGCCAATGAAAATTGGGCTTTCGATTGATTGGAAAAAGATTGACTTGGTCGGTTGTATGACCGATAAACTTGATGAGACAAGGCTAGATCGGTAAAATGAACAGTGGACCGACGTCGTATTGCAAACACTCGGTAATCTTAAATGGGTGTGATACCACATGGGATACATCCAAAAAATGACGGGGTAAAGCCGCGATAATTGATAAAAAGATAAATACCTCACGGGGAGATTGTTAATCCACTGGGGATTATGTTGATCCGCTGGGGAGAAGAATTGATGATTCGGCCGGGGATACTTATGCTTTGGTTGGCAAGTCTTCGCCTGAATCGTCCTTTCGGGCTCTCGATTCATTGGGGATATTCCCTTTTGATTCACTGAGGATTCTGTTGGGGAATCCCTTTTTGCAATTGACCATGCTCGGCCTGCGAAGCTTCATCCGTTTTAAGGACAGACATTGATGTACATTCCAGATATTCATGAGTTCGCAAGGAATGTGTTTGTTAAAAGATAAAAGACTCACAAAATAAAATTTTTTGAAAAAGTTTTTGTTTTAAAAGTACTATCATCAAGAAATAGAAATGAATGAATAGAATAAAATGGTAATTTTGATAAAAGGTAAAGTATGCTGGGACATGAAATTTATTAATGGGGTGGTAGTCTGCCAAAGGCGTGAATTTTTTTTGTGATCTTGTTTGGGATTGCTGATGTCAATTGGGCTTTTTGTAGGGGACCGAGGAATGTTAATGACGACTGGGCTTTTTGTGAATTGTAGGGGAGTACCAAGCATGGTTGGGCCCTTTGAATAATTGTGCACTGGGCATAGTTGGGTTTTGGTTTAAAATTGTGGGTGCCAATGAAAATTGGGATTTATTTGTTGGGTGCCAATGAATATTGGGCTTTATTGTTGGGATGCCAATGAATATTGGGCTTTGGTTTTGTTTGGATGCCGAGCGAGGTCGGGCTTTTATGGTGGGATGCCGAGCGAGGTCGGGCTTTGATGATTGGATGCCGAGCGAGGTCGGGCTTTGTTTGTTGGATGCCGAGCGAGGTCGGGCTTTGATGATTGGATGCCGAACGAGGTCGGGCTTTGATGATTGGATGCCGAGCGAGGTCGGGCTTTGGTTATTGGTTGCCGAGCGAGGTCGGGCTTTGATAATTGGATGCCGAGCGAGGTCGGGCTTTGGTTATTGGTTGCCGAGCGAGGTCTGGCTTTGATGATTGGATGCCGAGCGAGGTCGGGCTTTGATGATTGGATGCCGAGCGAGGTCGGGCTTTGTTTGGATGCTGAGCGAGGTCGGGCTTTTATTGGTATGATTCATATGAAATCTGCGCATGCAATTTTAATGCTCCCATTAATCCGAGATCGCACTGAAAAATTCGAAACAAAAACCAAACACAAAAAATTATATCGTACAGCTCAAGTTAATAACATGTTTATCAATGAACCAACCTATCACTCATTTAAGTAAATGAACAAATTGAAAATTAATGTGAGGGGTATTGAACACTCATCCGGCAAGTTTGCTAACATTCCGATCGAGTTATGTGTCCATCTAACCATCGTTTCTAAAAGCACAAAAGCATTGATCACAAGGTCTTCGAGGGTTGTAATTTGGCTTGGTTACAAAAGAAATGTCATATGTGGGGAAATTGAATTCAAAAGGCCAAGCAAGAAGGAACAATCTTTCTAATTTACACCTTTCCTTGTTCAAATCACAACTTTTGGCGATTTACAAATGCTTTCCCTTCGATCTTGACAACTCTTGGATTTTATTGATTTTCCTTTTCTTTTCTCTTTTCTTTTTCTTGGTTTGCTTTTCTTTTTTTCTTTCTTTTTCTTCTTGGTTGCCAAGATCTTTTACGAAATTCACTATTTCACGACCTCTTTTTTTTCAACTTAATCAAAGGCGGTACCCTAATTGAATGTTCCTTCCTCTTTTGGCAAGGGACAATGATCATGACGGTTAAGGGTTCAAAAATTGAAAGAAAATTATCAGAATTCAGTGATGATTTAACTATGAACTGAAAAAAAAAAATTACAAACTCCGGCAATCTCATTAAGCAATTGAGCTTATGAAAGTTGGCAGTTCATAGTTAACAATTCTGATTTGTTAGGCTCAAAGGGGTTAACAAATACTCACTTCTCACAGGGTGGGCTATTTGTGGTCAAATGTTTTCACTCATATTCAAGAAACGCCTCGATCATGCCAATGCTTTTATACAATTTAAAACAACGTTTAGATTTAACATAAAAAGATCGAGTTAACAAAAAATGCCGGTCTCCTGCATATGTATAATGATTTTGAGGCTTCCTCACATTTTGGCTAGTTCTAAATGGTTCATAGAACAAACATATTAACAACGCAAATTGCATGATATAACTTCTGTATTAAGTATATATTCTCATTTTGAGTTTAATCACAAAAAAAACAGAAAACATGTATTTTAGCTTTGCACAAATTAATCAAATTTTATCATTATCATTCGTATATGGCTAAATCAATTAACTTTGGCTTAATCTGTGGTTAAGAAAAAATGTCAATTTCAAATTACCAACAATCCATAGTAAAAAATTGACATTTAACGCACATTAAAATTAAACAGACATAAATGATGATGATTCAAAGCCGGATAATAAAAAGAAAGTGTACTCAATATAAATAGTAATAGAGTAGAGTACAAATATGAATACAAAATACTAAACACAGGAAGTTCTGAAAAGTGTACGAGAAAATAAAATAACATGAATAGCAAAAGCAATAAGAAAACATCAAAAAGGGAAGCCACTCAAGGAGTGAGAGCCTCATCGTCCTCAGTCTCCTCATCCTCCTCCTCCTCGTCCTCATCATCATCCTCTCCTCCATCATCACCTCCCTGGCCTCCGGCTGCCGTACCACTGCCTCCACCCTCTGAATACTCGGGCCTATCCCCGGGCCAAGCACCATAAGCTGCGAACATCTCTGGTGTCGGTATCTGGATGGCGGGATCTGCTGGCCTACCCAACTGTATCTCGAGGCGATACATGGAATCGTGCATCATGATCATGTATCTATGGCTGGAAGCATTTGATAAGTGCCTAAAAGTTGTTATATTTTGATACATTTTAGGGCACTTATGATTACTTGTTTTGCAAGTTACCTTAGGATTAGAGCATATTTGTGTTAAAAATACAATATTTGTGATCCTAAGCCTTACCCCATGTGATTATGCAGGAAATACATGCTTGGACCTGATTGATGCAAAAGAATGAAGCTTTTCTTGATGCCATCGCTACAAGCGCAGAAGCCATCGCTAGTAGCAAGGATAGGCAGGGATTTCCAGTGTTTCATCGCTTGAAGCGCAGCTGCCATCGCTAGTAGCGAGGATAGGCAGGGATTTCCAGTGTTTCATCGCTTGAAGCGCAGCTTCCATCGCTAGAAGCGAGCTTAGGCAGGGATTATCAGGAGTTCATCGCTTGAAGCGATGAACCGGACGCTTGAAGCGAACCTAGGCAGGGAATTTCAAAGATCCATCGCTTGTAGCGACAGACCTTGTCGCTACAGCGACCAGAGGGCGGTTTAATGCTTGGTGATGACGTGGAGAGCATCCATTGGCCAGTTGACTTCCTCGCTACAAGCGACAGGCTGGTCGCTTGTAGCGAGCGAACATTTTCTCATCATATAAATAGATTTTGAAGCTCATTTTTCATATAGATAGTTTTTTTTCTGAGATTTAATATTTTCCAGAGCTAAAAATACTTGTTATCTAAGAGAGAGAATAGGCATAGAAGGAGAAAAACTTCAAATAGCAAATTGATTTGGATTGAAGAAGACATTAAGAAGCTTTGAGACATCAAGCTCTCATATATCTTCATCTTCCTTTCTTATTTTGCAATAGTTGTCATGACAATGATCAACTAATCTCCTTTGTTGGGATTAATAGGTAATCAATCATTCCATGTTGTAAACTTTTGGTTATTAAATATATGATTCTAGCATTTTTATATACCATTGAATTTCTTCTTGCTTTTCAATCTTATGTTTGATTTAAATGTTGTTGAAAAAGACTTTTGAATCTAGGTTTAGAATGATTTTCTATCAAGATAAGAAATTCTAGAAATGGGATTTGGTTTTGATAATTACATTTAAGTATTGGATCGTAAAGCTTTTGAATCGTTTAATAGATTGAGAAATCATCGATTAAACGATACAATCGATCTCACGACGTCATTTGGGAAATCAATGTCGTTGTTGAGCAATACGTAATAATGTCATATATAAGAAAAAGCTAGAATCCGTATTTATGATCAATCGAATACAAACGATGTTTGATTGATGAAAGTTAACCCTAACACCTTCTATGTCCTATTACTCTACTATTTATTTATTATGTTTTTAAAAATGATGAGTAGTGTAGTATAAAACAAAAGGTTAAACCCTAACTTAAAACGATAATCGACGTTGAACGGTTTATGATATCACATTAATCCCTGTGGAACGATATAAAAACGATACTTACTTTTGACCAACATCAAAATGGCGCCGTTGCCGGGGATTAAAGTCATGATATTATAATCATTGCAACTTTAATTATGGTTTTAAGCAATTTTGCACAAAATTCTTTTATGTATATAACTAATATTTCTTATCCATCTTGTTTGCTAATTCTTTGTGGTCAGATTGTTGATATCGTATATGCGAGGTCAAGTATCGGAGGACCAACTTCTTTTTGATTCCGAGATAGAAAGAACAGCTCGTAGAAACAATAGCAAGAACCGGAAAAAGAAGCAACAAGCGAAGAAAAGGCAACAAGAGGAATCTACTGTTTCTAGTCATTCATCTAGTCCAAGTCCAAGCCAAGAGTTACTAATGGCTGCAACATGAGATCAAGATCCTGGAGGTTCAGGCGGTCGTGGGATGCCATGTAATAATAGTCCACGCCGTTTCGCACAATTGGGGAAAACACCGCGGACTATTAAGCAAACCGAGATGAAGACGGGGATCTTACAAATTCTATATGCTAATCCCTTCTCAGGATTAGACCATGAAGACCCGTTCCAACATCTCACAAAATTTTACGAGATTGCGGGAACCCTTGGTGAGACGGAGAATAACGAGGAGGCTATGTGGATGAGGATGTTTCCTCATTCATTGATTGGCAAAGCTAAGGAGTGGTATTTGGACCAGCCACCGACGGTAATGACGAATTGGAACACGCTTGAGGAGAAATTCCTTGAGAGGTTCTTCCCTCAGAATCGTTTCATGGAGGCGAAGACAACTATTGCTGTGTTCTCACAAGGTACTAGTGAGACGTTATGTGAAGCGTGGGAGCGTTTCAAGTCAATGCTCAGAAGATGTCCTAATCATGGATTCGATGAATTAACACAAATTCATCTATTCCGGAACGGGATGCAACAACAATCCAAGCTATTGCTTGACGCTGCTGCTGGTGGTTCTTTGATGGCCAAGAGCGCCGAGGATGCTGTTGCTATTATAGAGAGAATGGCGTTGAATGATCACCAAGCTCATCATAACCGAAGCCAAAGCCAAAGGAAGGCGGGAATCCTAGATTTGGGAACAAATGATGCTATCCTAGCGCAAAATAAATTGCTCACGCAACAAGTGGAAGAGTTGACAAAGAAAATGGCCAACCTTCCTCAACAAATGAAGGACATCCAGAACGAACAAAGAAGACAACACCAAGTCGCATCTTGCGAGCTTTGTTAGGGAGATCACCCAACCGGATTTTGTCCGCCACCTACAGAAGAGGTAAGCTATGTTGGTAATCAACCAAGGCCTCAACAGTTTCAAAACCAATTCCAAAGCCATCCAAACAACTTCCCAAGAGGGAATAATCCGAACTATGGCCAAGGTTGGAGACCAGAAGCTAGGCAATATAACCGACAACCTTACCAGAACTATAACCAATATCAACCTCCACAACAAAACCGCAACCAATCCACCGATGAAACCCTCAATCAATTCATGCAGATGTCAATGGCTAACCAGAAGAACACTGATGCGTCCATCAAAAATCTGGAGACGCAAGTGGGCCAGTTGGCACAACAACTATCTCAAGCTACTCAACAAGGCGGAACCTTTACCGCAAACACACAAACCAACCCAAAGGATCATGCATCATCATCGAAATGACAATTAAGTCATTTTGATGAGGAAGTCCTTGCATCAAGAGACAACGAAAATTGCAAGGCAATTGCTACAAGGAGCGGGAAGGTCATTGGTAAAGGTATAGGGGACAATCTTGAAGTAGAGAGAAGGGTTGTTGAGAATGAGGAGAAGGATGATGATGAAGGACGTGAGGAAGAAATAGGAGATGTACATAGAGAGGAAGAAGTTGAAAAAAATAATAAGGATGTAGTTGAAAATGAGAACATAGTGTGGAAGAAGGATGTGGTGAAGGAGAAGGGCAAGAAGCAAGAAGAAGTGAAGAATGCACCAACACCACACCTACCTTACCCAACTACACCAGCCAAAAAAGAGAAAGAGAGGCAGTTTGCTAGGTTCCTTGACATTTTCAAACGTTTACAAATCAACATACCGTTCTCAGAAGCCCTAGAGCAAATGCCGACCTACGCCAAGTTTATGAAAGAAATTCTCTCCAAGAAGAGGAGGTTTAATGAAGAAGAAACAATTCAGCTAGACGCGAATTGTAGTGGAATCATCCAGAATACATTGTCAAGAAAGAAGAGAGATCCGGGCAAAGTTACACTGCTCGTATCCATTGGCAATGTTGATGTCGACAAGGCACTCATTGATTTGGGTTCAAGTATCAACCTAATCCCATTATCCGTTGTCAAAAGGATTGGTGATATAGTTGTGAAAAGAACCAACTTAACCTTGCAATTGGCCGACAAATCCTACACTCGCCCATTGGGAATTGTTGAAGACGTGTTGGTGAAAGTCGACAAGTTCTTGTTCCCCGTCGACTTTGTAGTGATGGACATACCGGAGGATGATGATGTGCCGCTACTTCTTGGGAGAACTTTCATGCAAACGACACGTATGATGATTGATCTTGACGGAGGCTTAATGAAAGTCCGTGTGGACGATGAAGAAGTCAATTTCAACATCCACGAAGCAATGAAGTTTCCTTGTGATAAAGCTGCGTGCTTCAAGATGGATGCAACGGAAAAATTGATAGTTGATACGAGAAACCAGTTGCATGACTTGACACATCTTGAAAGAGTATTGACAAACGCACTAAGTATCCTAGGAGAAGAAGATGAACAGGAGCTTGAAGAGTGTTTGAAGGAGCTCGATTCGTTTAAGGAAATTCCTCCTCACAAAGCCAAAATCGAGGAATTGACGAATGAAGCTAAAGTAGAAGAAGTGAAGCCGGAGATGAAGATCTTGCCCTCACATTTGAAGTATGTGTTTCTTGATCAAGAGGGTACCAAACCGGTGATCATTAGTAGCTCCTTGTCAAACCATGAAGAAACAAAATTGGTCGAAGTTTTGAAGTCCAACAAGGAAGCAATAGGTTGGACACTATCCGACTTAAAAGGGATAAGTCCTTCCTATTGCATGCATAAGATCATGATGGAAGAGGATTATAAGCCGGTAGCACAACCTCAAAGACGGCTAAACCCAAACATGAAAGAAGTAGTCCGGAAAGAAGTGGTTAAGCTACTTGAAGCCGGCATGATATATCCGATCTCGGATAGCACTTGGGTTAGTCCGGTTCAAGTTGTCCCTAAGAAGGGAGGTATGACGGTTATCACGAATGAGAAGAATGAGCTCATACCGACAAGAACCGTGACCGGTTGGAGGATGTGTATCGATTACCGGAGGCTTAACAAAGCAACTAGAAAGGATCATTTTCCTCTACCATTTATGGATCAAATGCTAGAGAGGCTGTCAGGACAAGCTTTCTATTGTTTCCTTGACGGGTATTCGGGTTACAATCAAATTTCGGTGAATCCAGACGATCACGAGAAGACTGCATTCACATGTCCTTTTGGGGTATTTGCATATCGACGCATGTCGTTCGGTTTATGTAACGCTCCAGCAACATTTCAACGATGCATGCAAGCCATCTTTGCAGACTTGATAGAGAAAAGCATTGAAGTGTTTATGGACGACTTCTCAGTTTTCGGGTCATCATACGATTTGTGCTTGAAGAATCTGGACACGGTACTGAAACGGTGCAAGGAAACCAACTTGGTGCTCAATTGGGAGAAGTGTCACTTCATGGTAACCGAGGGAATAGTCCTTGGTCACAAGATCTCCTCCAAGGGTATTGAAGTTGATAAAGCTAAGATCGACGTGATAGGAAAACTTCCACCACCAGTCAATGTCAAAGGAATCCGAAGTTTCCTAGGCCATGCCGGGTTCTATCGGAGATTCATCAAAGACTTCTCAAAAATTGCCAAGCCATTGAGCAACTTGCTCAACAAAGATAAGTCTTTTGATTTTGATATTGATTGTTTAAATGCTTTTAATAGTTTAAAGGATAGCTTAACATCCGCACCCATAATCACCGCACCAAACTGGACATACGATTTTGAACTTATGTGCGATGCAAGTGATTATGCGGTAGGCGCGGTGTTAGGTCAACGCAAAAACAAAATTTTTCATGCTATACACTATGCAAGTAAAGTTTTAAATGACGCACAAGTCAATTATGCTACCACTGAAAAAGAATTACTTGCCATAGTGTTCGCATTAGAAAAATTTCGTTCATATCTCATTGGTTCAAAAATTGTTATCTGGACTGACCATGCAGCTATCAAGTACTTAATTACCAAACCCGACTCAAAGCCGAGACTCATCCGTTGGATGTTGCTACTCCAAGAGTTTGATTTGGAAATTAAGGACAAGAAGGGGACTGAGAACCTAGTAGCTGATCATCTGTCAAGATTGTTGAACGATGAGATAACGAAGCATGAGAGGGACATCCTTGAAGAGTTCCCGGATGAGAAGTTGCTTATGGTGCAAGAAAGACCATGGTTCGCTGACATGGCCAACTATAAAGCAACGGGGTTCATACCGGAGGATTACACATGGCAAATGAAGAAGAGGTTGTTGAGAGACGCCACTCAATTCATTTGGGATGACCCGTACCTCTTCAAGATTGGAGCAGACCACTTGTTAAGAAGATGTGTTGCAAGAGAAGAAGCCAAGGACATCATGTGGCACTGTCACAACTCGCCATATGGTGGTCATTACAGTGGAGAAAGAACTGGAGCAAAAGTTCTTCAAGCTGGCTTTTATTGGCCCACCTTGTTCAAAGACGCATACGAACATGTGAAAGAATGCGAGAGTTGCCAGAAAACCGGAGGGATTTCAAAGAGGAATGAAATGCCTCTACAAAGTATCCTTGAAGTCGAAGTCTTCGACTGTTGGGGTATTGACTTTGTAGGGCCATTTCCATCCTCTATGAACAACGAGTATATTCTGGTGGCTGTTGACTATGTGTCAAAGTGGGTAGAAGCAATAGCATCTCAGAAAGCCGATAGCAAGACGGTGGTCAAGTTTCTGAAAAGGAACATCTTTTCCCGATTTGGAACTCCAAGAGTGCTAATAAGTGATGGAGGTTCTCACTTCTGCAATCAACAGTTAGCAAAAGCACTTGAGCACTATGGGGTAAAGCACAAGGTAGCTTCACCATACCATCCACAGACCAACAGTCAAGCCGAGGTATCCAACCGTGAAATCAAACGGATACTTGAGAAGACCGTGTCATCATCAAGGAAGGATTGGGCGATGAAACTGGACGAAGCATTGTGGGCCTATAGGACCGCATACAAAGCTCCTACGGGCTTCACACCATTCCAGTTGGTGTATGGTAAAGCATGCCACTTGCCGGTCGAGTTGGAGCACAAAGCGTTTTGGGCGCTCAAGTTTTTGAACTTTGATCAAGAGCAAGCTGGGGAGAAGAGAAAGCTTCAGATGAATGAATTAGAAGAAATGCGTGACCAAGCCTATCAGTCAAGCAAGCTTTATAAGGAAAAGGTCAAACGGTATCATGACAAGAAGATCATGAAGAGGGAATTCAGGCCTGGTCAAATGGTGTTGCTGTTCAATGCAAGGCTACGACTATTTCCGGGTAAATTGAAGTCCAAATGGTCCGGTCCGTTCATGATCAAGGAAGTAAAACCTTATGGAGCTGTGGAACTAGAGGATCCTATCACTAAGTCAACATGGACAGTGAATGGACAGAGGCTGAAGCCATATTTTGGAGGTGAAGTTGTTCGGCACACGACGACGATTTCACTCATCGATTCTTATGCATAAGCGAATCAGGCGTCGATCTAATGACGTTAAACAAGAGCTTGTTGGGAGGCACCCCAATTTTGTAAGTATGTTGCATTTTTAGTGTTATTTTAGTTATGTACAGTTGTTTTTGCATGTAGGGATAGTGGCAAGAACTCAAAATTTTATTTTTCTGTTTCCTGTCATGGTCGCTACAGCGACATATTCATCGCTGTAGCGATGGAATTTACACTACGTCGCTGTAGCGACGCACTTGTCGCTTGTAGCGATGGATTTCACACTTGCGCTTGTAGCGCCACACCACGCTTGTAGCGATGGGCTTAAAGCCTGTCGCTGTAGCGACAGGTCGCGCGCTTGTAGCGACCGTATCAGAAAACAGTTTTATTTTTCCCAGGCCACTATGTCTCTTCAGTTAACTCCCAACTACTTTCATTAATATTATAGCCTTTTTATATTATATTTTCGCATCCTTTACACAGTACATAACATTCCAGTTCCATTATTTCATTCCTGCATTTTGTTCACTTAAAATTTCTGCACAATCCTGCAATTAATCTCAGTACCTGTGTTTAATCTTGCTCAATCAACTTCCAGGTATGTAATTCGTACTTATCTGTTGCTATTTAGATGCTCTTTACTGATTATTGGTGCTTGCATGCTGATTTAGGATTTAGGGTTTTAGGGTTTTAAAATTTTTAAACTTAATCTTATGCCCTGTTGATTACCCATGATTAGCCAGAGTTTAAGCTGTTACAAATGACCTAGAATCACTAGAAAAACTCTCCTTTCATCCTCTTGTTCATAGGATTCGTATTTTGGAAAAAACCTTTGTAAAAAGTCAAATAATTTAGGGTTTTTTAGGATTTAGGAAGTTTAGGTGATTTTTGTTCATTTATATTTGCTTTAGGCTTAATTTTGCATGCTACAAGTAGGTTTAAAATCAGAAAATCAAAAAATTTTGAAAAGGGTCTTCCTCGCTACTGTGCGCTTGTAGCGCAGGAATCCAGCAAAATCTGGGTTCGCTCGCTACAAGCGACCAAGCTGTCGCTGTAGCGACGAAACCAGAAACTTGTTTTATTTTTCTTTTGTTCTTATCCTAACTTGCATCCTACCTAATTTTTATCTGTTTTGATACTTTTGTAGGTATGGCACCCAAATCCTCGTCCAAAAGACAAAGGAACGTTGAGAGCTCGTCATCACGACCTAGAGCCAACATTCAACCGCATGACGCGAGTCGTTTCCTGAGTCTGAGGAATCAAGAAAGGTACGAAGAGCTGAAAACACGAAGAATCTGGTCTGAGAAGCAGTTCCAGATATCAGAAGAGGGAGAATACGGAGGCATAGCTCACATGATCAACGAAAGGAAATGGGGGATTCTATGCACGCCACCAAGGAAGATAAATTACGACATCGTGCGCGAATTCTACGCGAATGCAATCCCAGCTGACCCATCTGACGAGTTCACTATGGACTACCTACGTGCGAGGGCGCACCATCACCTTTGATCGAATGTCCATCAATGCATACTTGGGCAAACCTTTGGAGCTTTGTGAAGAGGACAATCCACTAGCACCTACTATGCTATGTGACTTCTCGGAGCATCAGAGGAGCGGGAATTGGGATCATGAGCTTATTGCACGAGACATCTTCCAGGAGGGGAAGAGCTATGATTTGAGTAAGGCTTCGGGTAAGCCTTTCCGAGCCTTTAGGGAGGACATGACCACTCCGGCTCAGGTAGTTCTTACCCTAATCTTGTATAATATCCGGCCTAAATCTCATACCTCTTCTACCACCCTCGACGTTACCCCTCTTCTTCATTATATCCTGACTCAACGTTAGGTTGACGTTGCTAGGCTTATAGCAAATGAGATGAGGGTAGTAGCTGAGAGCGGCATTTTACCCCCGGGCAAACCCAAATGCCCACTGACCTTTCCCGGATTGATTATGGGACTCTGTAGACGGGCTAGGGTACACATGCCCAATCAGGTAGATGAAGAAATTAAGAACCCTATTGATGACAGGTACATCAATAGGTACTGCTCTACCCCCACACATATAGCCCCACCTCCTTCCTCAGTTGGACCATCCACATCATCCGGTCCTTCTAGTGTACCACCACCACCACATCATACTAGCCACCCTAGCCCCGACCATTCCACCATTGGATTTCTCGAGTTGGGACTCTTCTATGGTGAGCTCTTTTCTGTTGGCGCAGAATGCGTCTAATCACCGGGCCTTAACGACTATTCAGAGTCATCTGCATGACAGTGGCCAAAGCCCATGGACGCCAGCTTTCTTCTCTGAGCACATAGCTTGGCCTGGGGACAGGCCTTTCTTTCCTGGAGGGGCAGCTGCAGCGGATGCTGGTGATCAGGATGCCGGTGATGATGGTGACGATGACGCTGATGTTGATGACGATCTTGGAGATGATTCATCGGAGGCTACAAATAGCCTAGACCGTATGGCTGCAGCTATGATAGATTCTGAGGACATGGATTCAGATTCAGACTGATGATGCAGAGCTGCAGAATTTTGTTTTGTCATCCCTTTCATTTTATTTATTAAAGCTTTGTACTTTTATAACATTTCATTATGCTTTGTACTTTGTTTTATTTATGTTTTATGTATCATGGATGATGTACCTTTTTGGTTTATGTTATTTATTTTTGGTATAACATGTTTAGTTTAGTTTATATGTTATTTATGTTTTGTTATTTATTTTTGGTTAAAATTTTTTGAAATTATCCCAACAATGTTGAAAGAAAGATGAAAGATTCAAAAGCCAGTGCTTGAGCTTAGAATCAATTGAGTGATAATGATAGAATGAGTGTTAAAGCGCGCAGCTAAGGTACTCGTTTTCTTGTTTTTCTAGGTATATTCTTGAATGTGAGTAAGTTCTTTACACACAAGTTAATTTATTCAGTTTTTAAGCAAGCATTTGTTTAGTTTTGAACCAATATAGAACTAGCCAAAATGTGAGGAATCCTCAACCGTTGTATATATATGCAGGAGACCAACATTTCATGTTTAACTCAGTTATTTTATGTTAAATCTGTTGTTGTTTTAAATTGTGTAAGAGCATTGAAGTGATCAAGGCAATTTTTTTGAAATTGAGTGAAATACTTGACCAAATAAACCTACCCTGTGAGATGTGTGAGTATCTGTTAACCCATCTGAGCCTATTGAATCAGAATTGTTAACTGTGGACTGTCAATTTTAATAAGCTCATCTGCTTATTTAAATTGCCGGAGTTTGTAAAAAAATTCAGTTCATAGTTAACTCTTTATTGAATTCTGATGGTTGTTTTCTTGTGAACCCTTATCCATCGTTTTTATTGACCTTTGCCATAATGATAAAGGAACATTCGATTAGGGTATCATTGAAATAAGTTGGGGAGAAAGGAAGGTTATGTTTATGTCAATGTATTGGTGAAAGTGATAATTGATCTTGACAACAAGAAAAAGAAAAGAAAAAGAAAAGAAAAGAAAAAAGAAAGAAAAGCAAACCAAGAAAAAGAAAAGAGAAAAATGAAAAGGTTTGCAAGAATTCAAAGAAAAAGTTGTCAAGATCAATCAAGAAAAGAAATGTAAGAAATTCACCAAGTGTTGTATTGGAAAAAGAAGGAAGTGTAATTAGATTGAATGTTCCTTTTGCTTGGCCATTTGAATTCAAATATCCCACATATGACAATTCTTTTGTAACCTAGCCCAATTACAACCCTTAAAGACCTTTTGATCAATGCCTTTTATGCTTTTGGAAATGATAATTAGATGGACACATAATTTAATTGGAATGTTATCATGTTTGTTGGATGAGTGTTCATACCCTCACAAAAGATTTCATTTGTTCATATTCTTTATATAGAAGTGTGTTAGGTTTGGTTCAAATTTAAACATGTTGCTTGTTTAGGATTGTATGATTTGATTCCTTGTGTTTAGAACTAGTTCACATTTATAGAATGTATCTTGTTTAATGAGAAACTGAATTTTAGCTTGCGCAATCACATTTGAATCACTCACTTGATGTTTATTTCTTCGCACTTTTGAATCCTTTGCTAATTGCTCAATACTGTGGTTTAAAAGCTATGAAAATTTCCTTTTAAGTCTTTGGTTTGAGGACAAACCAAAATGTAAGTTGGGGAGAGTTTGATAAGTGCCTAAAAGTTGTTATATTTTGATACATTTTAGGGCACTTATGATTACTTGTTTTGCAAGTTACCTTAGGATTAGAGCATATTTGTGTTAAAAATACAATATTTGTGATCCTAAGCCTTACCCCATGTGATTATGCAGGAAATACATGCTTGGACCTGATTGATGCAAAAGAATGAAGCTTTTCTTGATGCCATCGCTACAAGCGCAGAAGCCATCGCTAGTAGCGAGGATAGGCAGGGATTTCCAGTGTTTCATCGCTTGAAGCGCAGCTGCCATCGCTAGTAGCGAGGATAGGCAGGGATTTCCAGTGTTTCATCGCTTGAAGCGCAGCTTCCATCGCTAGAAGCGAGCTTAGGCAGGGATTATCAGGAGTTCATCGCTTGAAGCGATGAACCGGACGCTTGAAGCGAACCTAGGCAGGGAATTTCAAAGATCCATCGCTTGTAGCGACAGACCTTGTCGCTACAGCGACCAGAGGGCGGTTTAATGCTTGGTGATGACGTGGAGAGCATCCATTGGCCAGTTGACTTCCTCGCTACAAGCGACAGGCTGGTCGCTTGTAGCGAGCGAACATTTTCTCAGCATATAAATAGATTTTGAAGCTCATTTTTCATATAGATAGTTTTTTTCTGAGATTTAATATTTTCCAGAGCTAAAAATACTTGTTATCTAAGAGAGAGAATAGGCATAGAAGGAGAAAAACTTCAAATAGCAAATTGATTTGGATTGAAGAAGACATTAAGAAGCTTTGAGACATCAAGCTCTCATATATCTTCATCTTCCTTTCTTATTTTGCAATAGTTGTCATGACAATGATCAACTAATCTCCTTTGTTGGGATTAATAGGTAATCAATCATTCCATGTTGTAAACTTTTGGTTATTAAATATATGATTCTAGCATTTTTATATACCATTGAATTTCTTCTTGCTTTTCAATCTTATGTTTGATTTAAATGTTGTTGAAAAAGACTTTTGAATCTAGGTTTAGAATGATTTTCTATCAAGATAAGAAATTCTAGAAATGGGATTTGGTTTTGATAATTACATTTAAGTATTGGATCGTAAAGCTTTTGAATCGTTTAATAGATTGAGAAATCATCGATTAAACGATACAATCGATCTCACGACGTCATTTGGGAAATCAATGTCGTTGTTGAGCAATACGTAATAATGTCATATATAAGAAAAAGCTAGAATCCGTATTTATGATCAATCGAATACAAACGATGTTTGATTGATGAAAGTTAACCCTAACACCTTCTATGTCCTATTACTCTACTATTTATTTATTATGTTTTTAAAAATGATGAGTAGTGTAGTATAAAACAAAAGGTTAAACCCTAACTTAAAACGATAATCGACGTTGAACGGTTTATGATATCACATTAATCCCTGTGGAACGATATAAAAACGATACTTACTTTTGACCAACATCAGCATTCTGCTCCCATGTGAAAGTACAAGTGTGATGACCCTGTGATGCAGGTGGGGGTCTGGGCCGTGGCTGCTGTGCCCTCGCCGCTCTCCTCCCTGTGTAGTGTCTCGCGATGTACTCATCCGTGATCGGATTCTTTATGGTCTCGGAAACATGAGGAGGGATCGCTACTCGTGCCTCCCGGCAGAGTCCCATAATCAGACCCGGGAAAGCGAGTGGGCACATCTTCTTGGCCGGTGGCTTTATGCCACTCTCGACCACTATCTTAAGCTCCTGGCAAATCACTCTAGCCACATCTACTTGCTTATGGGTGAGGATGTAGTAGATTAAGGGTGTGACGTCTAAAGTGGTGGAGGAGGTATGGCTTTTCGGCTTTATATTGTGAACAATGAGGTGGAAGATGACTTGGGCATAGGTAGTGAGGTTGTTTTTGAGGGCCTTGGTAGGTTGCCCCGCCGCATTGAGTTCATAACCTCTCCCGGATTGGAAAATGGTCTGGGCGTAGAGGTCGTGGTTCCAATTGCCCCGGTTTTGGTGCTTATGGAAAGCACAAAGCTCATCGTTATCAATTTGGAGGGGGTTGCGGAGATAAGTGTTGATGGCGTCGCGATCGAATCTAATGACCCGACCACGAACCATGGTTTGGTAGGTGAACTCTCCTTCAGGATCCGCGGGAATGGCGTTCGCGTAGAACTCCCGGATAATGTCGTAATTTAGATTTAGCGGAGGATTCACCAAAACTCCCCAATGGCGGGAATCAATCAGCCGTGCCAACTCTCGATAGGTACCCCGCTCGCTTATGGTAAACTGCCTTTCGGCCCAGAACGTCCTGCGGAGGAGATCCTCGTACCTCTCCTGATTTCGGAGGCTGAGGAAACGGGAGGCGTCGTATGCCCCTTGGGGTCTAGACCCTGATGATTCACCCCTTGATCGTTTTCCGGTTGGTCTTGGCGCCATCTACAAGAAAACAACATACATAATTACAAGCAAAATGTGGTGAAACCAATGGATTTGGAAAGGAAACATGAAAAAAATATAGGTTCTGTTCTGCTATTTTCGCACTGCGAAGGCATGGTCGCAGTGCGAAGTTGCTCGTGAAATTCTAGGTTGCCCAGAAAAAGGGGTCGCAGTGCGAAGTTGAACTTTGCTCTGCGACCCTGACAGAAAAAACCAAAATCCCCAGAAATCTACCCTAAACTCTCAAGCTAAGCTTCATATAATGCATGTTAGACAGATGATTAAGGATAAACTTAATGGGTATAACAACATTTAGCACAGGGACCAGTTTCAATTCAATTTCTCAAAAAATGGGTAAAATAAAATTCGTGTAAAAATCACTAAAAAATGGAAAGGAATGGGTTTACTTCAACTACCCATAATGTACATTTACTAAATCACAACTTACCATAGCAAGTTAAGAAGGAAAAGAGGCTAATCACAAACTTAAACCCTAAAATGGAAGTTTAAAAAATTTTAAAAAAAAAACCTAAGACCCAAAACTGTTATAACACGAATTAGAAGTAAAAGAGGAGAAAGATGGAAGAAATCGTACCTTCTGCTTGCACAAATGGGAGATTAAAGCTTGAAATTACTAAAAAGAAAGATTTATGTAGAAAAAATGAAATGGGTATGTTTTTGAAGAGTTTTTATGAAAAGAAATGAAAAGTTTTTTGTTAGATGTTTAATAATAAAAAAAACGGTTGGATAAGAAAGAGAGAGGGAAATGGGTGGTTGGGGAGAGTAAATGAGGGTTAGTTGTCATACCCCAATTTTTGACCTAAAATTTCTTTTTTTACTCATCTTTTTAGTTCAAAATTTTTCGTCGTCTCAGACGAAATTTCGACAGAGAGGTATTTTAAAATACCTCATTTTTTTTGTTTCATTCAGGTCCGTCTTTTTGTTTTTGTTTTTATTTTTATTTTCATCTTTATTTTTATTCTTTTAAATATTTTTAGTGTTTTTTTTATTTAGCATTTTTTGTTTATTATTTTTTCTTCTTTTGTTACTAGTTACCTTTTTAGTTTTTTTATAATCTGACTTTTTTGTGGAGAAGACTTTTTTTCATAAACTTGTGTTTTAATTTGTCACTTAATGGTCTTTAATTCAGTATTATGTTCATTGATAACAAATAGTGTATTTTAACTCTGAGGCATGAGAAACACAGCAAAAAAAACGGAATTCAATCAAAATCCAAAAAAACTCATCAGAAAAACCACAATCCAAAAACCATAAATCATCAGTACCAAAGGAATATAGTCACGCAAAAATACCCAAACCACCAACATCAACCCCCCACTCATAACCACAAACAGCAACAAAATTTAACCCCAACATCCCTCAACCTAGCTTCATCTACGACCCAGCCACCATCAATCACAAAACGGCCGCTACCCTCACTCACTAAACCGCATCACCCAATCTCCCCTAACCACACCAACTCGGCCTCTCCTTACCCACTTCCCACTCACGGCACACACAGCCTTATCCTCCACATCCCATAACCAAATTCGGCCGAACCCCCTCCAAACCATACCTCAACCCAAACTCACCACCACTCACCCTCATCCACAAACACCTAACTCACGCCTATCCTCTCCCAAACAACTCTCAAAATCCAGCCAACCCTATACCACAAACCACACACACAGCCGCGCACCACACTCCCCTTCACACTCGGCCGTAACCCAATCCCCACCACAACCTCCACACATCCAAAACCGAATCAAACAAAAATCCTATCAAAACCAAATCAAAATCCGAACAACAAAAGCCATCTAAAAAAAGAGAGGTAGAGGATTCGAATTTTGTTTTAAAATGTAGATCTAGGGTCTTTGATCACTTTTTTTGAAAAAATAAGCTCGGATTTAGAAGGAGGAGGAGAAAACCTCTTAAAAAAACGAAATTTTTTTAAAGAAGGAACAAGTTTACTCCTCCGGCGCGGCGGCGCCGCCCTCTGTGCCGGCGGCCACCGCGCCGGGAACCCTCATTCCGGCCAGGCGGTTTGTTTTGAGAGAGAAAAGAGGAAGAGAGGAGAGAAAGAGAGTAGAGAGAGAAGAGGATGGGGGAAATGAAATAAAAACCAGAAAAATGAGTATATATCCTCCCAAAAACTGGCCCAGGCACTCGGCCCATCTTGTTTTTTCCTCTCCTGATTTCCTCAGTTGCTTTCTGCACCCCCCCTTTATGCTTCAGCACCCCCTTCCTTCTTTTTATTCGTTTTCTCTTTGATTTTTTTTCCTTTTCTTGCAATTTATTTTTATTTTAGTCCTTCTATTCTCATGCATTTTATTTTATTACCTTTATTTTTAGCACATCATGCATTTTTATTTTTTTTTATTTTCCATTCATTTCATGCATATTCATTTTAGTTTTATTATTAGCATATTTATTTTTAATGCATTGGCAATTTCGTTTTTTTGTTTATCATTTTGTCATTTTTATTTTTATTTTATTAGAATGTATTTAGGACCCATGTAAATATAAATGAGAATTTGCACTGACACTCACTTTATTTATTCTGCCTTATGTCTTTTATTTATTTTTATTTATTTCGCTTTACAAAAGAAAAATACAAAAATATTAGGTTAGTTTAATTTCAAAAAGGATTTCGTTGTGATCCAACGTCACCACGGAAATTCATCGCGTTAGCTTTTAGTTATATTTTTAGTCCTAGTTCATAAATCAAAAATCACAAAAAAAAATCTTTTCTTAAATAAACCTTGATTTTCAATCAAGTGCCCATTTTTCTCTTTTATTTTCTTTAAAAAGTCATTAATCCACTTTAATTACACTTTAAATCATTTTCAAAAAATTAAAAAAACACAAACCAATCTCATTTTGCCACTTGGCTTTTATTTTATCTTTAAAACCTTTTTTTTTAAAACCAATAAAACACAAAACAAATCAACCGCCATTTTTACCCCGAACTACGAGGTTTTGATCCCTCACGGGTACGTAGGCAAAGGACCATGTCCTTCCAAATCATAAAAAATACAATAAAAAAAACATTTTTATTTTTTCTCACTAATTCTAATTTATTCTTTTCTTTTTAAAAAAATATAAGCAAGTTATAGCCCAAAATAAAAAAAATCAAGAGGTTCTCGTAAAGTACTACGAACGTTTAGGGTGCTAACACCTTCCCTAAACGTAACTAACCCTCGAACCCTAATTTTTTTAAAAAATGTGGTAATTTAGAACTTTTTTCCACTTTTCATTTAAAAATTAAAAGTTTAGTCGTGAAATAAAATTAGTGAGTCAACGCTAATCAATAGCTTGATCTCCGAAAATCACCGCGACATTAGTAAATTTTGAAAACTGAGCTGACAAAATTCGCATACTTCGCTATGCGAAGTAAGTTTGCTCTGCGAACCTCAGAGTTAACTTCGCAGTGCGAAGATACCTTTGCTTTGCGAAGTCAATCAGATTCTGAAATTTTCAAAATTACTACCTTTCAACAAATTGGTCCTTTACATCTCCAATCATGGTTATTAAAAAGCAGTAATAAACAAAAATTATTGATTGCCCCTAACAAAATGAAACAAAATACAACAATTATGACTGAATGCGGATGGGTGATATGCAAAGGTACGGTATACGGAGGTTCGAAACTTCCCCCATCCTCACGTGTAGGCTCTAGAGATGAGATTTCCTAAAAAGGTCCCTAGAGTCATAGATCTCACATGGAATTAAGGTCGTCGACGGACATACGTCGCATGACTTCAATACATTCCACGTGAAAATCTCCTCTAAGCGGGGTTTGGCATCCTACCTCACGGACATACGTCAACGCGGGCTTCTGCTCACAACCACCATTCTAACTTAGTTTTCTCTCGAGCTCGGGTAGAGAGCCTCGCACGTCCGGCATTAACCCGAACAATGTGGAGTAACCTCACTCAAGGAACATCCCCACAATTGGTATATATGAAACAAAATGATATATAAATATAGAGCAAAAGAATAACAACAAATAATGATAACAAGCTACAAACACGCAAGTAAAATAAAACATTTTTAGCCTAAAAGCCGACTAAGATAGGCTTGACTCGTCATGCAAAAACAAAGTGTTTTATGCACATCCCCAGTGAAGTCGCCATTTTTGTCGCGTCGAATTTCGGATATCAAGCTATTGGGAAGCGTTGAATCACTAATTTTAAATCACGACTGAACTTTTAATTTTTCGGGGAGAAAAGGAAAAAAGTTCGAAATTACCCTTTGAAAAAGATTTTAGGTTCGAAAGTCGATTATGCGAGGGGAAGGTATTAGCACCCCTCACATCCGTTGGACTCAACGGGAACCTCTTAGTCGGCTTAGGCTTAAAATGTTTCCAAAGTTTTACTTGCGTGTTTGAATATATAAAAAGGGAAAAAGAAAATATGATATAAAGGGAAAAAAGAGATAAAAACAAACGAAGGGGAAAAAAGAAAGTTTTTATAAATGGGCTTGACAAGATGTCGATCTTGCTCCTACGTATCTCCCGGTAGTCGGAGAATTCAAAGCGTTCGTAGTTCTTTGGTTGAAAAAAATTGTATGTTGGTTTATTTTAAATAAAAAAGATTTGACGACGCACAGAGGCGTAAAATGTTTAAATGATAAAGAGACGAACGCACGTTAAGGCGATAAACTCGCACAAGGCGTAAAAGTTTTAAAGATAAAAAGACGGACGCACATCAAGGCGATAAACTCGCGCAAGGCGTAAAAGTTGAAAAATAAACGCGCAAAGGCGCGAAAGGTTCGGATTGACCACGAGGGCCAAGAAAAGGTCAAAATGGTCACGGAGGACCAAAGAAAGGTTAAGCGTGCTAGACGCGTTGAAGGTGGAATGACGATTGCCCGAGCGACGAGACATACGTCACACATTCGTACAACCGAGGTTTGGGGAGACATACGTCAAGTCATTCCCTTTTCATCCAAGTTTTGTTTTGTTGAAGCTCGGAGAAATCTCAAAGGGACAAAACACTAGGTTGGGAAACTTAAAGAAAAGTTGTAAAAAAGGAAATCAAGAACAAATTTGTTGTTCGAGTTTATTGAAAATCATGAACATTACTTGTTGCTTAAGTTATCGAAACTCAAGAACAAGTGTTTGTTCAAGTTTGAAAGATGAATAAAAATCATAAAACATGCATAAATTTGGAAAGCGCACAAGTTCGGCTCAATTCGAGTTTGGTTTAAAAAGAGTGAGCAAGCTCGGCTCAAGTTCATGTTTTGATTGAAAATCATGAACAACGTTGTTGTTCAAGTTTGGTTTTGGAAAATAAAGAACTTAGCTTATTGCTCAAGCTTGGTTTTGAAAAATTCTAGGACATAACTTGTTTTGCAAGTTACTCAAAATTAATCGCACGAACTTGTGAAATTTCCAAAGACATGCAATATTATGGATATGGTTTGAACAAAAATGCATTTTAACACTCTTTAGGTTCTGAATCAAGGGTTGGAACCCCAAAAATTTGGCATTTGGAAGCCTGATTCATATTATGAGTTTCACATACTTCGCAGAGCAACCAGAACTTGGCTCTGCGAAGTCAGGTTCTGATGTGGTCGCACTGCGAACAATACTTTGCTCTGTGAAGTATGCGAAAATTTGAACTCAGAAGCTGTTTCTGAACAGAAGTTCAGAAACTGCTTCTAAGCAAGCTTCAGAACCTAAAGGGGGTTAAAAAGCTTTGCAAATTTGGGAGAAAAGGAGTATAACAACTCAGTTTTGGCACTTGGTCATTTGAGATTCCTTTTGAGTTTCAAAAGGGGTTTTTGTGCACAAAATGAAATTAAACAAAACAAATGATGCAAACAGCAAGCAAAATGAAAGATAAGGACTATAGGATACTTACAGAACTCCTAGCAATGCTTGTGCAAGAGGTTGGAAGTGGCTTGCTTGATTGGTTAGAGGTTATGAACAAACAACTCTAATTGGTTTTGCTTTGGGTATGAACTGTTTTTCCACTCTCTCAATGCTGCAATGTAATGGTTTTTTGGTGTAAATTTCGTGTGTATTGTGTGTATATGATTGTTAAAATGAATGTGTGAATTGGTCTCTTTTCCTTATGCCTTGCATTCCCTTTTATAGGCCAAAAACCAAATCTATGCAATGATGAACAAATCCTAGAACCTAGCTGATTTGTGGGCTAAATCTAGGCTAAATCACTTTGCATTTAATGCTATAGGATGGCTTTGCCTTGTGCCAAGGGTCAAGACCTTGACTGATTTCAGCCACAAATGCAGCTGATTCTAGAATGCAATGATGAGAAAAAACTGAAAAACAGGGCAGCTTGAAATTGTGTGATTCTTGGGATCAATCCTTGCAATCTTGGAAGGCCAAGCAATGAAAACGTGTACTGCCATGTACAGAGAGATTGGGGGAAGCAAAATGAGCATGTGGGCTGGTGTGTGGGAGGAGAAATCCAGCTGAAAACAGGGCACACCAACCAGCTTTTTTGCAAACAAAACCACTTGTGTTTGACTGGTTTTGGTGGAGAAAGAAGGAAGGAAAGGGATCAAGCAGCTGGCTGGCAAGCTCAGGTTGGATGATAGGTGAATTGGGAGGGACAAGAGCTAACCAAGGGCAGCCAATTTGCTTGAGCACATGCTAGGTTGGAAGAAAATCCTTCTTTCCTCAACCTTTAATGTCACACCTTGATTCTTGCTTTGTGCAGTCAATTTGCCACAATTGATGATCATAACAATAATAGATAATAATAACAATAACTAAAATGAAAACAAAAGCAAGATAAATCAAAAAATAAAAATTCTGCAGAAATTTCGCAGAGTTCGCAGTGCGAACTCCCTTTTTTTTGATTTTTTGTTTTCTTTAAAATAATATAAAAGATAAAAAATAAATAAATAATAAAACAATAATGATAATGATGGATGATGCAAATAACAAAGATGGAAATAGAAATGATAATAGTAAAATTAATAAAATGGTGAAAAAGGTTAATAATACTAGTAATTAAAAACAAATGATAATAATAAATAATACATTATTAATAAAAAGGAGATAATAATAATATTAGAAAAATGCCATAGCAATAGTATGACATTAATAATAATGGTAGTAATGATGATGGTACACATTAATAAATAAAAATCTAAAAATGAAGATAAAAATAACAAAAGGTAAATAAAAATAAGAAAAATTGAAAATTAAAATGAAATGAGAAATGATAATATGATAGTGAACTAAGAAAAATATGAGTCAAAAAATGGGGTATGACATATACTATTTTAACTTTTTTGTTTTAAATTATATATTAAATATATTTAAAAAATTTATGGGAAACTAAATTAATTACCAAACACTTGAATTAAGATTCCTAGGAATAATGTTCCAGGGAATGATATTCGAAGGATTGTAAATTTAATCCTCGAAACAAACACACCCTTAAAAGTTATTTTTTGAGACACATATCTTAGTAAAGAATAAGGGTAAAGAAAGTGAGACAATATTATGAAAATTCAATGATGATGTATATGATTCAATTTAAGATGTCAGTTAGTAGTATTGCCTCTCGATGAACCAAACTTAAAAATTATGTGTTTTTTTGAATGAATGTAATAAGAGAATGACACTCGATCAATCAACATTAGACAAAATTTATTTGAGTTATTTTAATTAGAGGTGTCAAATGGGCTGGCCCGGCCTGGGCCGATGGGCCAATGCATATAACTGGGGTGGGCCAACCCGGCCCGACTGAATAATGGGCTGTAAAATTTGATCCCGGCCCGGTTCTAGCATGGGCCAGTGGCCCGATGGGCCGGCCCGACCCGTATTTCAATTTTTTAAAGTTATGAAATGTACAACAAAAAACTACTCTTTTTTTCACAAACACACCAAAAGAATTAATAACACAAACAATAAATTGTAGTACGCTAGGGACACACATTCACCCAACCTTAAACACTAAAATATTATGAGTCTAGCAATTCAAACTAAATTAACAAAAGAAATTACAGTACATGAGAAGTGAGAACTTGATTCAAAATGACAATTTAAAATGAGTCTAACAATTCAAAATGTTATGAGTTCATTGAACACTTCAAAATGACTAAAAAGTGAGATACGTTAGGGTTTATTGTTGGACTTGGGTCTAAAAATAAGTGAGATTTTTTCTAAAAAAAAAATTATAGCATACTAAAATAATTTTTTAATTAAATTTTTTGATATTTATTGTAAATGGGCCGGCCCGAAGCCCTATGGGCCAGCCCGGCCTGGCCCGTGTTGTAAATTGGGCTGAATGGGCTGGGCCAAAAAGGCCCGGTTGCTTTTTGGCCCGACTTTTTGAGGTCTGGTCCGACCCATAAAATGGCTAATGGGTCTGACCCGTTATCCCGGCCCATCTTTGACAACTCTAATTTTAATGATATTTTGTTGGTATCTTAACACAGTAATATAAATAGGACATGATTTATATAAAGATTATACATTTTCTATTCTCATCGCAAGTATTATTTTATTTTTTTTAGGTGATGTGTTATATTTTGTAAATTATGATTTTTATTTTTTTGACAGAAACTTGTAATTATGATTATATTTTTGAAGGAGATTTATATACATATATATATATATATATTAATGAAGGATAGGCAATCCACATTCTTCTTTCAAATATTTTATATGCTTGTAAATTTTATTATAATTTTTTTTAACACATCTCAGCCGTATCGTATTTTAAATATTTTAAATTTTAAAAAAATTGTGTAACCGCGTATCTGCTTCGGTGCTAGGTATTTTAGCTTCATACTTTTACACATTCAAGACAAAAATGACCGGTATTTATTAAGGGAGATGTTTGATAACTTTTGATACAACTAAAAATTTATAAAAAAAATAAATATTGACACGAAAAACAAAATAATAGAGATGTACTCCCTCCGTTCCTTTTTAATTGTCACTTTTGAAGAAAAATTTTGTTCCTTTTTAAGTGTCACTTTCAAAGTTCAATGCAACTTTAAATATTGTTTTACCAATATTATCCTTAGTTATTTATTATATATGAGATGATATATTAAATGAATAAGGCTATTATAGTAAAAATACAAATTATTGTATCAAAAGTAGTGACATTTATTAATTGTCTTGGTTTGTGTAAAATGTCAAATAGTGACTAATTAAAAAGGAACGGAGGTAGTAAAATATAAACATATAATGCTAATATTAAAGTGAACGTTATCACAAAATGGTTCTGCAACTAATGTGAAATGTGAGTTTGACATGGCATTGATGGGGCCCACTAAAAAACAGGAATCAGGCAGCACAAGAATCTGAGAAAGGGTGGGGAAGAGGCTCTCCTGACACCGGTTGTACGATGGGACACTCCGCATCTAAAACCACCGTAACATTACTCATCTTCATCTTCTTGTTCATCTCTGAATTTTCATTCACCATCGCTATCAGAAAAGATATCGGATTCAAATTCATTCCTTTCTGTAATAACACCGTTCAAGGCAGATTCCTTCTTTCCGACAACAATGGTAGTATCCTTTTTTCTTTTCTTAATTTTCTTATTCAAATATTTCTTGTATTTATATTTTTTTTTTGAGGGATTGTATTTATACATTTATAGTTATATTCAGTGTACCTTTGGTTTCACTTTAGGAGATATCAAAATCTATGAAGCACCGACACGAACACCTGACACCGGTAATTAGTTGACTAAATCACATAATTGAACATAATCACATGTGTTGCTGTCTTGTCGAACACTCCATTAAAAGTGTCGGTTCTATAGAAGTGTAGAATTGATTCTGTCATATTAAAATGTTTTTGAGTAGAATTGATTTTGTCTCAAAAATTTATCATAACTTGAAGTTAAGATTTGTAGTTTTTGACTTCTACAATTGATTTTAGCTGTGATACATTCAATCCCCCTTTACGTTAGTGTATTCAAATAAAAATCACTTTACATTCAGCTTGTTTTTAGTTCGAATCACTTGCCTATGTTTGGTTCCACGTTTGGAGCGTCTAGAATTGATTTTGGAGATGTAAAATTGATTTTGACATGTTTGGTTGCTCTTGAGTAGAATTGATTTTGTCTCCAGAATTGATTCTAACTTGAAGGCAGGATTTGTAGCTTTGAGTCTAAACGTGATTTTTATATTGAAATTTATTGTTTAACTCACTTTTAGGTGAATGTATCCAAATATAAAAAACTTTACATTCAACTCACTTTTAAGTAAAAATTGATTCATTCAGAATCAAATTTTGTCACCACATAACGAAACATTCATTCAAAATCCATCTGTGTCACCATAGAACCAAACACACTTTTACATTCTTATTATTTTGTAGGTTATGTATGCAATGCACTTTCGGTTGACTCAAAGTCTCGTTGTTGTCCTCAAACTGGGAAGAAATTCTCTTGTCAGTGAGTTTGTTTCCTAACTTCTATTTTGTTTTGTTTGAATTTTGAGGGTTGAAAGTGAAAATAACAAGTAATGGTTATTGTGTTTAATAATTTGCAGTGGATGCAATCTTCTTTCACAGTGTTGCAACTCTTATGAATATTGTGTTTCTTGCTGTCTCAACCCTGCAATGGTAATGTCTTAACCTTCCTTTTGATTTTTCACCTTCCGCGAATGGCTGAATTTTTCACCGGGCATAATTTAACAGACAAAGAAGGAACAAGTGTTGAAGATGAAGATTGCCAAACCTGCTACTGCAAGTAATGTTTCTGTTTTATTACTTTGCAATTATGTTGTATTTTGAGCATTTAATTAACTAGCGTAGATAGATGTATATTTCTAATAAATATTGTTGCATGTAAACGTAAGGACTTGGGGCCTGTTTAGACTAACAACTTAATTAAGAGCTTATAGTATAAATGCTTACCTGTAAGCTATTTCTATTGTCAAAGAGAAAATATGGTAAAAGTGTCAAACTACTTTCATGTATGCTATCTTGGAGAACTTATCAAAATTAGCTGAAAACAACTTATGGGCATGTCATAAGGTCTCTCAAACACTGTCAAGCGTTAACGCCAATAGATAAGTCCAGATAAGCTATTCATAAGCTAGACACTGATAAACACAAACAAAGATACCCCCTACCCTTTTTTCCTTTTCCTCTCCGGCTTCTAACCTGTTCTTATGTAACCAAAAGAATCTCTTGTATATGTTAAAGTAGTATAAATATATCCATTTTTTTTAAAACAAACATCATATAACTTTTTGGCAGGGACTTATGAAAGTGTATTTGACTACTGTGCTGGAAGATGTCGGCATAGTTCTGAGAGTGTGGTGAGTAAACTTCTGTATTCCTGCTATCTTATTGTTTTTGAAATTGTTTCTTTGTTTTAGAATTTTTCTTTAATACCTTGAGTAACATACACTCTCCATATTTGCAAGGTTGCTCATTCTGTGCACAAAACTATTTTCATGGCTGCTTATCTTCTTGACTTGTCAGAGGAAGCTTTGCATAGTAGTCTAGTTCTAGACATTTGAGGGGGAGGAATTGAACTTGAATGTATCTTGTGCATTTTCATCTCACAATCAGCATATCAATTTATTTGGAGCATGTTATTTGTACTTTGCTTTTAATGTAAATTCTATGCATTCAAGTCATGCTAAAAATGGAGTCACATAGTAGTTATTACTTCAGATATATGCAAGAGTAATTTGAACTCACACGATTTCTACATTTTCGGTGTATGAAGAACAACATAACAACTTGAACAGGCTCTTGTGCTTATTTTCTAACGTAGATCTAATAATCAGACTTTTAGATATATTGTTGTTCAACTTCTTTATATTTTCTTATTGTTTAAATTCACAATCAATGCTGTCAAATCTGAGAATTTAGGCGACTCATGAAGCCGTTGTAAACTTGAATTGTAAACTCTTAAGTTTTACATATTTCAATTTAAAAATAAAAAATCTTTTATAAAAATATCAGTAACCAAATATATTAGTTACTAAATTCATAACTAATATTGAAAATTCCAGTCAAACAAAGGAAATAAAAAAGATGAAATGATAATATAACTCAATAAAATTATCGATCCAATTACAATGCCATACTTGACCTCATTAATACATTATTTTATAGTGTTTGATAAAATTGAACAAAATATTATTAGGTTCGTAAACCCTATACATGTTGCACAGCAGAAGCAACTCAACTCGAATATCGTAGCAAATGGACCAAACTATACATATTGAAGCCAAAACTATGTCTAATGTCAGACTCACTAACTAGTTAGTAGAGTCGATGATTTATTGATTTTATCTAGAGTTTACTTGAGCACATATTAGTTTGACGAAAAGAGTTTGCATGAGATTACAGCCTAGGATTGTCTAAGAGCTAGCTTGTGAGTTGGTTTGAAAACCATGTTTATGATGAGTACATTTGCTGATGTTTCTATCTTGGTATTTAATATTCCAGGTTCATGAAAATGCTTATCTTAGTGACTTCCACCATTGCTTTTCTCTACCGTCCAATTCTTCTGGTAAGTCTGCAGATTTGTCTGCCTCAGTGCCTTGTAATTGTGTTAGTTCCTAATCCTGTTTTGACCTAGCAAGGTACCGATTCTAAAATTTCATCAGTTAGCAATACCTTAGGAATAATATAGCATACTGTTTTTGCCCAGACTGGAGGAGAGTGGTGGTGAAATAATATCGAGTAGTTAAGTAGATGGTTACGCCTACAATCCATTCAAATGACATTGTACTTCGTATTCATTTGGATATATATTGCAGTCATGTTCTTGTCAGGGGTGGGTTGTAGTTGTACGTCTTTTGGTAAATATATTTATGCTTTTGGCCTCTTTATAGCTATTAAGATGGAATCTATTCTTTTTCATGTATTGAAACCAGTGGCAAATAGCACTCTCACAGAAGCAAGGCTGAACGGCATCAATGTTGTTGCTGGGAGGTAAATTATTACCGATATCCCTTCTTTTTAGTTGAGGTTAATGTTTGCAGTTTCTTGATGTGGCTTTGCAGTTGAACTCCTTATCACTTGTTTGGCAGGCAAGGTGAATCGTGTAATTCAGTTTGCAAGTCAAGAGGACAATCATGTGTCCCAAATAAACTTGTGGTGCTTAATCATTGTGACATGTAAGTGATGCTTTGAATTTGTGTTCTAAATTCTGTTGCTAATATATTTCAATGGGACTACTACCTTGAGTAGTTTATCCGCACTGTGCCATTAGACGTATAATTTTATTTACTTGGATGGTTTTCTTCTATACAAAGCATATTTAAAGTATTTCTGGTTTTCTTTTTTGTTTATCCTTTGCACAAATAATCCATTTTATTAATGCTTGGTGCCTTGCATGCATGTCATGGATAATATATTGGCACTAGAAACAATACTGAGCGATCATTTCAGCATGCAGATGCTTTGTGTCTTTTATCTTAATGTACTGTCTGTATCCATTGATCTTCGTTATGTGGGCAGTATACAGAAATACATGAGCTGCAAGGGAGGTTGCTTGGCAAGTGTTGGGACAGATCAACCTGCTGAAGTTGTTTATGACGCCCCGAAGTATATGGTAATAATTGTTTTATAATTTAAGAAAAAAACAAACATGTTGGATTCCAGATATTGATAAATAGAGGTTGATCGGCAGATACATGTTTCCTATATAAATTTAAGACGATATGATGCCGATGTCATAGAAATGTCGTGTAAATTACCCTGCATAACTAGTCTGTGAGGTGAGGATTGCCCCCACTTATAGACACTTATTCAGGTCATCTCTCAACCGATGTGGAGCTCTTTAACAACCCCACCCACCCACCCACCACCACACACACACACACAAATGATGGGTGACCCGATAGCAGGTGGCCCAACGGATCTTGGAGAGGCCCTGGTACCATATTAGAAATCATGGTTAGGCCTTACACAACCCCACAAAACCGGCCTGTGAGGTGAGGATTGCCCCCACTTATAAACACTTATTCAGGCCATCTCTCAACTGATGTGGAGCTCTTTAACAACCCCACCCACCCACCACCACACACACACACACAAATGATGGGTGACCCGATAGCAGGTGGCCCAACGGATCTTGGAGAGGCTCTGGTACCATATTAGAAATCATGGTTGGGCCTTACACAACCCCACAAAACCGGCCTGTGAGGTGAAAATTGCCCCCACTTATAAACACTTGTTATGACTATCTCTTCTCCCACATTGGACTCTTTAACACACACCCTCACGCCCGATACTATTGGGCTTGGTGCATATATATAAATGGTGGGTGGCCCAATAGCGGAAACCTGATAGCAGGTGACCCAACGGATCTTAGAGGAGGCTCTGAATGCAACCCCACAAAACCGGCTTGTGAGGTGAGGATTGCATCACAAACCCGGCGCAACCACAATTTCTAATAACTAGCACTTTACAAACATGTTTGCACATGTCATGTGCATGCCCCGACATAACCATTATGGTGCCTTTGATTTCCAAACTCCATGTTGGAGGTGGTGTCCGGTTGGTTATCAACTATCAAGAAGCTTTTAAGAATGGATCTAGTCACCTGTTGCCTTTTCATTTTCTCCTCCAATGCTATTGCAGTAGCGCTAGGCGGGAAATGCTTTGAAATTTTAGACGTTCAGCATCCTATATTGATTTGAATTCATGTTTATTACATAGACATATCATTACACAATCTATACCAAGGAAAACACTTTCAGGACATTTAAATTGATATTTGCTTTGGGTTGTTTTCAGAATCCAGAATCATGTTTATACACGGAAACACAATCTATACTTTCTTGTGATGGTTCACATCAGCACACAAGGAGATTGTGTCCCTGTGCTTAGTTTTTTTGCCTGGTAAGTTGTGGTCCCTTTTAACATTGCTAAATTTTGTTTGTGATGTCAGAAATTAAAATAGCCTTCTTCATCAATTTGAAGTAGAAAAGAAAAAGAATTTTGTAAAATTGAAGTCATGTATGATGTTTTCTCTTGTATTGCCGAGTTGTTTGACTAATTTTCTGCAGGTGGAAAGTCTCCAATTAATGTGTTTCCTTAACTTCATTTTTGTTTTAAATTTCAAAAGTTCTGATGTGCTAGATTTTGTTGCACTGGATGGTCTGGTATCGAAGTGGCAACTCTTGTTTTGATGGTATGGAAGGAGGAAACTCGTGCAAAGCATCAACCTTGAGAAATTTAATATACCATCAATTAGCCTTTATGTTGTAAAATTTAGCTGATTAGCTTTTCCTTTCACAATTTGGAAAGAACGCTACTTCAGGCTGTATTTGGAAAATTTAGGGAGGATGAGATAGAGACTCGAGGGATAGAGAATAGGCTAAATGGTGAAAAGGGTTACTTTCATGTTTTAATGAACTAACGAGAGAAGAAATGTAAAGGTAATATGCTGCATATCCAAATTTTAATACAAGTTCTTTTGAACTTTTTTGTTTTTCAAAAGAATCTTTAACTTATGGAACAAAGCTATTCTCATTTATTACACGAGTTTGGTGAAGAACGAAAGGCGAAAGGGAGAATGATACTTAGTGCTTTCTACCCTTTAATAAACCTTGCAACATCCAAGCAGTTTTCCCCTCATTTCTGTTTCTATTAAACAGTTTTTTTGGATTTTGATTAGTAAAGCTATACTCTAATAAACGAATAATATACCTTACAGGCTGGCATATACATTTCTTTGTATTTGTACTTCTCAGTGTCTAGTAACAGTTGGTTTTACTTCATCCTTCTTTCAATAACACCTAAGTTATGTGTGCAATGTAAGTGTTGCACTAGCGTTTTTCTTGATTATAAACACTCAGAAGTGACTGTAGTAACTAAGCATAGTTCTTAATTGTTTAAAAATGTGAATTAAGATGTTAAATAGGTTTTGTTTTGGTGGGGCGGGGGGAATGAAAAAGAGAAATTGAGCCATGACCAGAAACTAAAGTGAGAAACACTGTATTAATAAATAATCTATAGAAAATGCACAAGTTGCAGAAGTCAATTTTTGTCTGTGTCTGTGGTAGAGTTCCGTTGCAAGTTGCAACTGAATCAACAGTTGTCACTATAGAAACGGACGTTATAAACAAGATGGCAGGTTTTGTAATTTTGTCCATTATGTGCACAAGGATTCACAATTCACATAACATTATTCTACTTGCCCCTTTTAAATTATGACAGCCAACATATGAGTCTTCAGTTTAATGAGTTTCTAAAATGCAAATATCATTATTAAGTAAAGAAAAAAAATACAATTCAAGTAACTACCTTCATCTATTGGTGATGAATGAACAATTACTATGTATATACGTAAAAATTAAAGCACAAATTAAGTTACATTCTCTATGCACTCAGCAAGTTTATTGTGAAGTTTTCTGAATTCATCAGAAACTATAGTCTGTTTTGAAGATCTTCGTAGCCAATGGTTTTGATGAATCTTTTAACCCTTTAAGTGCCCCATTTCCCTCAGTACCACCAAATGAAACTTCAACTTCGTCCTGGACTGCATCAAAAGCTGGATGGTTAAAAATATAACTTAGCAACTGTGTTCCTCTAAGTGCATTTGTCAGAGGTAAATGACCCTCTGGAGTGTCATCATTGAGCTCCCATATAAACTCTGTAGGAAAAGACCTATAGTTATACTGCTCCATCTCGGTGTCAAGCTTCTTCATCCAACCAACCTTGATGAAGAACTTGGTGAAGTCTTTTTTAGCCTTACCAAATAATTTCTTTTGGACACTGTATCCAAACTTGTTGTCACTATGGTCCCTCCACAGCTGGTCAATTGTTTTGAGGTCTGCTTCTGAGATGAACTGAACCTCTGAGAAGAAAACATAGCCTCGCTTCTGAGCTGCTTCGCCTGCTAGGACGATGAGAAGACGTCTTGTCTCTTCGTCGGCTTCTCGGAAGTTTTTGGCTGAGAGATGCTGCTGGAGGAGTTCAAAGGAGCTGGTTTGAGAGGTTGATGATGGTGTGGAGGATGTTGTTTGGGAGATAGAAAATGTGATAGAGGAGTTGGAAGTGGAAGAGTGTGAGAGGGTTATGTTGGTGGGGTTGATGGTGGTTGGTTTGAGGAAAAGTGAGGATGAAAGTGTGGATGGAGGAGCAGTTTCAGAAGGGTAGTAATGGCGTTTGCTGAGAGAGTGATGTTGAATTGAGTGAAGAGAATTGGTTGCCATTTAGTTCAGAGAGTATACTACAATGTTCTATTGTCAATTTAGGACAACAAAGGAGAAGGGTTATTGGAAGTGTGGAAGGAAAGTGAAGTAGAAGATGAATGAATGTGATGTGAAGAAATTCAAGGCTTTGATATTGGGGCAATGTTGTGTGCTACGTTGCTTGAGTGTTTGGTAGGAGTAAGGAGATAAGGAATATGTGGGGAGGGACAGTGAAGGACTCATCAAAAGTAATATAATAGGAGTTTGTGATTGGCTGAAATAGGGTGAGGTTGGATCACACACAATCTACCCCACATCACTCTCTATACACAATTAATTTCTTTACTCCCATGAAATAGACTTCTTTTCTTTTTTAAGAAACAAAATATGGTTCATACCCTTTCTGCAAAATTGTGCTTAATATTTTAAGAAAAAGTGAAATAAGTCTTACATCATCCACAAGTTTATTTTCATCATTTAGAACAATAACTCTTACTATTAGATCAAATGTGATATTAAGTGACTTATTGATTTAATGGTAGAAAATAAACTTTTACAAGGTGTAAGATTAATCTCCTTGTGCATATTGAATAAAACTATTTTAAATATAGTACAATATTCAATAAGTCAAATAACGCCAATTACAATTCACAAGGGTAAATGAATGCATAAAAGATTTTGGAAAATATATAAATAAAAAATAGTTTCTCTCTTTCTAGAACGTACCACACGGCACACACTCGTTATACTCTTTTGATTTTGATTTCAGTTATTACAACCCCGCCATCCCAACTTTCACATAATGCAAGTTTATGGCTAAAATGCCCTTTATGCACTCTCTTCTCGTGATAAATTAAAATGTGGATAGAGCATGAATTATGCATGGCAATAAAACTCATACCCGCGGATACCTGCCCGAACCAAACCCAATTTGACGGGTTTTCTCTGCTTTGACTGGGTTTGGGTTTTCCCCGATTTTAAAACACGGGTACGAGACGAGTAACGGGGATATAGGTACCCACCCTGAACCCATACCCAAACCCAAACCCGTCCTGAATGTAGAAAATCAATTTATTACCCCTTTTATATAAATAAAAACTCAAACCCTTAAACATTTCACTCACACAGTCAAAGTCTTAGTCTTTCAGACGACACTCACTTATCATAGTTCTCTTTTTTCTCCTTCCATATCTCACACTCTCGGCCTCTCTCTTCTCCTTCAATATAGTCATTGATTGTCATCATCTCTTTGTTGGATAAAACATTACAACATTGCGCTCGGGGCTGAAAAATACTTTTATTTTTATTAAAAAAAATTATCCACTACAGGGATGGGGATGAGGCGGGGATACCCGAACCCGTCGGGGACGGGGATGAGATTCGACTTTTCATCCCCGCTGGATATGGGTAGGGTAACGGGTAAGTATATGGGAGTAGGGTATGGGGACGGGGAAGGTAAAACCCGTCCCCACCCCCGCCCCATTGCCATGCCTAGCATGAATGAAGAAAAAAAAAACAACTTCAAATTGTAATCGCAATGCAGGAACAATATTATACAAATACAAGTTTATCATCTATAGTTTCCGAAGACATTATTTCGTATCAATCATTTCGTCAAAATCATATGTTTTTTTAAAATCTACTTTAAATAAGATGAGTTCCTTCTTCCTCTTTTTCACATCATCCACCACTTCACTGGCCATTAAAATTTCATCTAGCATTTGTCTCCCCTTAGCAAAATCAGATTGAGTTTCTACTATACCTTACAAAATAAATTGTTGGATCTTGTGTCAAGGGATTGGTGCAAAATTTTGACCATGAAGAAGCTGAAAATGACCATAACTAGTTGTGTAAATAATTCTAAAGTGTACGTGAACATATCAAACTTTATGTTCGATTTGCCCCGTCAATTTATGTCAACCGAATGCAAATGAGTATCTTGGCGAATCCCTTCAAGATACATTGGAATTCTTGACATGAATTAGACAATCATGTCAAACGTATCAAACAATGATAGTTTACAAAATAAATTTCTCTCAATTACTCTAGTGCACTAGAGAAAAGAAGAAATGATTTAGAAACATTTGGGCAGAATTTTGACACATAAAATGTAAATTTTGACACTGTCATTGTGCCTTAAAGTGTTTATAATTATAAAGAAACTCATACCACTTAATGAAGGGAAGCAACTTTCAATATGTTTCAACATTAGACCTTTCAAATAGATATATACAAATACAATTCACAACATTACAACAAATGGTGCATTGGTTTAGTGGCGTTCTGGGTTCAAACCCCATTAAACCATTCTTTTGCATTTTTATAAAGTTTCATTTAAAATAATGAACATACAATTAAAAAATGTGATGTTTGGAAAGTTGAACTTGTGATCATGAAGAAAAAAATCAATCACCACACCCATTGAACCAAGTGACACTTCTGTTAATATATTTTCATCGACAATTCCTCTGGGTCAACTGTCGACTTTCCCGAATTGTCTCCTTCAAGGATTTTGTCAAGTCCCCACATGCAAGATACTCAATAAAGTTGTTGTTCCAAGTTATGTAGTTGTCCCCAGTTATGTTTACAATTTTGAATTGATGCTTAACGTTGGACATGATTATATCTAGCAGTAGTAAGCACTTCCGATGGAAACGGTCGTGCTGACAACGTGATAAAAAACCAGATATTTGAATACTTATTTGATGATAAGCGTGAACTAATAGGATGATATAAATTACTACTCTAATTATATAATACTACAAATGTGTGTCTATATATATATATATATATATATATATATATATATATATATATATATATATAATGCTAGGATATATCAAACTAAATAAATAAAGAGAGAAGAAATTAGAATGATATGTCTATATTTCTCAAAATGACGCATTTTACATGAACCAAAGTGTGGTATTTATACTGCCAATGTTACCACTATTACATGTATGAAATAATTTACATTACTATTCTAAATTGACATTATAAGCTAACATTTTAGATAGATATTTCAACATAAATAGTAAGACACGTGTTTCATATACTTCTAGAATAATTTAGGTTTTTCTAATTTCTTATAACATAAACAACAATTTCATTATATCTTGTGTCGGGGGCAATGTTGCAAAAATTTACGCATGAAGAAGATGAAAATGATCATGATGATGATTGTACAAATAATTCTAAAGCGTGTGTGAATATGCTAAGTTTTATATTCGTTCTCTAAACCCACTAATTTATGCCACCAGATGCAAATGAATATACTGATGAATGCTCTTCACAATTTTAACTCATAAAATATTTTTTTAGTACTGTCTTTGTGTCTTAAAAGTGTTTCTATTTACCGATAAACTCATACCAAGTGGTGCATTGATTTAGCGGCGAATGAGTGCACCGCTTTGCCTAACAGTGTGTTTGGATGGAGGAATATTTTGAGGTAATATAATGTTTTGAGAGAATTCAAATACTTTGAGGTGAATTCCATTGTTTGGATAATAATATGGAGAATTTTCAAAATGATAGAAATTTATGAAGTATTTTGTTTAAGTTAAATTTAGAGAATTTCAAATGACACCTAAAAGCTAAGAATTTCAAATTTCTTCATTCTTATAATTTTTCAAATTTTGCATTTTGGTCCTTAAATTTTCCAATGTTTTCAAATTGACCCCAATAAATTTACAAAAATTTTCAATTTGACCCCTAATATTTTTTAGAAATTATAATTTTACTCCTCAACTTATTCAAAATAATAAATTGACCCCTTAATTTTTTTGAAATTTACAAATTGACCCTAATTTCAATTTTCAATTTTGGCCCAAAAAAATTAAAATTTATAAAAATTGCCCAAAAATGATGATAATGAATTTTTTATTAATTCATCCAAACAATAATATATAAAAATGAAGTCAATTTAATTGATTCATTTGAATTGCCTAGAATTCTAAATTCATCAAAATTTCTCAATTACCTCGTCCAAACACACTTTGGGGGTTGCGGACCCCTTCTTTTGCAATTTTATATTGTTTCGTTTAAATCAATGAAGTTGAACTTGTGTCCATGCAATCAAACTCAACCACCACAGCTATTGAACCAAGTGACACTTCTATTAATATATTTTCGTTAATTATATTTAACAATTATACAACCTTTCAAATTTATATTCTAGACATTTCTCTCTCACATAAGCCTTCTTAACCTATTTGCACGAACTTTAGATAATACTGTTCTTTATACATACATCCAATCGGGTTCAAATGGGAGTGGCAAGTACCTCAACCACTATGAATGAGTGTAATGTGGAATTCACAAGAAATATGGTTCATATATGCCTTAAAGTTTGTTTAAAAAAAGTGCCTTAAAGTTTTGAATTGAGATGTATTGACTTCATCATTTTTTTTCTTAACCTAATGTAATTTTGTCCAACATAATTAATTATTTTTTTAGTGGAATTACTTATTATATTTTATATTTGACACAAATATTCATTTTATTAAAAGGTTTAAATTAACTCAAAATTATTTTTAGATGAGATATCAATAGCATTGCCTCTTCTATCCTTTGGAGAAAAAAATACATTTCTCTTTTATCTTAATCGAAGTCTTCGATTTCATCAATGAAAGTTGGCTCAATTGATAAGAAGTTGACTCATTCATAACGTAGCGAGTCTAACTCTCGCTCTCAATGTGAAAATCTCTTAAACAATTTATCTGTAAGTGTTTTTAGAGCTTTGAACCGTGCTCTAATGCCTTATAAGTCTTCAAAATCCAATTCACCTAAACTTTTTGTTATAAAAAAGTCTTCGATTTAAATTCGAGGCATGCAAAAGCTTAAAATTCTTATGGAAAATTTGTTAAAAAAAATATATTTAAGTTTTGATTGATGCAGAGAATGAGAATATTTTATTACACTCAGTGATTTTTGTATAATAAAAAAGTAAATAATGTGAAAGTTTGTTAGAATTATAAACACCTGTACCAAAAAAGAAAAAAAGAATTATACAAAACAAAACACAAGCATTTCCCCTTCCTTCCTCTGTAACATGGTGCGCCACCTTCTCTGACCACACATTTCGTCATTCTTCAATTTCTCGTCAATATCTCGTAACTGCCATTGTTGCTCGTTTTGATCGAAGCTTTCTGAATCAATCAATGGGGAACAAGAAGAAGCGAGGTGGTGGCGGAGGAAGAAGAAACAAAGCAAGAACACCTTCTTCCAAAGACCACCACACTTTTCAATTTCGTCATCATGATGATAACAACGAACAACTCTCCGAAGAAATCACTGCACTGTAACTAACTTCACTTCAACTCATTCATTTCGATACAATAATTCATTTTTAACTTGTTTCCTAATTTTTTATTAGGTGTGCCATTTTTCAAGAGGATTGCCAAATTATTCCAGGATCGCCACCTCAAATTGTTATTAAGCTAAGGTGTGTTTGATTCGATAAACAACTTATTTTCTCACAAGTGTTTATCATGATAAGAGCTTATGTATAAGCTATAAGCTGTTTTTATAAGCTATCTTACGAGAACAACGCCATAAGCTGTTTTCATAAATTATTCCAAATAGTCTCACAGACATAGATAAGTTCAAATAAGGCAATCCAAACTTAACAGGATTGGTTTTTGCCATCCAGAAAGGGTTAGCGGCACAATTTATTCATGTGTAATTTTCTATATATATATATATATATATTATATCAATATTTGTTAATTGAATTAATTAATTAGTGGTGATATCGTGTTGGTGTTATTGTTGTTGTTATCAATGTCTCACTTATGTATGGGATTGAGCAGGCCTTACTCGAATGACATGGGTTATGAGGATGTGGATGTTTCTGCTCTTCTTGTTGTCAGGTATGTTATGCAATTTCTTCGTTTTCTTACTGTTAGAACAACAACCGATTCAAAAGAGTAAAGAAACAATAAACGCAAACAACTAACACACGATGTTTGTTCACAATGTTTGGTTAATTGTACCTAAGTCTCTGGCTGCATAGCTGCTACAGTTCCTTTGTGTTATCAGTGAAAGATTAGGGTTTACGGTGTATACTTGTCGGTACCTTTGGGCCATACTTAACAATTTCCATGAATCATAAAATTCAGACACGATATTGACATGCAAACACCGATAATAATTTTAGAAAAAGGAAATGGTTGAATGTAAATACATGTGTTAGTGTCTGGATACGCCTTGATTCTAAAGTGTCTGCGCTACTTAGGTTGCTTCCTATTTTTGCTTGTGAAGAAGGGGATTTTTGTTGCTATGAAATCAATCATTGTTTTTTGCTCTATTTTTTTGGCTAGGCGCTTGCCTGGGTATCCTTTCAAGTGTCCCAAGTTGCAGATTACTCCTGAGATGGGTTTATCACAAACCGATGCTGATAAGCTTTTGTCTCTCCTCCTCGATCAGGTGCTTGCTTGTTCATTCAGATTTAACTATTGTTTCGTTGTTAATTGGTGTTGTATTGTTTGTTTTAGTGTGGCAGGGGTGATATATTCGCTGTGTGTGTAATATATAGTTATGTTTTTTTCTTGCCCTTTTTCAGGCTAATTTGAATGCAAGGGAGGGACGAGTAATGATCTTTAATTTAGTTGAGGCTGCTCAAGAATTTCTGTCTAGAATTGAGCCTATTGCCAAACCAACTGAATCCGTGAGCTTACTATTACTTACATACTATTTTCTGTTAAGCCATTGTAACTATTATTATTCATTCATTTTTTTTAATTATTATTATTATTCCCTGAAGCTTGTAATCATAAAATCAATATTAGTTAGTATTTTGTTTTTAATAGAAAAGAAGATAGACGTCAGTGTTGATATTCTTTAATTTCTTGTATAATTTTTTATGTTTAATCAATCATTTATTTCTATGAACAAGTTAATTTTCTACTTAAACTGATGGTGCTATGTTTCTATCCTCCGATTGTAGAAGTTCTTACACTCAACTACAGAGGGCATTGATGAATTGTGTCCCAAGGATATGGCATCTTCAAATAAGAATAGATCTTTTGTTTACGGTTTCATCGACCTTTTCAGTGGCTATGGAGAGTCCTGGAATTGGGGTTTTGGAATTGATGAACCTGCTGTAAAAATTTCTTCTCTTCCTTCCTCTAAGTTAGATGCCTCCAAACCACGAATAGAAGCTCGGGAAAAAAAATCTGATAGCAAGGAAAACCCGTTCATATTGCAAGAACTTCCTGGGAAATTAGATACTGTCGGAGAAGTTAGTGAAGACAATAACAATAACTTATCTTTGACTCATTCAAGTAGATCTCTGGTGGATGGTTTTGTAGGGAACGACAATGAAGGTGAGAAAGAGGTAATGTAAAGGACATGATTTGCTTGTTGTAAGGGTCTGTGTCCTATTTGTTGGACATCAGTAATTCTTTTTACTTTGCTTCCTATATATCCCATGTTAAGAACTACTTTTGTTAAATTTATTATTTATAATAGGCCAGAATTATGCCGCTAACTGTTGAAATTGATGAGTCTTTCAATGATTTTTGGACTTCCGGTATCTTGCTTTCCACCTGAACAAAAAAATGGTAATAGTAATGGTCATTGATTTCTAGGAAAATGAGTTAAGCAATTTGATCGGATGGTGCACAGTATTTGATGTAAGATTCCTGAAAGGTTTAATACATTAGATTGTTGAATTTTAATTAAGCACAGGAAGACGAACAATGCAGATCATGTAATTTAGAAGTTCTTAACCTTTGTTTTTGTGTGGATTTGTAGGTTTGACATTTGAAATAATTGCGCAATAAATGAGTTAAAATCAGAAAAATGTTAATGTTATAGAGGATGGAAATATAATATATATGTCTGTGTATGTCATCCTATGTCAAGATATAATCATTGGTCCTGATAGGAAAAGCCTTACCTGATTACTCTTTTTAAACCCAGACCTACCTGGATTTTTAGGCTCATACTGTTTATGAGAGAGGCCCAGGTTTGCTCAAATGAACTAATTAAAGATAATTCAGATTGATATATACGAGGAAATTCCTTTAATTGATGCAACATGCCTCTATTCTGATGGGAAATCATTCATGTTTCATTGAAAATTAGAAATTCTCTCATATTTTTTTTTTGGCACCATTGTAATTGGTTTACATCTGTTTGAGACACCTGTTTATGCCAATTCATTTATTTTCTATCATTTCACATGCAGTATTTTATTGTGGACGAGTATACAACAGAAGATAACAAAGATATGTCTGACAGTGAGTCTACAGAGTCTCTATCTTCTGTGTCACCTCATCACCAAGCATCTCAAACAATAGAAAAGGATCTAATAATGGTAAAAAAACTCAATTTACTGCTATCAGCTTGTCATAGTAGAGTTATGCTCAACATTAATTTGGGGTTTCCTCCTTTTGCATTAGGTTCACATGCTTCGCCTTGTTTGTGCCTCTAAAGGTACCTTGGCCGACTCTTTGCCACAATTAGCAACAGAGCTGTACAATTTAGGGGTATAAACTAGTTTGCTATTTTACCAAAACTATAATATTTTTACTTCGATTTTCAAATAATTTCCAGTTCTAGAATGGTCCTAAGCCTTCGAGTTGTATTCCAGATATTTTCTGACTCGGCACGTGATATGGCATCAAAACCGCCTTCCCTTTTCAACAAAACCTTTGATCATATATTCAAGAAACACCTGGTTGGCAAATCTATGGGGAAATATATTCTCTTTCTTACCACTAAATTTTTATTTATTTATTTTTTATTATTGATTTGTTTTGTCTAGGCATCATCCAGAATATCTCAATTTTGGACACCTTCTTCTGATCTTGGAGGCTCTAATACAGTTCAACTCAGTTCTCGATATTTAAATGATTTTGAGGAGCTACGCCCTCTTGGTAAAGGAATTTCATGAACTCGTGTTGAGTTATATATATATATATATAACTGTGTGTGTGTGTGTGTGTGTGTGTATTCTTTGATGTCATATACTCCTAGATGTATACCATGATGATGGTAGAGTACTATAATTTCTTTTTGTCGATGATCTCAATTGCCTGGCTTTTGTGTTTGCTGGAAAAGATAGCATGAATTATTATTATAGCTTTGGAAATATTTCTAATCATTTCAATGAGTTTTATTTTTTATTTTTTTTAAAGATGATTATTTAACTGGATTTTCTCATATTTCTAATCATTTACTGAAAGATTTTGCCTGGCAATGTAAATAGGTCATGGTGGTTTTGGTCACGTTGTGCTGTGCAAAAATAAACTCGATGGAAGGCAGTATGCAATGAAGAAAATTCGCCTTAAGGACAAAAGCATGCCTGACCGAATATTAAGGTGAATTTAATTGATCTAGGAAGGAACTTGCTACAGTTTTTTTCACTAATGTATATAGTTCAGTGCATCGTTTTGTAATTATAGCCAAAACATTACATTTAAGTCATTGATTAATAGTAGAATACTTACCTGATCTAGTTTTTGAAAATCTTCATTTCTTTTTATAGAATGGGTTGTATTGTTCATCTGCACTTTCTGATCCAACTCCTGCATGCTGCAATTTATAATTAACTTTGGGATAATGAAACATTTTGAAGCAGTAATCATAAGTCATAACTGCTGTTGAAACTAAACCTTCTTCAGAATCCAAGGATTGATTTTGTTCTTTGACCTAAGTTTTATTGGTCCTAAGGGAAGTATGATTGGGAGTTTAAAAACTTGCTATTCTGATAAAAGTCTTAATTGTGTTCAGGGACGGCCTCGCGTTAGTGTGGGTGTGAGCCAAGGCCCTCACTTTGTATAAAAAATAATTAATTTAATATTTGATATACTTTAATGAACAAATTAATGCACAAGTAGGAGGATAAAATTTAATTATAGTCTACACTATAAAAACAAATATATTAATATCTAATACACTAAAATTCCATCCTTAAAAAAAACAGTAAGTCTATCTTTCTGTGCTATAAATATTATCAAGAATCAGTTGTGAAATCATATGAGAGATGAACGTTTAAATGATTGTTTGGTTACTTATATTGAAATGGATACTTTTATAGTTTTATTGACATAGAAAAATAGTAAATCATTCAATATGTACATGATACGAAAAATCACATAGAACAATTACGATATACATTTATAAAAATAAAATATTATATGTTGCCTACACTACTCAAAATTTCTGGGTCCGTCGTTGATTGTGTTGGTGTTTGAAGATGTGTCTGTTACTAATCATGTCAATTTGTAAACATTTTCATCGAATAATTTCTTTGCCACCCACCATTTTTTGGTCACCATGATTTATTGTAGGATTTCAACTAGACAACTAGGCACAACTTTGCATTTCATCTACCTGTATTAGATTCTAAGGTCGATCTTCGATCTTATTGTTGCGCTAAATTATTGATCTCATTAATACAAAATATTTCTTCCTTCCTTCAGTTTTACTAATGCTTAGCCTAAATATCTTAAAAATCTTGTATCTTAGTGTTCTCAAACTTATTGAAATCCTGTACAGCTGCATCAACTAGTATGCCCTGTAGCTGTATGTTAAATTATATTGAGGGAATCAAATATAATGACGTCCATCAGCAATGACAGCCCTGGTCCAGTATCTTGTGTTGATGATGAAAGACTTGAGTTTCAGGATGGAGACCTTGTTGTGTTCTCTGAAGTTCATGGTATGAAAGAGTTGAATGATGGAAATCAAATATAATTTAGAGCTGTTATTTGTTGATGACAAAAAGATAGAGCTGATATCTGATGTAGATCATAAAGTTAGAAGATAGGATTTGTGATGGAAGATGAATACAGATTTAAAAGAGATTTGAAAATGAAAAAAGTTGTGAAAAGATATCATGGTCAAATTTACTAAATTGGTGCTAATGTTCCGTTGCATAAAATTGAAATGACACGCAGTGGGGAATTCAAATTGAAACCAAGGGGAGGGCAAGTATGACTTGTAAATAAGTATGAGTATACCTTATCTTTGCATCATACAGGAACTTTTTTTCTTGGTCAATTAGATTTCATGGTATAAGTATGACATATCACCTCATGTTTTGATATAATTCATTTTCCTTTATGTTGTTTGTCCTCCCCATATAATTTTTTTTTCATGCGTTGAAAATTATAAGAGAAGGAATGCATTTATTTGTTTACTGCCAGCTGTGCCCAATTCTTATCTTTTCTTACTGTTTATATGTAACTGTATACTGGATTTTTAATTACAATAACTTACTTGTTTATCCATCTACCTATGGTGAGAAAATCAGGGAAGTAGCCACACTTTCTCGTTTACAACATCAACACGTTGTTCGGTATTATCAGGTATAAAGGTTTATTATTTTTTGCACAAATTTTCGTATTATTATGAAAACTTTTGTTTCTTGTATCAGATTTTTATTTCCTTATGTTGCTGCATTAACTGTATGCTCTAATGCACGGTTTCTGGAAGAGTCTACGAATAGAAATGCAAATAAAATGTTTTAGTTTACCACAATATTATGTGCGCATATGATGGTTTTAAATTTTTAATAGCTGTAAAACTTCCAGGCATGGTTTGAAACTAGAGTTGCAGATTCTTACGGTGATCTTGCTGGGGAATCAAGGACTCCAGCGAGCTCTACTTTCAGCTACAAAGCTGCAAGCTCCAATGATGCTATTGGGCGTGAGAATCAGCTTGAATCAACATATCTTTATATACAAATGGAGTACTGTCCCAGGTAAGATTTTCAGTGAGCTATGTTCTTCATGTGTGGATTTATTTGCGGGATCATGCATACCACCATGGACTAAACTATTTTATATTTAGGATTACTGTGTTTTTCAACAGAGATAATTTGACAAAGTCTAGCTTTAGCTTTGCTCCTTTGATATTTCTCTATTTTTACTTTTTGTTGTTTGAGCTTTCTTTTTATGTCAAGAAGGGGGTCCTTTATCCTCTAAATTCTTCATAATTATTTTCTCTTCTTATCAAACTTCTCATTTTGTATAGGAAAGAGGTCTTGCCTTTTAGTAGTTAATGTAGTATCATTGACTTGTAAGTTTTGAAATGACATTCATACAGTCTACATATTTATACGTCCAGTCTCCACCTTTTTTGGCCGTGTTTTTATATCTGGCTGCCGTTTTCAATAGGCTTCCTTCAATTTACTGCCACTGTACATCTCTAACTGTTGCTGTCAGCTTGTCAGTCCCAGTTTTTGTTCAGCCTTCACTAGGTCTGGCTTGCAATCGTTGGATCAAACCATCCTTGACATTTTAGCCCGTTTAGATATCTCTTAGAAATCGTGGTTGGGTCTTACAGAACCCCACAAAACCAGCTTGTGAGATGAGGATTGCCCCCACTTATAAACACATTGTCAGGCCATCTCTTATCTGATGTGGGATGCTTTAAACACACCCTCACGCCCAGGACTGGACATCTGGAGTGTGGATATAAATGTTGGGTGGCCCGATAGCAGAAACTTGATAGCAGGTGGCGCAATGGATCTTGAAGAGGCTCTGATAGCATCTTAGAAATCGTGGTTGGGTCTTACACAACCCCACAAAGCCGGTTTTGTGTGGTTGTGCAAGGCCCAACCATGATTTCTAAGAATATCAAACACACCCACTTGTGCTCTTTCTTGCGTGCAACCTAACATTGCTGCCACTGTTTGCGTCACATTCCGACGAGTCTTTGTCAATATTTGCAGTGCTTGGTTTATACCTCACAATTATTTGTTTCCACAATTGTGCTATTTCTCACTTTTCTTTGCTGATTCACACCGAATTCTAATCCTTTGAACTGATCCTTCCATTTTCACCAACTATATCAGTGCCCCACTGTCAACTGACAAGTTAGACAAAAACAACTATAATATGTGGGCCTCCAACATCAAACTTTGCTTGCATTCTTGGAACATAAAGACCACCGCACCGAAATGGCCGATTTTGTGCTTGAGCCCAACCGTTCTTGATAGAATAAGATTGGTTGTTATTCCCAAAAAAAAAAAAGATTGGTTGTAGAATGAAGGTCTGGAGAAGTTACAGTGACGTCACTCATTTTTTGACAATCAGGTTGCTCTGCACATACTCTTTCAAATCCAGCATTCCATGAGAGGACCAAACATATTTAGGTATATAATATATTGTCTTTTTATTAGAGGGAGAAGATCTTATCTGAAGACATTGCTACTAGTTTTGTCAATTCAAATTATCAACCGATATAGGTCTTCACTAAAGGTTGAGAGGTCCTTGAATCAATCATGTGTGTAACAAACTTGGTGTATGTCATTTATATGCTCCAGATGAGGGTGGCTGATTGAGACAATGTAAATAGGGTACTTATAGGCTGATCTTGTGTTGTATATTATTATTATTATTATTATTACTACTATATAGTAGGTTAATTTTTTTTTTTTCCGTATTTATGGCTCTTAGTAGATATAGTATCCTCTACCGTGTAATTCTGATATCATAGGGTACTTATATATAGTATCCTCAACTGATTACTTCTTATGTATTTTGTTTCTTTTTATCCTAGACTCATGTATACAAAATTTCACAAGTACACTCGTTGTTGTTCATTATGTCGTTGTATTCACTAAATGTCATTGTTGTTGGGTTCAAAGGACTCTTCGCCAGATGTTTGAATCATATAATCATTTTGGCAAAGAATTGGCCTGGCATTTGTTTCGCCAAATAGTAGAAGGTTTGGCACACATACACGGGCAAGGAATAATTCACCGGGACTTAACACCAAGTAACATATTCTTTGATGCTCGCAATGATATTAAAATCGGTGACTTTGGTCTTGGTAAGATCTTGAATCCATTAGTTAATTATTTTCTTTTTCTTCGTGTATGTTTTCAATATTTTCTCTATCTAGATTATCGCAACAATGAACAACTTCAATATGTGTGAGTGGTGCTCATGAAATTATTAGAATATATGATAGGCCTAGTAATCTGTAGGGTAGCAAGGTTTCCAATTGCATCCTGAATTGCATGTGCAATTTTCATTTATCCATATAATTTATCTTTATAATCCAGTCTAGGTCACTAACAAATGCCTGCACTTATAGTCTTATACACATTTTCATGTGTGTGCAGCAACATTATGTAACTCTTGGTGTAGTGTTTCCCTGTTCCTGATTTGGTCTAAAAATTCATATAAAACAGAGTGTTGAAATGGAGGAGTACCTACTAGGGTGTTTTATGTGATGTGAAAGTACCGCTTAAGTTGAAGGGAAAATTTTATCGGACAACGGTAAGACCGGCGATGTTGTACGGGACAGAGTGTTGGGCGGTGAAGAACCAACATGAACATAAAATAAGCGTAGCAGAAATGAGGATGTTGCGTTGGATGTGTGGTAAGACTAGATGGGATAGAATTAGAAATGACGACATTAGAGAGAGAGTTGGGGTAGCACCTATTGTAGAAAAGATAGTAGAAACTAGATTTAGGTGGTTTGGGCATGTAGAAAGAAAACCTATGGATTCTGTAGTTGGGAGAGTAGATCAGATGGAGGGGAAGGAGAGTCAGATTACTAGAGGTAGGGTTAGACCTAGAAAAACTATAAAAGAAACTACTAGGAAGGATCTAGGGATAAATGAGTTGGAGAAAGACATGGTTTTTGATAGAACACCATGGAGTCGTTTGATTCATGTAGCCGACCCCACTTAGTGGGATAAGGCTTGGTTGTTGTTGTATTCATATAAAACAATGCCCTGTTAATGTATGAGCTTTCTACACTGGAGGGAGTGGTGTTTCTTCGTGAATAAATTATCAAATTTTATTTTCTTTTTCTTTCAGCCAAGTTCTTGAAGTTGGAGCAGCTGGATCAAGATCTAGCCCATCCTGCTGATACAACTGGAGTTTCCATTGATGGCACTGGACAAGTTGGGACATATTTCTATACAGCTCCTGAAATTGAGCAAGGATGGCCTAAGATTGATGAAAAGGTGTAGAGCAGTCAGTGTTACCCTTTTCTAGCCATATAATATGTTTGCTTTGAGCAAACTTATGTAATTCTTGGGTTTGATGTGCAGGCTGACATGTACAGCTTAGGAGTGGTTTTCTTTGAGCTTTGGCATCCATTTGGGACAGCAATGGAGAGGCACGTTGTTTTATCCGATCTGAAACAGAAAGCGGAGCTTCCACCTTCATGGGTTGCTGAGTTTCCAGAACAGGAATCCTTGCTGCGGCAGTTAATGTCTCCAGGTCCCTCAGATCGCCCGTCCGCCACAGAACTTTTGCAGAATGCAATTCCTCCACGAATGGAGTCTGAATTGTTGGATGGCAAGTGATTATGACCTTTGTTGTTCATTCTGCAACTTATTATTGTATTGAACCTACGCAGTACAAGTTGTTATCCACCAAAAGAATTCATCATCTTATCTCATTAGGTGGGTCAGTTACATGGGCCAAATAGTATCAATGCTACTGGACTACCAATCCAAAGAAAAAAAGTGGAAAATTATAGATCAATCATGACTTTCGAGTCTTGTGCAAACCATAAGTTTTTCCCCCACATTTTGAAACCTTTGAACTCCATGCATTCCCATCAATTTGTGTTGAAAGGTAGTCTGGAGATTTATGAAATTTAATGTCATTATGCAAATACAAGAGTTTATTTAGAGGTTTTGGTTTCTGGTATGGTGAGAAGTGCATATGTTTCTAAATATATTCTTGATGTGTGTGAGTGTGAGTGTTCTTAGTTACATGTGTCCAGCCACACTCAATGTATGTGCATGCAATATTAGATATAAAAATCATGTACAAATCTCCACCTAACAAACTATTTTAGGAGAGATAGCTCATGACATTATAATTAGGCTTCTGACCAACAGGTCAACGTTTGATAAGGCCGAAGGGTTCTCATAGGTGTGGGAGTGTGTACTATATATATAAAAACATTCACGAACGCCCACACTTTAAGCTTTTTGTAGTTGGTTCATGATATTGATAGTTTTTTCTTTTCCTGCCAAAGAACTCTAATTTGTTATAGCTACTGGCTATATGTTTTATTTTTATTTATGTTTTACATAAAAATAATATATCAGTTACGTATATATTTTGCTCTCTTGAATGCTTACTTTCTATGAATATGAAACTTTTTAATGAGTGGCGACTTCCAAGGAGTATATAAAAATACAAGTAATCAGATGATCTTGACAATTACAGTTAGCAATGCAAAATGAAATTTCAATATGAAATATGCATTTTAGTACAGACTTTAAACATTTGGAATCTTAAGTCCTTCTTTAGATTATTTGTTTATTTTTTTGTTAAGTTTCTTGCATTTCCTAGGTCCCTGATTCAGTGTCAGTTCTCTATGTTCAGATATCTTGCGAACGATGCAGAAATCAGAGGATACAAGCATTTACGATAAAGTTTTAAATGCTATCTTTGATGAAGAGATGTTAAGCACAAAACACATTCGTCAGGTTGGTGGATTGGGGTCAGTTGGAGATAACAATTCATCCATTCAGCACACAGATTTTGTAACGGAGGTCCGAGATTATGTTGTAGACGTCAACAAGGAAATTTTCAGGCAGCATTGTGCTAAACACCTAGAAATATCACCAATGCGATTATTGGATGATTGTCCACAGTTTAACAGGTCAATATCTTCCTTAAAATTCATTACTAGTTTGCGTTTTAGTTCTTGGTAGACAGTCTAGATAAAAGATTGCTAGGTTTGATTTTCGTTGAGTAGAAATGCTGTTAAACTTCTGACCCATGGTGGAGACATGCTTGAACTTTCCCATGAGCTGCGTTTGCCTTTTGTGAACTGGATTATATCTAACCAGGTACCGTACATATTAGCTTGATTTAATTTCTTTGCATTTTTTCAAATTAGTCTTCAAATGTATTTCATTACATTAAAATTTCAATATAAGATGATATATATTGCAATAATTGATATACTATTGATGTAAAGAGATGTGTTATTATTTTTTTTTTGACAGAAGAGATGTGTTGTTTTAAACCCTCTTTGTTATATGAGTTGTACAATAATGTTTTCAATGAATAGAGAACATAATGGTGTGCTTTGTAATATTAGATGTATGGATATAAATAATGCTCTTCAAACAAAACATGTATTTGGAAAGTCAAAAGTATTAAAACATCCCTCAAGATTCACTATAAAATTGTTTTACATCATAAAATTGTTTTTTTTGAACATATTAGAATATGGGTTTGGGTTTAACTCATTCCTACAAAATCAGCACTCTTACACCATCTTAAAATTTGGGTTTCGGTCTAATTCAACTTACAAAACCGGTTTGTATGGTGAGGGTTGCCTCCAACTTATAAACACCTTTTCAAGTCATATCACTTCTAATGCGGGACTCTTAACAAAACTACTCATAGTAGATTGGATGGAATTACTTGGTCCGTGGGATTATTAGAAAACAAAATACCTACAGAATCATGCTTGGTTATTGTGCCTTTGTTCTCGTATAGTCACAATGACTGTGTTGGTGGTGTTGGTCGTCCTATGAGAATGACTACATGGTTTCTTACTTATATGGAAATCAGTTAAGACATAGAGTTAACAAAACGATTTAGCAATTTTGTTGTTCTTACGGTGGTGTTTGGAATGCAAAATCTTTAGTTTGGATAACAACACACAATTAGTTTGGAAAGCCGATAGTATTTCAGTATCCTTCAAGATTTACTATAAAATTATTTTGCAACATAATACTGTTTGTTACAAATTCATAGGCTTATATGGAAATCAGTTAAGACATAAAGTTAACAAAACGATTTTGCGATTTTGTTGTTCTTACGACGGTGTTTGGAATGCAAAATCTTGTGTTTGGATAACAACACAATTAGTCTGGAAAGCCGATAGTATTACAGCATCCTTCTAGATTTACTATAAAATTATTTTGCAACATAATATTGTTTGTTGCAAATTCATAGTAGATTAGAGGGCATTGCTTGGTCAGTGGGGTTATAGAAAACATAATACCTACAGAATCATGCCTGGTCTTATTTATATAATGTGCCTTTGTTCTTACATAGTGACAATAAATGTATTGGGATTGGTTCTCCAAATTTTCTTACATATATGGAAATCATTTAGGACTTAAATAGCAAAACAAATTGATAGTTCTTATGAGGTGTTTGTAATGTAAAAAATGTAATTCGAGTTATAAATCAAATTGTGTTTGAATGACAACCACCAAAGCTTTTAAGTTGTACTCAGTTAGTGGGATCAACTACATGGATCACATGACGACATATCGTCTTTGCTCATGTAGAATAATTTAGGACCAATGATAGATGATTTAACTCTAAATATCTCTGAATGGTTTAGCCTGTAAACTTTTACAAACTTAGCCTATACTAGTGTTACTAAAGGAAAGAGCTAAATTATAACCTAAATTTTCTAGAAAGAATTGTTTTTGAGTTATCAGTATTCTTGCCAATAAGATCTTAAGCCAGCCTATTAAAACAAGATATAAAATGTAGAGGAGGGAAAAGGTGTGTTATATCTGAATTCTGAACTGTATCTGATAGGAAAGAAAATGTCCTTTGCAGTTTTTGCATTGCTTCTCTATTATTTTAGCTGGCTTTCAAAAAAGTATGAAAAGTTTGAGACAAAATATAAATCATGTGTAGAAATCTTCATTCAAAAGATACGAGATATCATACGTTTACAGAAGAGCAGTTGGGCATTCATCACCAAACCGTTACCTTCAGGTACCATTCTACATACCATTTCTTACGAACTTTTCCGTGGTTATCGTTTTTGACTCAATCTGAAGGAACAAAATAAATAACCGTTATTTCTTTGTTTTTGGTTTTTGTTGTTGTTTTTGGTGAAAAAAGAATATAAAATATCTCCAGTATTTTCCTCTTGCATTCCATGAATAATCTGTTTGGACTTTGGGGCTTCTGTAATGGTTTGTGATGCTTTGTGTGAAACTTTCAAACAAAATTTATTGATTATTGAAACCCATTAATACAAAACCATTTTTCTACAGGGAGATTTTGACATTATTGGTGGTACTTCAGCATTGACAGAGGCAGAGGTCATAAAGGTGATATTTTCAAATGTATCCTTGTAGATTTTATAATTCTTTTCATTTTATTTTATCTTTTTTTATTAAGTTCTGCATATTATAAACAGTTACCCGTGATAGTATTATGCTGCACAGTAGTCGTAGTACTACTGCCAATGAACGGAAAAATCGTATATTTCATCAGCATGGTCAATAAGTCTATAACTTTTTTTTGATATATTTTTTCAGAATAAAATACAGGTGACAGTATTTACTACTCAACCTGTATTTTGTTCGCTTTGTGTCTCTGAAATCCTTCAGATTGTGTCATATTATAATGTTGATCACTTGCTGAACATAGCTTACTTAGTAACTTACCAATTGTATTACAGGTCACGAAAGACATAGTCACTTGTTTTTTCCATGAAGACTCGTGTAACATTCATCTAAACCATGCTGACCTCCTGGGTGCAATTTGGTCATGGACTGGAATCAAGGTAGAACACAGACTTAAAGTCGCAGAGGTATGTTAGCCGTGTAATCAAGAAACCCATACTATTAAGTTTTTAAGAATATAGTATGACTGATCTTTGATTTTTTGAAGCTTCTTTCAATGATGGGTTCTTTGCGTCCTCAATCCTCAGAAAGGAAATCAAAATGGGTAGTGATAAGGCGGCAGCTTTTGCAGGTGAGAAAATTTATTAAGGAATATTGTATGTTTGGCTGCAATAACTATTGTTGTTGTGGAAGTTGTTATAGTTTCTTTCGGTAATTATCATGTTCAAAGAAATCAATTCTCCGTCAAAATTAATTTATTTGCAATTTTAATGCTTTTCCAGGAACTGGGTTTAGCTGAAGCTATGGTAAATAGGTTGCAGACTGTAGGTTTGAGATTCTGTGGATCTGCAGATCAGGCACTTCCCAGACTAAGGGGTGCTCTACCATCTGGTACATATCTGTGGTTAGATTGAAATATACATTTACACATTATAGAAGGAAGTTCATACTCATTGGAAAATAGTAAACTAATGCAGATAAGCGTACCTTCAAGGCACTTGATGAATTGTCTGAGCTTGCCAGTATCTTGAGAATTTGGAGGATTGACAAAAATGTATATATAGATGCATTAATGCCGCCAAACGAAAGTTATCATAGAGATTTGTTTTTTCAGGTACCATGAATTTGTCATTTATTTTCATAAAAGTATTACACCCTTGTGGTATGGATTTTATTCTTAAACTTTGTAAGAAACACTCCTCACTCCATATTTATGAATTGTCCTCTGTAAATATAACTATTTGAAACTTGAAGAGGTGCTGTGCTATATATAATTAGTATAAGAATCACTCACTAGCAACCATCTATATGTTGCACTTTCATTGAAGGTTGAGTCATACTAGACATATTAATCTCCTGCACCTGGTTTGTTCAGACCTTACAACATTTTCTGCATTATCTGTATTTGTCCATCTGTCACTATTCCAAGCTCTTTTCTGCATAGTTTTTTCAACATGATATAAATGAGGTGGCTGAAAAAGATTGATATCGAATGATGTCCATCTTGGCATGATCAATATACTTACAGACAATTAAAAATATGCAAACATGTGTGTCAGAGTCAGTTAAGAAATGGAGGTTATTATTAGGTTATATTGGAAAAGAAGTGGAACAATTACGATAAAAGATAATTAATCATAACAAGTAATAAGACCAAATTATTGGTATAGAGTATGGAGCTAAAAATTGATGACTACTATTTATCCGTCTGAGTCACCAATTATTAAGTTTAAAGAAATTCATCTCCTTTATATTGCTTCATTTGAAAGAAAAATGAACTCAAATCCATCAGCCTACCATCCATTTCTTCTCCAACTATATGTCCTCACCAGATCCTTACTGGGAATCTAAACATCTGCTTTGTTATATTGAAAGAATATCAGGATGATTATGTACTATCATATATTGCAATAGATGACATAGAAAATGCACTTAATTTCTTAAATTCACCTGTTTTTTATGATGTGCTTTTACTACCTTTTAAAATTGTAATTATAACTAGGTAAGTCATGCATACTTGTAGAATAGAATTACCCCATTCTATAAACTGTAGTGCATTTATTTTTATTGATAATGATTCAGTGGCGGAGCCAGAAAAAAAAAAGCTCGGGTGGGCCACTATAATAAACTATAATATGTAAACACAAAATTAAAGTTGCAACAAACATTAAGCACGAAGTTGTAATGACGGAGTTTGACTTAAAAGTTAGGGTGAATACTTTAAAAAAATTGAATTACATATTTTACAACTGCTATAAATTATGAAACTTTTATTTATAGTACAACTATTAACTAAGGGAATTTTTCAGTTGACAGGACAATATACGGGGGATTTGAAACCCATGCAAATTAGAAGGTCTATAAGCCTCTGCTAACCAGCCAAGTATAAACATGACAAAAATCATGTATGTTACTTTTGAAACCGTCGAAATCTAAAACCGTTGAAAAATTGTTTAAAGTCTCGCAAAATAGACCTATAATTTAATTTTTTTAATTTTTTCGGGTGGGCCACTACACCACTTTGCGGGAATTTGGATATGCCGAAAACTAAAACCGACGTAAAATTGTATAAAATCTCGCAAAATAGACCTATAATCGTTAATTTTTTAATTTTTCCGGGTGGGCCGTGCCCACCCTAGCCCATGAAGGGCTTCGCCTCTGATAAAGAACCAGTTGCGTTTTAATATTTGGAATGTTCATATTGCCTAATGGTTTTATGGATTGCATCAAGGAAGCAGAAGGGCTTGAAATATGTATGTTTTGAATCTTTTGATGATTCTGATGAAGTTGAATTTTTCTTGGAAGGTATACTTAAGGAAGGAGAACAGTTCTGGATCACTTTCTGAAGGTGTCTTGCTAGCTGTTGGTGGTAGATATGACTATTTGCTTCATCAGTTGAGGAGTAGCGACTATGTAGGCTATGCATTCAAATTTAATTTCTTCTTAATGCCATTAACATGGCTTGTGTCTTCTATACTAATTTTTCTCTTCACAATTCTGACAGTCGAGCATTCTTCCAGAATGTTCAAAATCACGTATTTCTATGTATTTTTAACCATTATATATAATTTGATTGTTGTTTGCTTTGATCCCTAATCGTGTCATCAACTAATCATGCTTAAACTCCTTGGTCTGAATATGATAAAGTATTCATTGATGTGTTGGTTTTTGCTTCGTGCTCTAAATACTTATCGTTACCTTTTCCCTCAACATATTAGTGACAGTTATCTTTTCTGCCGATATCAGCATGTTTCTTTTGCATAAGCTTTAGTTGTTCATGGAGTTTTCTTCCTTCCTGTAGCAGTCTTGGATAACTTAAAGCTTCTTTTGTCAGTGAATTTTATATTGTTTCTAATAGCCTGTCCTTTCTGTTATGCAGAAAGGAAATCCTCCCACCGGTGTGGGGACTAGCCTTGCACTAGAGACAGTAATTCAGAATTGTCCTGTAGATTTTAAGCCCAATCGGTTAGTGTCGTTAAACTTGAACATATTTTTTTTGTTGGTTTGTTACTTTACATTCTACAAACTCCGTGGCATTTAGGTTATTTCCTTTTCAATTATACCCTAGTACCTATGTATGGTGTGCATGCCTACATGTGCACAAATAACACAAACACTTAATAGGAGTAGGCTTAGTTGCTGATGGCTACATACTAATGCACTTGACTTTCTCAACTGTTTCAGAAATGAAGCCAGCATCAGTATTCTTGTGTGCTCAAGAGGAGGAGGTGGTCTGTTGGTGGAACGCATGGAACTAGTTGCTGAATTATGGCAGGAGAATTTTAAGGTTGATATTTCTAAACAATTTTAATCAGCGTGATTGAGTATTATTACTGAAGGTTCTGCTCATTCATCTTTCTTGTCATCAGGCTGAATTTGTTCCTGTCCCTGATCCAAGTCTCACAGAGCAATATGAGTACGCGAATGAACATGATATCAAATGTCTCGTTATTATTACAGATGCAGGTTTCTCCCTAACAGATTCAGTTAAGGTAATATAATGTTCTAAAATTCCTTTTTCTGGTTAAGTCACAAGATTGAGTTTTAAGTGAAGTAGTTTATGTTTGGATGTTTGTACTCTAAAATCAAGTCCGATATAAATAAAACCTAGTGTAAATTTTCAACCTGATGCAAGTCCGATATAAAAATGTCAATTATATCAACATTAATCAAACAAGTGTTTTTTTTTCTCTTTACTAAAATCATGTTTAAGAGGTGGTGTAATCAATATTGATGGTTTCCAATGTGAAATCCAACATGTGCCAAGACTTTTTCATGCAAATCAGTATTAATACTATCTATTTGTTCTCTACTCTAATGTAAAATACCTACAACGAATGTTAAACTTCCCTGAGAATCTATCATAATTTTTGTTGAAATTTGAAGTCTAACTCATCCTTACAAAACCGGCTTGTAAGGTGAGGAGTGTCACCTCTTTATAAACTCTTATCAAACTTCCTATCTAACCGATGTGGGACTATATCCACCCCCTCAAAGCCAATACAAGGCAACTAGGACAGATCACATTAAAGGTGGGATTACCAACAATTTTAATCCCTTTGAACTACATAATTATTGTAACTGGCTGATCATCCTTTTTTTTCCTTCTAAATCCTAGAATTTTCTCTTCTGTCTGTAGGTCAACCTATCACGCTCCACATACAAAACTTTCTCAATCTTATTATTCGAGTTGTGGTATTTTCTTTGAATCTTTTATATGGTAAACTTATCACTCCTCATAGAGGTTATCTAATAGTTTAACCAATGAAGAACTCACATTAGCTATCTAATAATATCTATTTGAAGAGTGAGTTGTTTATTTTTGTGTTTTTTGTTAGAATCCCTTTTTTTTTGGTCCTAATATTATATGTCATGAACAGAATCTTATTCAAGTGGGGCATACTGCCTATATGACAACATGATGCAATCTGTTCCTAAGATAGTATTACATTAACTATTTTATATTTATATTGCCTCCAGGTTCGACATCTCGAACTTAAGAAGGAGAAAAATGTTGAGCGAGAGAACCTAGTCAAGTTTCTATCGGATGCTATGGCAACACAATTCAGAAACCCCTCCATATGGATTTAATCAACGTTCTTTAAAGCTTAATTAGTTGTTTTGCCTTCAAACATAAATGGATGAAGTCGTTCTTGGTTCATAATTCAAAGCGAATATCACTGGTTTTGTTTAACGCAGCAGTTCTGATAGAAACCAAATTATCAGCAGGATTGTCAAAAAAACAATTATATCAAGAGGATGACCTCCATTCCAAGATATAGAACAGACTTATGTACATCAATTTTGCAGCTTTATTTGATTCCCCAACACTTTCTATTTTTTAGGATTTGTTGTACATAGTTGTGATGATGTAAATATGTAGGTTGCTTATGAATAGTTTCGATTCATTTAACTGGACGAAGTAGCCGCTGATGAGATTTTTTCACTCATGTTTATGTGTCGAATTTGAGTATTTACGTTTTAACCTTTGCATGGAAGAAATAAAAGGAGGAAAAATGTGCTTTGCCATTTGTAATGAGACAAAATGGTACTAAAGAGTGAGAAGGAAATGAACAAGTGTGCTGCAATTACTTATTTTGTGTAAGGATTTGGCACATCTAAAATGAGGGTATACTTTATTCAAAAAAAAAAAATGAGGGTGTACTTTAGACGATAATAGTTGATGTTTCAATTAATGGTTACAATGGATAAATCATGCACATGTAACATATAAAATTAACATGTTAACCGTTGATTAATCAATTCTTTCACTTTTGCACTTTATCATCTAAAATGATCTCCCTCTAAATGCAGGGGCACATACCAAATAAGAAATATCCTTCCTCCAAACAAAGGGGCATAGACCGAAAAAACAAAGTCTTTCCCCCAAACGAAGGGGCATTGATCGAGCAAGAAATGTCCTCCCTCCAAATGAAGGGGAAAAAAACCGAGCAAAAGATGTCTTCCTCTCAAAACAAAGGGGATTAGGCTGAGAAAAATTTGATCCCCCATTTCTTTCAAATAAAAGCGATATGAACCAAGGAAGATTACCCTTTCATGAAAAGGGATTCAATCCACATATAATAGAAATGAAGAGATAGTCTTTAGACTTTAGGAATACTTTTTTCGTAAAAGTAACGAAAGAAACTAAGAATAACATCAATCAAGCCACCAATTAAGCAAGTCTATATTATTATGATCTTTGAAATGATTACAATTCTAGGGTTTGCGCCCAAAAAGGCCAACAAGATTACAAGTCCTACATAAAACTATCTATGCCTCCAGGGATAGTTTTATTTTGGGCCATGAATCGGCCCCTGATACATATGGACATTGAGGCCCAAATTCAAGTAGCCTGACCCATGGCCGAGCACTACACACTCATCACAAAGTCTCAGCTAAATGAACAACTCTAATTCAAGTCATTGTTGACTCAACCTGAGCAAATCAAGGTCGATTTACTGCAAGATTAGAGGCGTGGACAATCATCAAAGTAAGGAATCCGATCCACCTCCATAACCCTAAAATGGAGCTAACATACAATCACTTCTACCCTGCCTGGTATTGTTTAAGCAGAGGATGATTCTCAATATTTCTATTTTGTGAAAGTGATCTCCCCTTTTGTCTGAAGGCCTTCCTTTCCTTTTATAGAGATGCTCTTGGGAGTTTTAGGAGGTTACCAAGAGTTAAAGATGTTTGTGAGCATAATGGGTGACTTGGGTGCCATAAGGCGAGTTGGAGCGTAAGGGTGACCCAAGTTGAATGAACTGATGGGCCGATGTGGATTGCCTAGGGTCGTACCTTTGGCCTAATATTATTTTCATAGTCCACAACCCCCTAATCACGAGATATACAATGGCAAAGTTATTTAAGAATTCAGCCTTTGAAGTGCAGTATGGAACTATTTCGCATATGATGGTTCACAGCCCCCCATAATGAATGAGAAATTGAGTGAATGCATGACCTAAAACATCTAATCATTGCCTATTTATGATTTTATAGTTTTAATTAGTTTTTAGTGTTATTTGATCATTTTGAACTAGTAATGCTTGTTTTGGATGTTTGATGGAACATGGTGAAGAATGGCATTGGAGATCTGGAAAGCTACAACATGAATTGGATGATGCTTTGCTGAGGATATGAAAGATGTAGCGCTCAGGATCGCCAACCGGGTGGTACAACAATACAAATACATGAGATCCTCCCATATCATTGTTCAATGATTGGAGGTACAACTCATAGGAAAATGACGAAAGGGTACAACTTGTAGTGGTTGACCTTGTACTATAAAAGGACAACCTCGTGTTAGTGCCAAGGGTCTAATCTTTTACATTTGTGAATTGAGCGGCCAAGTCCAGCTAGAGTTAACAAGCACTAGAGTTCTCACTCCATCTCCTCTTCTCCATAGATGATCATGGGAGCTAGTTCTTAATGATTTAGAGTTAGAATTATTTGGGTGATGCTTCAAGCTCACCTCCTTCCTTCTTGGATTGTAATCCTTTATGAACTCTATTTTATGTTGATATAAGCTTGTTGTAGGTCAACTATTTTGTTTTGGGTTTTGGTATAGGTCTTATGTGGGTCTTCTAAGATGCCTTCTGACTTTTGTAAATCAGCATCTCCATCATAATCAATATCTGATTCAGAGTCTAATTTGTCAGAGATATTGATGGTCTGAGATTGGTCAGGATTGATTGATTGTAAGGGTTGCATGGTCAGAGAGGATAGAGTTCTTTGTGGATAAGGTGTGTGTTCTGAATATTAGGGAGACGGTTGAGTTTTAGATGGAAAGTCTTTGTGTGTAGGTTGTTGGTTATTTAAAGGTTGGCTAAATGTGGCTAAATGTTTGGTAAAATCAATTTGTTCAAGCAAAGCGTCTCCAGAAGTTATTTGAGTCTTCAGAAGCAAGAAATTGGATTTGAGGAGGTTCAGAAGCTGGAACTTCAGAAACAGTATTTCAGAAGCTGGATTTCTGCATACTTTGTGATTAATTCCTTGCGTATCTTTTGAAGATTTGTTGAAGATTTATCATGGCTGAAGTTTCCAGAAGACTGATATTTTTATGAGAAGATCTTATTTGAAGATTGGCTTCGTGTTTATTGTTGAATATATTTTCAAAGGATCTTTGGAAAATATAATTCAGAAATATGTTTCCTTCTTTGAGCTTCTATAATATTTCAGAATCATATCAATTGAAGAATATTTGGTTCAGATTTATGTTGCAGCTGAAGACTATTTAAAGAGGACTTTGCTATTGGAAATTTCATGTGTCAAAAACCAGAAATTAGTTCTAGAGTTTTTGTGTCTGTTAAGCTTAGTGCTTTATTATTTGTGTACCACTCATTGTAAGAGTTGGTTGTTTGTTTTCATTGAGTTGTTAATCACTTAAAGCTTTTAAGCACAAGTGAATGTTTTTCTGTTTTTGAAGAATGTCTTCAATCTGTTTGTTTTGTTGAGTTTACAATCACTGGGTTGTGGTTGCTTGGTTAGGAAGTAAGTGGGTTCTTATACCTAGGTGGTTTCCTGGGTAGAAGTCTAGAAGGGTAGAGATTAAGTGATAAGACGAAGAACAGGGGCTGTTGAGTCTTAGAATTAATTCTACTTAGTAGATTTCCTTCCTGGATTGGTATCCCCCAGAGTAGGTGAAGTTTGCACCGAACTGGGTTAACAAATTCTTTGTGTTCCTTTACTTTCTGCACTTTATTTTTCTGCTTCTGAACTTTATTTTTCATACTCTGTTTTTAGTTCAGAACCAGTTAACTGCCAGAATTTCATAGGTGATATGGGAGGTGTTTGATCAGTGAGTGCATTGTGTTGAGGAAGAGATAAGGAGTGTACTTTATCTATTACAGAGGATTCAGAAACTTTACCTTGAACATGCGCAACATTTGAAGCATCTTCAGACTCCCTCACTTCAGGAACATCTAAAGCTTCCTCGGGTTTGCTGAGATGCTTTATTTTGCTATATATTACAATGATCAGAACTAGAAAGGGTAAGAGACAAAGCATGAATATAAGGTTGGAGCTTGAGTTTGTAAATGTCATCACTATAATCCGCCAAACCAATCATCTTCTGAGAATTCACATCCTGTATGACACATTTATCAGGAAAGAAATGAACAACACAATGTAATCTAAGGCAAATTTTAGCAACTAATATCAAATTAACTTTGAAATGTGGTGAATACAAGACATTGTTAATATGAAATGTAGGAGAGAAAACAATTGTACTAGAATGATGTATAGTAACAGAAGAACCATTAGGAAAATGAACATTGACATTTTTTATTTTGTAATATGAACTAAAGTAATGCAAAGAGGAACATATATGCTCATTAGCACCAGAATAAACAAGCCAACTATTAGGTGAATTATTCAAAGCATATGAAAAAATTGTGCGTATACCTGAAGGTGTGGATGAAGAAACTGAAGGACTAGTGTTTGGAATTGAAGTGACAAGATTAGAGGTAGGTGCAGAGGGAGAGGCTACTGATGGAATCAAGTGTGATTGTTGAAGAAGTGATACAAGATGGTTAGAATGCTCTAGAGTCAAACCAATATTGGAAATAGTTTCAGTAGCATAATTCACTTGTTTAACATTTGCAAGGTCACTAGAAGAAGCATTTGCTGATGAATTGGGCTTATTGGAATTAGGATATCCATGTTTTTGATAACAAGCATTTGCTCCACATTGTGATTAGTATAACACCCTGAACCCCGAGACTAATATTTAAATAATCAATCATGCATTTAATCAAACATCAAGGTGTTACTATTTGCCAAACATCTCATACTAAATCCTCATAATAAAATTTTCATCAAATATATATAACATATCACAGTGGAAATAAATATCTCGACGACATAATCTTGGGTCACATCATACATCTCAAATATAAATAATCTCAACAGCTTGATCATATAGATCCATCAACATCAAATTCAACAGAAAATAAGACAACCCCCAAAATCCTAGATCAGAGCATCTAATCTAGACTCCTCAAAGCAAGAAAAACGAATAAGCATCACACCATGCTCAACATACTCACAAGCAAAGCTAGTCCTCAACCTGCACGTCTACACCACGAGGATGCAGGCGACCAAAAAGCCAATGGAGGGTAAGATATACCTTCAACATAAAGGAATTATAAACGCATGTATGTTCAGGAAAATCGACATCTTCATATAAACATACATCATATTAAGCCTGATTATCATCATAAAACATGCATAACATAATTCCATCAACGAATAATCACCAAGGCAAATACATACAAATTACATCTCATCAATGCATAAATCACCAAATCAATATATATCAATCTCATCTCACCAACAATCATCAATTATACAATTACCAAATAGATGCACAAGTTCACGCCAAAACATTGCCACATACGACTCATCATGTTCATGCATTGCGCCTAAAAGGACTCTACCTGCATGTGGTACCGATTTTGGATATCAAAGTTATTTTACTGAGTGATCCCCCGTCTTTACATAATTGGAAAATCGGAGATATGTTACCGAATAATCCACCCGTCTTTACATACCCGTCTTTGCATATGACTGACTTATGAATGCATGAACCCACATATATACTCGACAATGCACACCAATCATACACCTCATTGTTATACAATTCACTCCGTCATATAACATATCATCACCAAATCAACACCAATTGCATTGTCAAAATCAAGTAAGGTCACACACATCAACAAGTCAAATAATCAAGGCATCATCTCATCATAATCATCCATTCATCATCATCATTTACCACTCATCAACATATCATGATCATCACAATAAAATATCCTCATTTAATTTCATTCACATAGTTCACATTCCATGTTTAATAAAACAAAGTTCCATCCACCTATCACAAACTAATTCATCACATCCTCATCACATTCTTAACATGTTACATCATAATTCATACTTCATTAATCAAATAACAAGTTTGCATACATATCACATCTCAATTAAAGATAATTTGCAAGTTCGTCTCTAACCATTTAACCTATAAGTTTCCTTACATCAAAGTCTAAGTTAATTAATCATATACATCTTAATTACACTCCTAATAATCAAGTTTAGGGGTTTGGGACCCATTCACGTGCGTTGGATACCCCAAAAAGTCACAAAATTTGAGTTTCCCTACACAACAGGGGCGCACGGTCCGTGCCACATGGGCGCACGGTCGTGCGTCCTAGGTGCGAGACACACGCATGGTCTGTGCCACAGGGGCGCACGGTTGTGCGTGTCATGCAGGAGGGAAATTCTGATTTTTCTGTTTTCGCGTAAAACATCGTTTTTAACACCACTTTTCGATCCAATTCGCACTAAACTCATCCCAAATCCTTAAACTAATTTTATTCAATCAATTACACTTCAAAATTAGTTTAATCAACTTAATCATACTAATTTCCCAGCATTAATCATGTTTTCCTATTAATCCAAATATCGTCTTAAAACTCATTTTAACACAACAACTTAACACCCAAACATAGCAACAACCTCAATTTGAGCTCTTCTTCAAATTCCACAACACCACACCAACCCATTTCAATTAACACAACACCAACTTAATCAATTCAACAACAACTTCACTCATTACAAAATCAACATAATCTCATGAATTCAACATTTAACATGTACCCATAATTAAAATCAACAATTAAACCACAATTCAACACCAATTATCGTGTTGCTTCACCAATTTTCTCAAAACTCATAAACATACCAAATTACCATAACCAAACATGAACTTAAACATTATAACAACATGATTTCATCAATTTTCACATACTCAAAATAACCACAATAAATAGAGCACAAATTTAACACATAATCATCATCAATTCATGAAATTAAAGCTAAATCAAAATACCCACAACTACCCATTTGTTTATCAAACCTAAATGGTGAAAATAACCTTCCCTCTTACCTCAAATCTTCACCAAAGTTAGCTCTCCAAGATGGAATCTACCCCATTCACTCTAGCCCTTGAGTTCTCTTCACTTCTTTCTCTCCAAGTTTCTCCTCTCTAGTCTCCTCTTGTGTGTTTGTGACCAAATGAGCTAACCTAATTTCACCACAACACACACTATTCTATTTATATTATGGGTTTGAGTCACATACACTAATGTGCTTAGTCAATTCTCATTCACCACAATAAACACTACTCTTTTACTCCACTTAAACCCTCTAATTACTCACACACCTCTATTCTCTAAATTCTTAAATTTCTAATTTCTAACACTTTCCAAAAATACCCCTTGCCCGTAAATGACCAAAATACCCTCAATCACTTGAAATCCACTAACTCACTAATCTCCCTTTAACAAATATAATAATATTAAGTAAATCTAATACTAAAAATCGGGGTGTTACAATTAGTACGATTGCAAAAGGTGCAAAAACGTGAATTATTCTTAGCACCATTGTTTCCTTTACCACGCAGAAAGGATTTCCTATCATCTGAAGCATTAACAAGAATGCTTGAATCATCTGATAGCAGTTCATTTTCATTATTATTTTTTCTTTCAATTACCGCATAGCTTTTGCAGTTAGGACCAATTTCTTGGTGCAAGCTTACTAAATGTTAAGTAGTGTTGCCCTAACCCTAATGATTAACCCTAATTTTTAGTTCTGAATTTTTTTTATAAAAAACTCCTCCTGGTGGGGATCGAACCAGGTACCACATGCTTCCAAATCACAACTCTTACCACCAAGGTACTGATATTTTTTATGACATACAATTGCTTCAATGTAATGTATTCAACACAAATTTCAGGCCCTCTTTCTTTCAATCTCACAATCCCTAAATCATTTCTCACTCGGTTTCATCTCTCTCACCATCATGCAATTGAACCTAATAACCATAACCCCGCCCTTTTTGACGGGCCTAATTAATTTTTATGAAAAAAAAGGTCTGCAAGGAATTGAATCAGGTAGCACACGTAAATGTCATTTTTTGTAAAAACCACTAGTCATTGCAATTCCTTTTTTGATAGCAGTTCTTTTTCATTATTAACGGTTCCTTTTCATTATTATTTTTTCTTTCAATTATCACATAACAATTTCTTTTTTATTATTTTTTTCTCTCGGTTACCACATAACAGTTGCTTTTCCTTTTTATAGATTTAACAGCCCTTGCGGTTAGGATCAGTTTCTTGGTGTACGCTTACTACGTGCTACGATATTAAAGTTGCATCTTTAAAATAGTTGATATTTGACTAATTCAGATGATAATTTTATCATTAGAAACTTCACTTTTTAGTGTAATTTTGTCTACCTCTTTGTTTCTCCTATATTATATTAATTACTTGAAGTTATTTATTCTGCCTTTTTATTTGCAAAAATCACTACACTAGATTATAACATTACTTTGTTTTCTCACTTTGACTTTTGAAACATGTTTACTATTTTCAATTTGCTTATTTTAGTTGTTCTTTTAACATGAATGTAATCGAATATGAAGGTTTAGAAAGAAGGAATTCGAGAACCCAAACTAGTAATATTATTTGGTAACAAAATAAAGTTATAACTTAAATTGGTGTAATTTTTGCACCTTTTTTTTTTCCGATCGTTTCATAAGAAAGTACTGAATCTGTAAGTAAAAATATAATCAATTTGATATTTATATACGAAATTCTACAAAACCCGTGCATCGCACGAGTTAGAGTCTAGTTATACTAAATGTTAAGTAGTGTTGCCCTAACCCTAATGATTAACCCTAATTTTTAGTTCTGAAAAAAATTTATGAAAAAAAACTCCTGGTGGGGATCGAACCAGGTACCACATGCTTCCAATTCACAACTCTTACCACCAAGATACTGATGTTTTTTATGACATGCGATTGCTTCAATGTTGTGTATTCAACACAAATCTCGGGTCCTCTTTCTTTCAATCTCACAATCCCTAAATCATTTCTCACTCACTTTCATCTCTCTGACCATCATGTAATTGAACCTAATAACCATAACCCCACCCTTTTTTACGGTCATAATTAATTTTTATGAAAAAAGGTCTGCAAGGAATTGAATCATGTAGCACAAGAAAATGTCATTTTTTTAAAGCCACTAACACCATTGCAATTCTTTTTTGATAGCACTTCCTTTTCATTATTAGCGGTTCCTTTTCATTATTATTTTTTCTTTCAATTACAACATAACGGTTCTTTTGAATTTTTTTTTTTTCTTTCGGTTACCACATAGCAGTTCCTTTTCATTATTTTTTTTCGATCACCACATATCAGTTTCTTTTCCTTTTTATTTTTATAGATTTAACAGCTTTTGCGGTTACGACCAATTTCTTGGTGCAGACTTTTGTATATATTTTTTCTTTTGATTTGTCATTTTTATTGCAGTCCATATTTTGTTTTAGTTGCTTTTTGAGGTAGTTTGATAACACAATACTGAATGTAACTATAAAAGTATTAATATAACCAATTTAATAGTTATATATGAAGTTCTACAAAACTCGTGCATCGCAAGAGTTATAGTCTAGTTGTTATATTATAAATTTAGATTAACTAAAATGTTAACCTAATTTTAACCTAATCTTTGGTTAACCTCTTATATAAGTGGTTGCCTTCACCATTTTGACAAAAGTTGCAAACATCACCGCCGTTCTCCAAAAACATGAAGGTCTCTCTATCTGATGCATAAGGATCAAAGGGTAAGTCTATTGCTACCTCAATCTACTAAAACTAAAACTATACATATGATAATCAATGTCATTTTTTTCGGTCGTTGATATCATATATTTGTTTTTGTGGGATTGTTTTCTTCTATTAATCTTGTGTTGTTTTCTGTAATCTAGATCTATCAACATCAGAACAAAAATTGATCCATGTATTCTCATCACAAGCGTGTATTGAACGAAAGTCGTCAATGGTGTCATGTATTTGTAGTCATTCTCTGTTTTGATTCGATCTATGAAAATATCGATGTATCTTCAACGACTGTGATTTCTTTGATTAAATATGAGGAAAATCGTGCACATAAAAGGTGACATGATTTTGTCTCAATAAGGTAATAATTATGAAATTTATGTGTGTGTTCACCTTCATATTTACTACTATAGTTGAATTTTAATTGATTAGTTTTGTTTTGATGAGTACTATTTTTTTTTTCATTTGAATATGCTAGTAATTCCATACATTTGGCATGGTTTAGTGGCCGGCCAGCCGGCTGGTAATGTTCTATACATTTTTTAAATACATTTTAATTTACCCCCTAAAAAAAATCTTAATTTATAATTTTAATTATTATATTGCGAAACAATTTGTATGTGAATGATTTTCTTTATAGTATATCTAACATTTTTGTTCATTGTGCAATGTGATGTAGCAAAGAAATTTGTATTTAGTGATCTTTTTTTTTTTTTTGCCTAGTCCTCCTCTTTTCTCATTGTACCACTCTTTTTTTCTTTCTCTTTTTCTATTCTTTTTCCTACACTCTCCATGATTGGATGCGGGAGGATAATTATTTTTATAAATTCTTCTCTTGAAGAAGCATCACATATTTTATATATATATATATATATATATATATATATATAATTTTTATTTATGTATTTAGTTTTATATTAAAAAGTCACAAATTATTTCACTATCATTTTTAGTTTAATTCTCTATGGTTTACAATTTTCAGACCATTCCTCAAAGCTTAAATGTTGATGCGTCAAGTTTGAGGATACGGATGCCCCTAAATACAATTTCTTTGTCATCCTTGTGCTAATTTATTATTGTTTCTCTTGAAGTTAACTTCATAATGTGTCTCATTCCATTATGCGCACTTAAAATTCGTAGACGCCAATTTTATTTTATTTTTGGACATTTCACGATCATAAGGTCATTCATCATGTTCATCTCTTGGATAAACTCACACAACTTGGTATTTTTTTTTATAAAAAATTTGATGTCATCTATGATTATGTTTTAAGAACTTGATTAATCATTTTCATTCCCTTGTGTTTTCAGTGTTCTGTCTTTTGGAAAACCAAAGCTGTTGCAGCGCAGTGAACTAGATATCCCAATGAGTGAGAAAATGGAGGATCATCATCCAAAGCAACAAAATGATGAAAATGATGCTGAAGATTTTCAGTAGCATCTGCTTTGGTAGTTGATTTTTTTTTTATCACGGCATCTGGTTTGGCAGAACCGTGCAATTTATTTCCATCACCAGAACATGAATTGCAGCAAGTGCAGCGAGGTTTAACATAGATAGGCCTCATGTAAAAAACAAAAAGAGCTTGATTAAAATAACAACTGTGATTTCTTTGATTAAATATAAGTAAAAGTTTCACATAATAGATGACTTGATTTTATCTCGTTTTAAAACTGTAATAATAATATTAAAAATTAACTTTATATATATATATATATATATATATATATATATATATATATATATATATATATATATATATATTTGATGAAGTTAAGGCTTCAGAAGCATCATCAGCTTCTGAAGCCCCATCAGGTTCTGAGGCTTCAATAGCACCATCAGCTTCTGAAGCGCCATCAGGTTCTGAGGCTTCAGAAGCACCATCAGCTTCTGAAGCACCAGGTTCTGAAACACCAAGTTCTGAAGCCCAGGTTCTGAAGCATCATCAGAATAACTGAATAACTATTTTCTAACCACAGTTAGGAGGTTGCAATTATTATATATAATCTTCTTATGCTACTTGTAAGCTTCAACTCTTATGTAATACAATAATGAGATTGAGTTTTCCTTATTCCTTAATCTTTTCTTCTCCATCAATGGAGTTTGTTTTCCAGCTTTCACAATATTTACTACTATAGTTGAATTTGAATTGATTATTTTATTTTGACAAGTATATAATTATGTTCTACAACCGATTCCTTTCGAAAGTTCTCCATCATGTTGATATATTTCTTTTTGAGAAAATCAATGACAATCTCGTTCCTCAACTTCATCAATTTATTTTGGATGCAAAACAACCGAGTTTTAAAGAACATCCGATCAAATCCACATGGAGGGATTTTTAAATTGTGTTCCCAAAGAATTTTCTTAGGATCAGATTGCATCAAGCTTGTTATGTACATAGGTCATATGCCCCAGTTATTTAAGATTCTGTTCATGACATATTGATATTAGTACAACAAAAGGGGATTCTAGCAAGGACAAAAATAATCAACCCAATCTTCAACTAATTTATGAGCATTGAGAAGTTTACCATATAGTAGATTCAAAGAAAATACCACAACTCTAATAACTAGATTGATAAAGTTTTGTATGTCGAGCATAATAGGTTGACCTACAGACAGAAGAGATAATTATAGAATTATGAAGAAAGAATTAAAACGGATGCATGAGCTGGTTACAATAATTACGTAGCTAAAAGGGATTAAAATTATGATAGGTTCTCTAGGAAGTTTAATGTTTTTAGTACGTATGTTACATCAGAGTAGAGAACAAATAGTGTTAATATTGATTCACATGAAAAAAAATCTTAGCGTGTGTTTGGTTTCACAAAAAGTGGGAACCACCAATATTTGATTACACCCAATATCTCAAACATGATTTTATTGAAAATACATGTTTGGTTTATATTAGATAGAATTGATTTTGCCTCTAAACCTGGGTTTGAGTAAAAGTAATGATATGTAGTGCTTGGTTTAGGTTGAAAAACTTACACTAGTTTTTTTACCAAACTTGATTTTACATTCAACGTATTCAAACATAAACTACTTCACTTTAAATTCTTTTATGTGTGTCTTAACCAAATAATGGAGTTATAGAACATATGTTACCTTTGTAAAAAAATATGAACATATGTTACCTTGTACCAAAAAAAAAGTTACCTTAACTGAATTTGTCAGGGAGAAACATGTATATGTAATAACTATAGAACATTTATGGTTATTATTATTTTTTTAAAGAAAGTTTAGGTGAGTTGGGCTTCAAGGGCTCAACAGGGTTAAGACAATACTTATAAATCATCCACCAAAAAGGTCCTTACACTGGCACTGAGAGTTGAACTTGCAACCTTACATGTGAGTCAACTCCTTACAAAACTAAGACAACCTTCATTGACATTTATGGTTTATTTAATTTATAGGTCTCTGAACTAAAAAAGTTCTTGAACTATTTGATTTTTTTTCTTCCAATTAGGTCATTCCACTAAAGAAGTGTTAGTTAACGGTAACGTGACATATTATACAAATAGGTTCCTGCACTAATCGCTCTAAAAAAATAGTCCCTGCACTAAATAAAATAGTTTTTAATAATTTTTTATTGTTTCAATTTCTTTTGATAATATATACGCATATGTTTTTTTTTATAATATGTATTATTTATTTATTTATTTATTTATTTATCAGAGTCAAACTTTATTGATGAAGAAAAAGTTATACACATGGGGACCAAGCCTATAACCCATTAAGTACAAGAAAATCTATAATTTGGCAAACTAAGCATATCTCTAACAAAGTGAGGTCTAACAAAATCAGGCACTGAGAGCCACCATTGTGCAGAAACCAGGTTAAGACCATGTCTTTCCAATACAGCTTCTTAAGAAAATGGATACTTTGGTTTAAGAACTTTATTTGGAGTGGTGATATTACCGCTCAAAAAGTTTTGGCAAATACCTGTTTACCTTGTGATGAAGGTGGTTTGAGAGTCAAATCAGCTAGTAGTATGAATGAGGCATCTATTCTTCTCCTTAGCTGGAAGCTTCTGAGTTACAATGAGTATTGAGCTAAACAATGCATAATTAGAATTTTCAGGTACAATCAGCCTATAACTCATCATATCAGCTCCACCATTTGGTCTGGCATCAAGTAGTTTATTTTGGAAGCAATGTCAAACTCTCTTTGGGTTATTGTAAATGGCTCTGAGGTGAATTATTGGATAGCAATTGGCTAGGCAGTTCTTTAATGTATATTTTGCAGTTACCTTCATCTGTCAACAACAAAAATCTTCAGGCAACTGTTAGCACTATGATTGTTGATGGCAACATTCATATTCCTCTTTACCCTTGGAGCAAAAATATTGCTAATCTAGTTGGGGAGGTTATTGTTCTTATGACTGACCAAGCTGACTCTATGGTCTGGAAAAATAGCAAAGATGGTAAACTGACTGCTAACACTGCTTTCTTGCACTTGAAGCCATCTGCAAATTGGAGAAGAAGAAGAAAGACCATTGCCAGATCTGAAACGTTTTTGTTTGTTGATGAAATAAACCTCGTTTGTTGGTCTTGGAAGTGATCATCCTTTTTATTGGATTCCCCAACACTTTCTATTTTTTAGGATTTGTTGTACATAGTTGTGATGATGTAAATATGTATAAAGCTTATGAATAGTTTGTTGGGTTTGATTGTCAAGTTTCTTAAATAAAGAAGGGGGTTATAAAATATTAGCTACATGGAGAAGTCCCACATCGCTTAGTATGTTGAAGCAAGGGGAAGACTAATGCTATATATTGGACCTATGTTTTTTGTTTTAAGATGTGCCAATCAATAGCACTTTAAGCTTATACCTGACTTAGTTTAAATATTTGATTTGTGAGAGTGTGGTTGTACTAGGGCATTGGGTGTGAGTGAAAAAAGTCTATGTGTTGTAAATATTTTCACATAGTAATAATTCTTTGGTTGTCGGTTTAGACAAGGGTCGTGGTTTTTTCTCCGGTTTTGGAGTTTTCACGTTATATTTTTGTGTTGTGATTGTACTTATTTTTCTTCTTAAGCCCTGTTATTTCTGTGAGATATCACAATTCTTAGTATGCTCTGTGGTTGCAGCATTGTATGATCTTCCACATCAGAAAAAAGAAGTGTGATATTGTGAAGGTGCTGAAGAAGGGTGGTATTGTGCAGCTGATATGTCTTATTCAAGCACAATGAAGTTTGACATAGAGAAGTTTGATGGAAGAATCAACTTTGGCTTGTGGAAAGTACAAGTCAAGGATGTGCTGATACTATCAGGATTACACAAGTGTTGAATGTCTGAGTATTTAAAGAGAAATTGTCCAGGTGGAGCAGTATCTGAAAAAGACTCTGAGGCAAGTGCTAGCAATGTCTCCCTTGTTTTGGGAGATGATGGTGATCTTATCTAGAAGATAAATTGGGTCCTTATGGTATTTCCGCTATACCATGCAAAAGGACAAGTTATTGCTAGCGGATTCAGAAAAACACACGGGCATTGGTTGGCATTGATGCAACGTGTGTGGTGAAACGTGTCGATGGCTGAAGAACTTCCTAAAAGCCAACATGGGAGTTGCACCATAATCTTTTAGCAAGGTTTCAATGGGAAGAAATTCTTGGAATGGTTTAGTTTCAAGTGAAGTATACTCTTTATGGTGGAGTATGATTGTCGGTATAGACAATGGAAGCGGAAGATGAAACTCTTACCATCAAGGTGGAGATTGTTGGGTTTGATTGTCAAGTTTCTTAAATAAAGAAGGTTAAAAAATATTAGTTGGACAAGTCCCACATCACATAGTGTGGTGAAGCAAGGGCTATATATATATTGGACCTAGGTTCTTTGTTTTTAGATGCACCAGTTAGTAACACTTTAAGCTTATATCTGACTTAGTTTAAATATTTGATTTGTGAGAGTGTGGTTGTACTAGAGCATTGGGTGAGAGTGAGAGAAGTCTATGTGTTGTAAAAAATTTCACACACTAATAATTCTCTGGTTGTCGGTTTAGACAATGGTTGTGGTTTTTTCTCCGGTTTTGAAGTTTCCAGTTATATTCGTGCGTTGTGATTGTGCTTATTTTTCTTCTTCAGCCCTGTTATTTCCTAATATAGTTTTGATTCATTTAATTGGACAAAGTAGCCTCTGATGAGATTTTTTCACTCATTTTTATGTGTCGAACTTGAGTATTTACATTTTAACCTTTGTATGGATGAAATAAAAGGAGGAAAAATGTGTTTTGTCATTTGTTATGGGACTTTTGATAGGACTTACTGCTTATAGCCCAACTTATGAAGACCACTTATTTGAAAAGGGTGAGATCTCTTCCTAGTTGGTTCATCACCTATAAGTTTCATGTCATGACTCTTCAAAGAGCATACCAGGTTCTCCAAACTTAGTTTGTTTAAATCTTTTGCTTCCTGAATAGCAGCAATCTTTGGTCTCCACTTAGCAGGAAGACTCCTTAGAATTTTGTTGACATGATTAGGTGTTTTATAACTCTCATTCCGAACTTGAAGACCAGATACAAGAATTTGAAACCTTGAGGACATGATTTCAATATTTTCATCTTCCTTCATTCTGAAGATCTCATATTGTTAGACCAAAAAGTTAGCCTTAGCTTCTTTTATTGGTTGATTTCCTTCATAGGTTGAGCAGAATGATTCAAAAATGCTCTTAACAGTAGATCTATCGACAATTTTGGTATACTCTTAGTGAGGAAGAGCTTCAACTAAAATACCACGAACTCTATGATGTTTTCTGTAAATCTTTTCTAAACAACATCTAAGATCTTTGTATCAACAACCATACCCTCAGAGTCCACTTGAAAAGTGACATCATATTCAATGATGTCCCAAATCTCATCGCCAACACCAATGATATGACTATACATTTTGCTTTTCCAACAAGAAAATTGTGCAGTGATGATGGAACATCATACGATATTTTAGGCTATGTTTTTAATTATTTTCTTTGCATTTGAAGGCAAATTAGAAGTCATTTAGAGGAGTTGTCAATGGTTTGAGGAACTTTTTGTATTTTTTCATTCGATTCGTTGTAATTCAGTTTATCCTAAATCATGCAACTCCATAGGTGTTTTGAGTCTTTTTAGTGAGAAATCACGTGAATCGGCAAAACAATACATCACGTGAAGGATCAAGGATATGAAGATTGAAGATCAATAGTTCTTAGAAGGTCTTTGAAGACAATACAACATGAAGAAAATTCATTTCAAGTTCCAAGGCATTGCAAGACGGAAGAACGCTCAAAAAATGAACGTAAACAACAAAATTCGCAAAGGAGGGGCTGCCAGAAGCGCACTTGTGCCCAGGCCATGCACCCCTGCGCATGTGGCAGCCTTGGTTATTACCTCATGTGCCTTTGCGACCTAGTTCATGCGCCATGCACATGATGTGCAGGCAGGGAGTGGTGATCGCTTGTTTTTCAAGCTGTTTTAGTTGGAAAACCCCTTTTTTCTTCTCCTAACCCCTAAGTAATGATATACTATAAATAGAGACCATTGCAAGGGTCAAATATCATAGCTTCAAGGCAGAGGCTCTCCATCCCCCTCTTGTTCTCACTATGGTATGTTTTTCTATTGTTTTGTAATGATGTCGGTTGCCATGAGCAACTAAATCTCTTTGATTAGGGTTTCACAATGAACCCCTTCTTATTTGTTGGATTCAATTAATAAAGTCTGATTTAATTTGTATATGTTTGTTTCTATACCACATCTTAGATGGAGCATAATAGGATTGACAACCCTAATTTCATCTGAGCCCAACAGTAGTAAATTGCTTAGTTTCTAAATTAAATTCTTTTAATCGAATCTAAGTATGAATTTATGGCTATGTCTCATCTTAAGGGAACACCACAATTGTAACTAGTTGAATTGTGGCAATATTAAAATAAACTTCCACTGGTTTATCACGGGGTCATGTTCTACTTTCTTAAATCCAAAAAAAGCAAGTCATAAACTAATAATCAATCGAGTCAATTCCAACAAAGACGAAAAGGGGGATTCAAGGATTCCCTAATCGATGTTATACCTCTGAATCACAAAACCTAATTTTGCATTCGGTATGACAATTAAAACCCTGCAACCACTTCTAAATCTCTTCTTTTATTTACTTTCAAATAAATTCAATCTAATTACCGAGTTGAACGACAATCCATGTGGAGAAGATAACTTACTACTTTATTATTTGAGTATGATTTGATGCATTTGTCAGTTTCGTCAACATGCAGCATCTCCATTGAAAGATGGAGGTCTGGTTGAGTAAGACTTTTTTTTTATCAAAGGTGGAAACATTGTTATTGTATTCATGACTCACAACATTGTTACTAGTATCCGTATCAGAAGACATGTTTTTCTCAAGATCTTTTAATTGTCACACAGTTAACTGTTAAGCAACAAACTAGACTTTGATACCAACTGATGGTGAGAAAAACACAAGAAGTGGGTTGAATTGTGTTGGCTTTTTCAAAAAAATTTCTAAAGATTTATCAAAAACAGTTCAGAGTCTGATTAGAAGCAGAGTTCTATTCATAGTCTAGAATAGAGTATGCAACGAAATCAAGTTAAACACAAAGAGAGAGAGAGAGAGAGAGAGAGAGAGAGAGAGAGAGAGAGAGAGAGAGAGAGAGAGAGGACACAAGCAAATTATCCTAGTTCACCTCACAATCCGAGGTTAGTACTGTAATAGCCTGATTTTTAGTATTAGATTTATTATTATTATTATTATTATTATTATTATTATTATTACTATTATTATTATCATCATTATTATTCATTTATTAATTCTTTATTTGATTGAGAATTGGGAGATTAATATATTTTGGGTGATTAAGGGTATTTTGGTCATTTTACGCGTTAGTGGCATTTTTGTAATATGTTAGAAGTTAGAAATTTGAGATTAGAGAAGGGTGGTGAATTAGTAAAATGGAAGGTTTAAGTGAAGTAAAAGTGTAGAGAAATAATTATGTGATGAAATGTGACTAAGCCCATTAGAGTGAGTAACCCTAGCCCAATTATATTTAAAGAGAAGTGTGTGAGTTATTGAATTAGGTTAAGACATTTTCATCAACCCAAGAGAAAGGAGGCTAGAGAGAATAGAAGAGAAAAGGAAGAACTTGAAGAGGGAAAAGAGGGGAAAGCTCTAGAAGTGGAGGATTCAAGCTAGGAAGCAATTTTTGAGGAGAATTAAGGTAAGGGGGAAGATTGTTTTCATCATATGGGTTTTAAGAAACAAATGCGTAGTTTGGGTGTTTGTGATTATTGCTTGATTTCATGAATTGATGATTAATTGTGTTAAATTCATGTTCTTTTCATTGTGATTCATGTTCTTATCAAAGTTCATGTTTGATTATGTTGTGTTGGTAACTTTGTGAATTTTGATGAAGAACATGATAACTTATGATGATTATGCTTAATTAAGTTGGTTTTGAGCATGAGTGTGTGTTTAGTTTGTGAATTCATGATGTTATGTGATATTGATTGTGTTGAAGTTGTTGTTGTTTATGAGAATTGTGAATTTGTTGGTGAAAATGATTAAGTTGTTGTTGAAATGATTAAGTTGATTTATGCTAGTTGATTTAAGTGATTATTGTTATGTTAAGCTGAAAGAAAGTTGGATAAGCTGCTGTTGAGTTGTTACCATGTTTGGATAATGAGTTGTTTTGGTGAAATTGAGTTTTAAGTGCATTAAGTTGATTAAGTTGGAATTAAGTGATTATGGATAAGTTGTTTAAGCTAAGTTGAGGTATAATTAACTAAATTAAATTGGTTTAAGGCTTTGGAATGATTTTGGTGCAAATTGGATCGAAAAACGATGTTGAAAACGATATTTTCGCAAAAAACAGAAAAATCATAAAATCATGTCCTGATGGTCACACACGACTGTGCGCCCCTGAGGCACAGACCGTGCGTGAGTCTCAACATTGGTCAGCACGACCGTGCGCCCCTGGAGCACGACCGTGCGACCCTGATTTTGTGGGAAAATCCTTTTTTTTTTTTGACTTTTTGAGGTATCCAATGCACATGAATGGTTCCCAAACCCTTAAACTTGATTAATGTTTAATGAAGATGTAATTGATGGATTAACTTGGACTTAAGTATAAGGAGACTTAGAAGTTAATTGATTGAGACAGACTTGTGAATTATCTTTGATTAAGTTATGAATTGAATGTGGACTTAGTAAATAAGTAGTGAGGTACTTATGGTGAAGAATGATGATGAGTTAGTAGGTTATTGTAACCTTGTTTAATTAAATGTGTGTTGTGATTATGTGAATGAAGTTAAATGAAGATGTGATGTTATGATGCTAATAACATGTTGATGAATGATAAGTGACGATGTTATGTGTTAAGTGACGATGATATATGATGTTGATAAGTGACGATGATATAAGTGACGATGTTAATAAGTGACGATGAACATATGTATGATTGTTGATTTTGTTAGTGTCGAGTCATATGTATGTATGTGATGTTAAGTCGTAATGTATGAGCATGCATTCATTCATGAATCAAGTCCAGTGACGATGAAAGTAACGATGGGATCCCTCGGATAAAAGAACTCCGATATCCAAAACCCGGTACCACATGCATGTAGAGTCGTTTGTCGCATTGCATAAACATGACGAGTTGTATATGAGAATGTTTTGGTGTGAACTTGTGCATCAATGTGGTAATTGCAATACTTGATGATGTTGATGTGAAGTGATTAACTTATGTTTGCGTGGGCGATTATTCATTGATGATATTGTGTTATGTATATTATGAGGATCTTGTTGAAGTATTGATATCGCTTATCTTGACGGCATAATTAATGATTGATTGTTGATGAGTATATGTATGTATGCTTAGGAATCTTAATTTGAAGTATGAAGGTAACCAGGCTTGTAATTGATTTTGAATCGGTATGCATGATTGTAATATAAATCATGCTTATTACGATGTATGATTATATGATGACGATGTTGTTGATTGTCTGAACTTACATGCGTTTATTAATCCTTTATGTTGAACATATATCTTACCCCCCAGTGGCTTTTTGTCACCTCATCCTTGTGATGTAGACGTGCAGGTTGAGGAGTAGCTCTTGCTTGTGAGTTTGATGAGGACGACTTGATGCCTACTCATGTTTATTGCTTTCTCGAGGAGTCTAGATTTAGGAGCTCTGATCTAGGACTTGGGGCCTTTTATGTTGTTTTGATGCTATGAGATCTTTATGATCAGACTGATGTTGTTATGATATGTTGAGATATTTATGTTATGATCTGAGACATGACATTGAGATATGATTTTATATTCGATGAAATTTTTTTTATGTTGGATATTTATGAGATGTTTGTTGAGTAATAACACCTTGATGTATGATAATGCATGATTTATCGTTTTATAAATGTTCTCGGGGATCGGGGTGTTATAAGTACAGTTCCCTTGCACTTCCAAGGGATTTTTCACTATAATCACACAAGATTACAATATTCTCAAATACACAAGTAAAAGACTTCCTTTGCTCAAACACACATGTAAGAGACTTCTATAATCTAAGTGTTTACACTTGATATACAATTAAAGGTGTAAGAAAGTTAAAGTTCAGATGACTTCTATATACTTAAGAAATTCTAAGATTGAAAGTTTGTAAGAATTTCTCTAAGTGTTTGTGCACTATATAATTTTACAGAGTAAGGGCACTTGTAAAATAATAGAAGTCTTGTTATTTTTCTTCAACTGCTCAGGTTCTTATATAGGGGAGAGAATGAGAGAGCCGTTATTGAAGAAGTGTCAGCGCATCAATTAAGTCATTGAGAAGCTTGATTAGAGACCTTGAGATATTGCCCCAAATGGATAATGTCGTTGAGTAGTCATTCGAAATTCCTTTGTTTCTAATAGAATGATCTGTTACATTCTCTTTGTCCTTGAATTTCCATGTTTGTTTCTGCACGTGGTCAGAAGACGACAAATTGTATTACGCAGAGTCTGATAGCGCCATTCCTTCATAAGACGACATACTGAGTCAGAGTCTTTAGCTGTTGATGTCATCTTCAAGTGCTTCATCGTTCAGAGTCTTAATTTCTTCAGAAGCTTATGAGTGAAAAGCCTCTTCTGATCAAAGCGTTGAATTTCTGGTTGACCTTTCTTCAGATCTTGTACCAAGTCATATGAGCTTCTCTTTTGCTTTAGATGCTTTGATATGCGTTCAGAGTCTTGATATTTGAGAACTAAAACTTAATTTTGAGAGTCATAATTTAATTCTATGGTTCTACATACTTGAATACACATTAGTATATCCAATTGTTCTTTCATACTTTGTTATCAACAAAACTTTAAAGGCATTGTTCAAAATCCATTCTGGTTCAATAGCTTCTAGGTTTGAGTTTCAAGGTTTGATGTGATGATGATTTATTGGGTTTTAAATTGAATGATTTCAGTTTTCTAGGGGTGATGAGTTATAAAGATGACGAAGATGGCATGTTGTGTTGTTCATGTTTTTTAAATTTCCTTTTATTATTTATTTTATCTTAAAAAACCATTAAGTGTCGAAGATGAGCTCGCTTTTTTTTGTTTTTTAATTAAAAAACTACACACGTGGCATCCGACTCACTTAAGTGAGGTGCTAGGTGTTCGTTGACTTGGTCAAAATCAGAGAAATAGGCCAAAAGTGAAAAAGGAGCTAAACATAAGGGGAAAAATTGTTATTATTTTTTATAGGGGGCATAATCGCAAGTTTCGTAAAGATAGGGGCCAAAAGTAGAGCTGTCAATTTGATGGGGTTTCAACTTTTAAGCCCCAGCCCACATGTTAAGGGGGCTTAAAAAGCAACAAGATAAAATAGGCCCCCTTTCACATAGGCCTCAAACATATTAAGCCCACTAAATATACAATAGCCCCCCAAAGGCCCAAAAGCTCCAATTGTAAATTTGTTTAAAAAAAATGAAAACCGGTCAACCCACGGTCAACGCTGGCCACCAGTCAACGACGGAGCTCCGGCGCCGGTGGTGGTTCACGGCGATGGACCGGAATTTTCCGGCGAAAATTCGGTGGTGGACGGTGGTCGGCACGGTGGCTGCCGGAGCTCCAGTGGTGGTTGGTTGTGGAGGGTGGTGGCTGTGATTTTTAATTAATAAAAAAATAAAAAATATTTGATTTTTCATAAATTGTTTTATTATGTTTTTTTCTTCAAAAATAATAATTAAAATTAGTGGGCCTTGAAGCTTTTATCACTAAGCCCACAAAAAAAATTAATTTAGTAGGCTAGAACCAAACAAATCAATTTCAATAAAGGGGCCAACATTTTGGGGCCTCAGTGGATAAAGTGTAATACAGATGGAGCTTCAATTGGTAACCCTGGAACCTCATCTTGTGGAGGTGTCTTTAGAAATCATGATGGTAATTGCTTAGGGTGCTTTGCTGAGTTCCTGGGCTTTCTCACTTCCTATCAAGCAGAATTATGTGGTGCTATGAGAGCCATTGAAGTTGCTTTAGAGAATCACTGGCTTAATCTTTGGTTAGAGACAGACTCAATGTTAGTGGTGCAGGCTTTCAAGAATTTTCACCTTGTCCTTGGCCATTAAGAAACAGGTGGAACAATGTTCAGTTTCATCTTTCTAGTATGTATTGTATAGTCACTCATATATTTAGAGAAGGAAACCAAGTGGTTGATTCCCTTGCAAACTTTGGTCTCTCATTGTCTTCTTATGTTTTTTGGACTAATTTACCTTTGTTTGCCAAGGAATCTTTTGTTAGGAACAAAATTGGTTTACCTAGTTATAGGTTTTCTTCTTCTTGAGGGAGTTTTGGTTTGGTCCCCTCCCTCCTTTTTGTACCTACTTTCTCTCTTTTTTTATATACTTGGTTGTTAGCTTCTTGGCTTCAACCTTGTTTGCTTAAAAAAAAGAGAATGTGATGAGCTTTTACTTATTTTAGAGATGACTTTTACCGTTAAAATTTAGGCAATTATAAAAAGAATTTAAAAAGAAATCTTTTCAAAAAAATGTAATCCATGGATATTTGTATATACTCGTGGATATCTGTAATTATAAAAAGAATTTAAAAAGATTTTTTTTAAAAAAATGTTATCCATTGATATCTGTATATGTTCGTGGATACCTCAAAATTCGTGGATTATCCGCTTAACGGATATCCGCGCGGATATGGAGAAGGCTCGCCTAATGATTTGTTCTTATTGCCCCACAATGGGCCCAATTGTTGTGAAAGATAAAACTCACACCAATACTTTGATGTGTGGAGCAAAATCAGCAACAACCAAACTAAAGTGATCGCAAACAATAAACAAAAATAAAATGAAGGAGAAGAAGAAAACAACGATATTTGTGCATCCAGTTAGGTCCGAATTTGAGCTAGAGGAGAGAGATCTCTCCAATTCACTATCAAAGAGTTTCTTTACAAAGAGAAACAAGGGTTACTAGAAATTAGCCTTCAACAATAAACCCTAATTTCACCCTTTTCTTGAATCGCTTTCCGTGGCCAAGAGAATAAATCCCAATTTCTACCATTTTTCTGAATCTTTTTCTATGACGAAGAGACTCAATGATTTATCCTGAAAGTGTTTCCCAACCCTTGTTTATCTCTTCACGTGGTCAAGAGACTCAATGATTTATCCTCAAGTGGTTCCCAACTCTAGTTTCTATCCCAAAATGAACCAACCCTTAGCCTTTGATTTCCTAAGGATTCCCTCTTTTGGTAAACCCTAGTTTGCCTCACTTTCACCTTTTGTTCGAATTGTAAACCAACACCTTGTATATATAGATATCACTCAACTTGTCTTTTACTTTAAAAAATAACCTTGTGGACAAGCAAGTATAGGTAAACAATTGAAGCAACTGCTGTCGCGGTGATTTTCGGAGATCAAGCTATTGATTAGCGTTGACTCACTAATTTTATTTCACGACTGAACTTTTAATTTTTCAAAAGAAAAGGGGAAAAAGTTCTAAATTACCACATTTTTTTTAGAGATTTAGGGTTCGGGGGTTAGTTACGTTTAGGGAAGGTGTTAGCACCCTAAACATTCGTAGTATTCTACGAGAACCTCTTGATTTTATTTATTTATTTTGGCTATAACTTGCTTATATTTTTTTAAAAGAAAGAATTAGAGTAGTGAGAAAAAAAAGTTTATTTTTTATTTTTTATGATTTGGAAGGACAAGGTTTTTTGCCTACGTACCCGTGAGGGATCAAAACCTCGTAGTCGGGGTAAAAATGCCGATTGATTTGTTTTTTTATTTTTTAGTTTTTTTTAAAAGGTTTTAAAGATAAAATAAGGCCAAGTGGCAAAAATGAGATTGGTTTGTATTTTTTATTTTTGGGAAAATGATTTAAATGTTATTAAAATGGATTAATGGTTATTTAAGAAAATAAAAGAAGAAAAGGGGGCACTTGATTGAAAAACAAGGTTTGTTTAAGAAAAGATTTTTTTGTGAATTTTGACTTATTTGCATGTTTTTGTTTTTTTTAATAATTAACTAAGACTAAAAAAAAATAACCAAAAAGCTAAACGCGAGGAATTTCCGTGGTGACGTTGGATCACCACGAAATCCTTTTGAAATTAAACTTACCTAATATTTTTGTTTTTTTTTTGTAAAGAGAAATAAGTAGATAAAATAAAAGGACACGTGCATGATTTCTTCTCATTTATAATTTACATTGGTCCTAGATACATTCTAAAGCTATGCAATAAAAGGAAAATAAATGACGGATAAAACTAACACAACCAAAAATAAAGATGCATGAGATGATTGTTAAATATGAGTAAATAAAATGCTAAAATAAAAAAAATACTACCTTTTGTCTTTTTGGTTTGGCTGGTGGTTTTGGTACGGTCTGTTATTTTTGGGTGAGGGTGAGTTTGTGAACCGGTTTTGGTTTGTGTTTGTGATGGCTTGGCCGTGTTTATGGTGGATTGGCCGTGTTTGTGGTGTTGTTGGTGTTGTTTGTGATTGGCTTGGTGTTATTTGTGATTGTGATTGTGGTTTGTTGGTGTTGTTTGTGATTGTGATGGTTTGTATGTGTTGTTTGTGGATTGATTTGGTTTTTGGTTTTGTGATTCTGGGTTTTTTGATGATCTTGGACTGATGGCAATTGGCTTTTACTTTGGTTGCTGACTGAATTTTTTTCTTCTCCCTTTTGGTTGCTGGAGCGTGTGCTTTTATATACACGTTGGGGTGAACTTTTGACCATAAGGAGACAAGGATTAAATCACCATCAAATGAGATTAAAGCCATTAAATCACATATGTCAAAGTCATTAAACCAAACATTTGACCTTGACTTCTAACTTTGGACTTTGGACAGATTTGATTAGCAATAAAGACCAGAAAATAACTGTTAAGAATAAAAATCAAAACAAAACAGAATAAATGAAAAATAAAATAAAAATAGAAAAAATCCGAAAATTAAATAATTAAAAAAGAAAAAAGATAAAAAAAACTAAGTAAAATAAAATAATAATAAAACTGAAAAAAAGTCGCTTTCGAAACCCTAAATGAGGTATTTTAAAATACCTCTTTGCCGAAATTTTGTCTGAAACAACGAAATATTCCGTACCAAAATACGAGTAAAAAAGAAATTTTAGGTCAAAAATTGGGGTATGACAGATGCCCCTATTTAAGTTTCTTCGTTCGGAGATTTGAAGATAAAATCTTTGATTCGGCGGGCCGAAGGGACTTAAATACAGAGTACGCCAATTTTGGACCTAAGAAAATGTGAAATACTCGTGATGCAAATGTGAATGCAAGACGGCGAAGATGACCTGACTGGGGACAAAACAAAACAAAAGGATACCCGAGTTCGTTAAAGAAAGGGATCCGACTCGACTCCACTGGGGGATAATATAGTTTCACTGGAGAAGGGATTGTCTACTATCACATTGATAGCTGAAAAAGGAAGTATGATATGGGAAAGGACACCGACCACAAGCTGCCCGTTTGTAGAGCTTTCCACTTGAGGTAAAGATGGAAATAAAAGTAACCTGCCAGCTGTTCGGGATGTAACCGAACTAGCCACTAACAACAAAGTGATGGTAAAAGGTAAATGCTAGCTGTTCAGGATGTAACTGAACTAACCACTAACGACAGGAAACAAAGATAAATGTCAGCTGCTCGGGATGTGACCGAACTAGCCACTGACGACACGAAACAAAGAAAAATGTCAGCTGTTCGGACTGTAACCGAACTAGCCACTGACGACAGGAAACAAAGATAAATGTCAGCTACTCGGGATGTGACCGAACTAGCCACTGACGACACGAAACAAAGATAAATGTCAGCTGTTCGAGATGCAACCGAACTAGCCACTGACAACAAAGTGACGGTAAAAGGTAAATGCCAGCTGTTTGGGATGTAACCGAACTAGCCACTGACGACAGGAAACAAAGATAAATGTCAGCTGCTCGGGATGTGACCGAACTAGCCACTGACGATACGAAACAAAGATAAATGTCAGCTGTTCGGGCTGTAACCGAACTAGCCACTGATGACAGGAAACAAAGATAAATGTCAGCTGCTCGGGATGTGACCGAACTAGCCACTGACGACACGAAACAAAGATAAATGTCAGCTGTTCGGGCTGTAACCGAACTAGCCACTGACGACAGGATAAAAAGATGAATGTCAGCTATTCGGGCTGTAACCGAACTAGCCACTGACAACAAGATAAAAAGATAAATGTCAACTGTTCAGGCTGTAACCGAACTAGCCACTGACGACCGGATACAAAGATAAATGTCAGATGCTCGAGATGTGACCTAACTAGCCACCGACGACACAAAACGAAGGTAAATGTCAGCTGTTCGGGATGTGACCGAACTAGCCACTGACGACAAGAAACAAAGATAAATGTCAGCTGTTTGGGATGTGACCGAACTAGCCACTGACGACAGGAAACAAAGATAAATGTCAGCTGCTCGGGATGTAACCGAACTAGCCACTGTCGACAAGAAGGTAAAAGGTAAATGTCAGCTGTTCGGGCTGTAACCGAACTAGCCACTGATGACAGGAATGAAAATAAATGATATGCACAAGCTGTTCGTTAAAGAACTGCCACTTGGCGAAAAAAAACAAGATAAAAGATGCACAAAATGTTCGTTAAAGAACTGCCACTTGGCATAAAGATGCACAAGCTGTTCGTTAAAGAACTGCCACTTGGCAAAAAACAAGATAAGAGATGCACAAGCTGTTCGTTTGAACTGCCAATTGGCATAAAGACAGGATAAAAGGTGCACAAGTTGTTCGTTAAAGAACTGCCACTTGGCATAAAGACAGGATAAAAGATGCACAAGTTGTTCATTAAAGAACTGCCACTTGGCATAAAGACATGATAAAAGATGCACAAGCTGTTCATTTGAACTGCCACTTGGCATAAAGACAAGATGAAAGATGCACAGGTTGTTCGTTAAAGAACTGCCACTTGACATAAAGATAGGATAAAAGGTGCACAAGCTGTTCATTAAAGAACTGCCACTTGGCATAAAGACAAGACAAAAGATGCGCAAGCTGTTCGTTTGAACTGCCACTTGGCATAAAGACAGGATAAAAGGTGCGCAAGCTGTTCGTTTGAACTGCCACTTGGCATAAAGAGGGTGACATCTTTGGACCAGACACACACTGGGGATGACACTTGGGGAAAAAGAGGGTTACAAGTTGTTCATGATTGATTGGTGTGAAAATATAGTTAAAACAAGACTCAGGGTGGTTAATGCAACCATGTATGAATGATGTTGTCTGTATGTTGTATATGCATGAATGTGTATATGCATGAATGTATGAATGTATGTATGACGATACGACTTGTATGACGATATGAAGGATTGACTTGTGTGATTGTATAACTGATGGACTTGAGGAGACAAGATTAGACAGGTAGGATGGAAAATGGACCGACGGCGCAGTACAAACACTCTGCAATCTTCATTGAGAATGATGCCATTGGGGACATATCGAAACATTGACGGGGTAAAGCTGCAACAACTGATGGGGAGTAAACACTTCCTGGGGAAATCGTGCTAATCCAAAAACCTGGCAGAAGAACTGGTGTTTATGTGGTCATGCTTATCTTTTGTTTTTTCTTCTTTTTGAATCCCTAACTTTTGCCTGGACCGCCTTTTCAGGTTTTCAGTCCACCGGGAATATGTTCTTTTGTATGCCCCTAATTTTTGCCTGGACCGCCCTTTCAGGTTTTCGGTCCACCGGGACGCTCATTTTTGCTTAAGCCGCCTTTTCAGGTTTTCGACTTACCGAGCTTTTCTTTTCTCTTTTTCCTTTTCTTTTTTTTTCAAGCAATTGACCATGTTTAACCTGCAGAGTCTACCCTTCTTGGGACGGATGCTGACGCACACTTCACTTATTCATGAGTTCAGAGAGAATGTGTTAGTTGTTTATGCTTTCCAAAAATATAAAAAGATTTATGATTTTGAAAAAATATTTTACTTCAAGTACTGCCATAAAAAATAAAAGAAATTTTATAAACAGAATAAACATTAGTTCCAAATAAAAGGCACATGCTCAAATTTATTTAACAGAGTGGTGGCCCGCCAATGGCGTGGCTCCACGGATCTCACAAAGTTTGGAAAATGGTAAATATAAGGGGAAGGTACATTGAACACAATAACCGCTATTCTCCCTAACAACTTTGAATTCCCCTGTTTGGGTGCTTCAGATTTAGAGTTTCACTACTAGAAAAACGCAAATTAGAGGCAGATTTTAGGGAGGGAAAAAAATCCCTCACTAATTGTGACGGTTTTAGAGACGGATTTTCATATTCACCACAAAAATCGAGTGGACAAACATTAGTGACGGAAAAGATTAATTATCCCTCACAAAAATTCCCTCACAAAAAATTCCGTCACTAAATCCCTCACAAAATTGATGAGTTAAACTTTTGTTGCGGAATTTGAGACGGAATTTCTCCTTCTCTAATTTTTCCCTCACTAAATCCATCACTAATTTCAACTACATAGTTAGTGAGGGAATTAATCCCTCACAAACCAATATTGAAATTCACTTTTAGCTTTCCCTCCTCTGGTACTAACTTTCCCCCTCTTTTATGAGAAACCCTAAAATCAAATTTTTTCCCCCAAATTAACTTAACCCACAAAGAGGAACTCAGTACAAAAACTGAATCCTCATACGCTCAAAAACTGAATCCTCATACGTATTCTCAAGCAAACTTTCCTCTCGCTCTACGCTTCTAGCTCCTGGCTTGTTCCACCGTTCCTGGCTTGTTCCACTATTGACCACCGTTCCTGGCTTGTTCCACTAGCTCTACGCTCACCGCGCACTGCACTAGCTCTACGCTCACCGCGCACGTCACTAGCTCTACGCTCACCGCACACTTGCATCATCCATCTCACCCTTCTCACCGTCCTTCAGCGCCGCCGTCCTTCATCAGCCGAATTGGGCCGTCCTTCTCACCGTCCTTCATCAGCCGTCCTCTCCTCTCTTCCTTCATCAGCCGTCCAAACAAAATGGGTCATTTTTTCTTCTAGGTATTTTACTAAAACCCTGAATTCCTAATTTTTCTGAAACCCTAATCTTTTGTTCTTTGAAATTCGAATCTAATCTTATAATTTACCTATGAGTTAGTTTTATTTATGGTTTGATTTTATATTTGGACAAAAATATGTATAAATCACTAATCCCCCATTTCTATTTTGAACTTGTATTTCGTCTCATCATTAGAATCTGAAAATACCATTTTTGTTGATAATTGGATTTAAGTTGAAACTGATTAGGATATAATTTAATGGTAGAGGCTGTTATGTTAAAGCAGTAGACATGCCTTTCATATCGATTTAAGTTGTGAATGAAATTTCTAATGTTGTGAACAAGTTACTGATATTGTCACATGATAATAATCTGAGAAAATAGAATTAATTGAAAGTAACCACATGTATTGGTGTGTTAGTGTATATTTTGACCCACATTTAATTTGAAGTGTCGATGTTATATAGTTGATTACTTGGACTGAAAACTGGTTATTGTCTATTGAAAAGGTTTGCTGTGAGAAATTTATATATTTAGTAGTTTTTAGCCTACAATCATAGTTCATAAGGTTAGTAAGCATTTCATTGTATTCCTAAACATAACGTGGCCCCAAAAAAGTATAAACAAGAAAGATAATTGTATTTGTACTGTCAGTGAGTACAATATCTAGAAACTAGGGTTTCTGTGCTGTGTTTTTTTGGTCCTCCTCCGGGAATGATCCCAAGGTTACTATTTGTAGCCTCTTTTGGGCCTACCCGGTCATCGTTTTGGGCCCAAGTCGTAAAGGGCCAAAACCATGGCTAGGGCGCCCTTGTGAACTTCTAAAGGCGCCCCCAGAGGGTGCCCTTTAGGAAGGTCACCTAGGGCTATTTGTGACTGTAAAGTGGGCCCTGCGCCCTTCTGGCGGGCGTCCAGGGCGTCCAGCCTTATTCCAGGGGTTCATACCCTTATCTTTAGGATCTCAAGTCCTGGATGGTGAGATCTACGGTCCACAGCCCAACAAGCACGAGTCTTGGGACAAGGCGAAGTGATTAAACTGTTAACAGGGCGGTTTGTCTGTGTGAAAAATTTTATGAGTTACTAGCCCAACATGGGTGCTCGCCCACGATGAGTGCTAGCCCAACATGGGTGCTTAAACCCTGCGTGGGTACTAGCCCAACACGGGGACTAGCCCAACCTGGGTACTAGCTCCGTGTTTCTGTTTCCATCGAGAGTACGGGCGCTAGCCCAACGAGAGTATTCATATTATATTATTAGCCCAACAAGCACGAGTCTTGGTACAAAGCGAAGTGATTAAACTATGTGTAAAAGTGACTCTTTTGATTAGATCGCCGCGCCGGGACGGTACACTGTGGCCGCCTTAGTAGATTAGATCCAACGGTCGACTTGAGGAGACCGTTCGCTCTTGCTGACGTGTTCGCATCGCAACGACTCTCGGAAATCGTGTTAAATTAGGTGACATCATCTGCGCGTTTTCCCAGGCTTTTTACTTTAAACTGAAACGGATCTACTTTTTCACCTATTTTCAGATTCCTTTTGTCCTTTTCCCCTCTTTTACTTCCGTCTTTCTCTTCCAAATCGTTTTTCATCGTTCAAGCGGTTACAGTCTCTGTGGATCCCTACGCTTGCTGTTTACGGATCGTTCGGAGTCCTCGTTCGCTTCTCAAGCCCTCCATTTATCTAGATCCAGGTAACCTTACTCGATCTCGCTCTTTTTTATTTTAAATCAGTAATATGGTGGTACTTAGGGAGTGCGATGAGACGGGTAGGGAGCTATCCCCAGCTAATCGGAGGAGAGGTGTAGGTTGTGGAGGGAAAGTATTAGGCATGCGAGGCGCTCAGATGGAACCATTAATTGGGTGGTGTGTGATAAGGCCTACTACGGCCACTCCCTTTTGACGGAATCTCCGAGTGATTTGGATGGGGGTGAAGGAGGGAGTATTAGTGGGAATTCATCTGACTCTATTATTCGTTATGTTCGCCCAGGTCCGTTCTGTAGGAAAGGAATTTGTTACATGACGTCTTCTAGTGGTTCAGAACAAGAGAGTTTCGCCGACGAGGTGCTTCGTTCCGAGTCAGTGTACCTGGATCCCCAACGGGTGGCGTTTTTTCGGAGTAAGCTACACGTGTCCTCCACGGGATTTGAGGAGGACGTGGTTTTGGAACCTTGTCGCCCAGGCGAGAAAGTGTGCACACAGAGGCCGAAGAGTGTGAAGAGTGAGATGTTTCACATGTACACCGCCGTTTTTGAAGATTTGGGTGTGAAGTATCCCTTCACGCCCTTTGAAGTTGACATACTCAACTGTCTAAATGTCGCGCCTTCTCAGCTGCAGCCGAACAGCTGGGCTTTTATCCGCGCCTTTGAGATTTTATGTGAGGGGTTGGGCTTCCAGCCCTCAGTTGGATCCTTCTTCACCTTTTACGGCACTGAAGGGGGTAGATAAGCAGTCTTGGGTGTCCGTTAGCGCGCATCCTGGTAAGAGGTTGTTCCCGCCCTACGCCTCTCATTACAAGAATTGGAGACAAACATTCCTCCGGGTCCGGGGACGAAAAGATTGTGAGGCAGCTGCTGCATGGGTGGATGGTAAGCTGAGGTTTCCCACATGTTGGACGAGTGCTCCGGCGTCCATCATGGGTTTTGACTATGAGAAGCTGGACGCATACGACCAGGGCGTCGTCTGTTTTTTGGAGAAAATGTTTCCTATGAACATTCGCGAGTTATTGAATAGAGAAGGAGATGTAGATAGCTTAGACGAGTACCTACGTGAGTCAAACTTATTTAGTCATGCCTATATTTTACATTTCTATTTTCTTGTCCCCTTAACTTTTCTGCTTTATTTTCTGTAGAGGATATGGCGCCCATGACTGCGGCGGAGAGGAAAAGGTACCTCGAAGAAATGAAGGCTAAAAAGGCTGCTGAGGGAATGGCGGCCACTGATCCCGCAGGACTTATTACCCGCAAGCCGAAGAGGAAAGCTGATCATCCGCCCGAGGTCCAAGCTGAGTGCCAGACGGCGGCTTCCCGTGATAAAACGTCGCCCGAGAAAGACAATAAAGGAAAGGCAGCAGCGGATAAAAAAGGAAAGAAGATGCCTTCTCCTTCCCTGATTGGCGCCATCGAAACCAGCAGCTCAGTGTCGTCCTTCTGGGATAAAGGCTTTGATTACGGTGCCTACGTGAAGGAGAGGCTGGTTTTTAATCCAGAAGACGTGGAGTCGGGAAGCCAGGGCGCTGTGCCCTTTATGACGAAGGATATAGGAGTTCATTGTTTGCGGACTATAATGCTTCTGGACTCGGTGGATCGTAAGTATGAGGAAGTGGTGCAGAATGAGGAGGCTCTCCAAGCTACAGTGAGGGCGTTGGAGAAAGAGGTGGAGGAGGCCAGGAATGCGAGGAAGAAAGAGGTGCAAGAGGCCAGGGAGGCGATGAAGCTTGAATGTGATAAACGCATCTCCGATCTGAAGATTGGTTATGTAGCAGATCTTGCTGGAAAGGACGGGGTCATTGCTAAGTTACAAGACGATGTCGCGGCTGGAGCAGAAAGGGAGGATCAGCTTAAGGCTGAGGTTTCTGAAGCAAAGGGCGAGCTTGCTCTGAACTTCGATGCTGGCTTTGAAAGAGCCAAGGCTCAATTTGCCCTTCTCCATCCTGGCTTCGATATTTCTGCCCTTGATCCTTTTAAAATTATTGTAGATGGCGTCCTAGTGGACGAACCTTAATTTTGTTTGTTGTAATTTAATTTCCTTTTTAAACTCAGTACCTTTTTTGAATTTGTATTCGTGATGCATCATTTTTCTTTTGAGCTTTTCGTTTTTCTTCAAATTTATGTATTTCGGAAGGCCTCTCCTGGGTGGCGACCATGTTCGTTTCATAATAATGTTGGCGGTTGTAGGTTTGTTTCTTTTGGCGCCTGATGCTTTAGGGTCCCTTTTTGAGGGGTCTCTTTTGTCGTTTGGACGACGATCTTGTTTTCGGCTCGCGACGTCTTAGAGCCCTCTTTGGGGTTAAGGAATTAGGCGGCGATTTCTTTTTAAGCTCACGACGTCTTAGAGCCCTTTCTTTTAGGGTTAAGGAATTAGGTGGCGGTTTCTTTTCAAGCTCACGACGTCTTAGAGCCCTTTCTTTTAGGGTTAAGGAATTAGGTGGCGATTTCTTTTCAAGCTCACGACGTCTTAGAGCCCTTTCTTTTAGGGTTAAGGAATTAGGTGGCGATCTTATTTTCGTCTCGCGACGTCTTAGAGCCCTGTCTTTTAGGGTTAAGGAATTAGGCGGCGATTTTATTTTCGTCTCGCGACGTCTTAGAGCCCTGTCTTTTAGGGTTAAGGAATTAGGCGGCGATTTCTTTTTAAGCTCACGACGTCTTAGAGCCCTGTCTTTTAGGGTTAAGGAATTAGGTGGCAACCCCTTTGGGGTTAACGGATTATTCGACGAACTCATTTAAGATTCGGCATTGGTGATCTGCTACAAGCAACGAAAGTAAGATAAACAAACAATATATATATAATATCAATAAAAAACCGGGGCCTCATTAAAAACCCCCATTACTGCGGGGGGAAAAGAGTGCCCCTTACTCCTTTACTACATAGCTGTACAAGGACGCCGAAATATATAAGATAAAATAGAAAATGCTGAAATAGATAAAGACAGTAGAAATTAAAGTGGCTTTGTTTTCCCTCTAGCTCGCCTTTGAGTTGTTGTGGCGAGTTTCTTCCTGCTTTGTGCTTAGCTTTTTCATCATACCGCGGTTGGCTAGTCCTGCCTGTAGTATCAACAAAGGAGTACTCGTTTCCTCAACCTTCTTGATTTCGTCGGATCCCGCCTCTTCTTCCCCAGTATTGACAATTTGATTGGCTGGCTTTGAATGGAGTATCAAGAAAGGAGTACTTATTTCCTCAACCTTCTTGATCTCGCCGAATTCTGCATCTTCTTCCTCAGCATTGGCACTTGAGTTGGCTCGCTTTGAATGGGGTATCAAGAAAGGAGTACTGTACTGGCAGTGAGTACAATACTTCTAGAAACTAGGGTTTCTGTGCTGTGTTTTGGTCATGCCTCGGGAATGATCCCAAGGTTACTATTTGTAGCCTTTCCTGGGCCTACCCGGTCATGGTTTTGGGCCTAAATCGTAAAGGGCCAAAACCATGACTTGGGCGCCCTCGTAAGCTGCTGAGGGCGCCCCCAAAGGGTTATTTGTCAAGTGGGCCCCCTGCCCTCTTGGAGGACGTCCAGCCCTATTTTAAGGGTTCACACCCTTGGCTTTGGGGTCTTAATTCCTAGATAGTGAGATCTACGGTCCACAGCCCAACAAGCACGAGTCTTGGTACAAGGCGAAGTGATTAAACTGTTTACAGGGGGTTTGTCTATGATCCTTTGCCCGGCAAGTGGGGCTTACTAGTTACGAAGCCATGTGAAAAATTTTATGAATACTAGCCCAACGTGGGTGTTTAAACCCTGCGTGGGTACTAGCCCAACACGGATACTAGCCCAACGTGGGTGTTTAAACCCTGCGTGGGTACTAGCCCAACGTGGGTATTAGCTCCATGTTTTGTTTTGAGTACCTTAGTGGGCGGCACTAGCCCTACGAGAGTGTGGGCGCCAGCCCAACAGGAATATTTATGCTAGCCCAACAAGCACAAGTCTTGGTACAAGGCGAAGTGATTAAACTGCGTGTAGCTCGCCGCGTCCTTTGGACCGCGTGTTGAGGACGCCTCTTATTGGGATCCGACGGCTGGCGTGAGGCGACCGTTCGCTCTCGCTGACGTGTCGTAATCTTAGCGGTTCTCGGAAATCGTGCCAACTTAAGTGACGTCATCTGCGCGTTTTCCCAGGCTTTTCACTTTAAACTGAACGCGGATCTAATCAGTCCCTTTCTTTGTCTTTTCACTTTCCTTTTCCTTTCTTTGTCCGAAACGCACGTCCTTCGCCAATTGCAAACAGTTCTTAGAATCAACGCTCTCCTCCAGAATCAAATCAGTCCCTTTCTTCGTCTAGCTTTTCTTCATTCGAAACAGGTAATCCCTTTTTTAGAATTCATCCTCTGATCGTTAGCGCTTCGTTTTTGTAATTCAAACTAGGACATGGTAGTTATCAGGGAGTGTGATGGGAAGGGAAACGTACTATCTCCGGCTAACTCGGAGGAAAGGGATGCGTTATTGAGAGAGGCGGTTAGGCTTGCGAAACGATCGGACGGGACCACCGATTGGGTTGCCTTTGAAAATGCCTACTATGGCCATTCCCTTTTAGGGGAGTTTTCGAGCGACTCGAGTGATAGCGAGGATAAAGACGATAGCGGGAACTCATCTGATTGTGTTATTCTTTCTGTTCGTCCAGGTCCCTCCTATACGAAAGAAAATCACGGTATGGCGTCCGCTAGTGATTTGGGGCTAGGGGGTTCTACTAGCGAAATGATGCGCTTGGAGTCCGTGTTTATGGATCCTGAACGAGTGGCGCTGTTCCGAAGCAAGGTTAATGTTTCTTCGACAGGATGCGAAGATGATGTGATCCTGGAGCCCTGCCGTCCTGGTGAGAAAGTATACTTACGGATGCCAAGGAGTAGGGCCCACGAGTTCTTCTATATGTATGCGGCGGTCTTTGAAGATTTGGGCGTGAAGTATCCATTCACGCCCTTCGGAGTAACTGTCCTGAGGTGGTTGAATGTGGCGCCCTCGCAGCTTCAGCCCAACAGTTGGGCGTTCATCCGGGCCTTTGAGATAGCTTGCGAGGGATTAGGCTTTGAGCCCTCCGCCGGGTGCTTCTTTAGCTTCTACGGTACTCGGGGGGTGGACAAATCGTCTTGGGTCTCTGTTGGCGCGCACCCTGGGAAACGGTTGTTTCCACCTTATGCCTCTCATTACAAGAACTGGAGACGGACATTCCTTAGGGTGAGGGGAGGAGGGCGCGTACATAATGAATTAAAATTTCCCATTTGCTGGACGAGTTCCCCAGCTTCCATTACGGGGTTTGCTTTCGAACAGTTGAGTGCGTATGAACAAGGTGTCGTTTCCTTCCTGGATAAAATGCTGCCCATGGATATCCGGGAGTTGCTGAATAGAGAGGGAGATGTCGATAGCTTAGAGACCTATTTGCGCGAGTTGATTTCATAACTTTGCTTGTCTAGCTTTTTGCCTTTCTCTTTATTAATTATTTGTGTATTGGCTCTGGTGTTTTGACTTGCAGAATCAATGGCGCCACTAACAGCTGCAGAGAGGAAGCAGTATTTGGCCGAGCTGAAGGCCAAGAGGTCGGGCGGGGTGGCTGACACTAGCGATTCTTCTGGGCTCATCCTTCGTAAGTCCAAAAAGAAAGCCGAGATTGTTCTTGACGCTCAACCTGAGTGTGCTGTGGACGTGGCGCAGGAGAAGACTCGGGATGAGAAGAAAAGGAAGGCGGCGGATGGGGAGGAGGGGGTGATAAAAGAGAGGAGGTCTAAGCGGGCGCATTCTCATCCCGCCATTGAACTTACTGGTCCCAGCCGGGATGTTCGGTCTTTCTGGGACAAGGATTTTGATTTCGAAGCCTACGTGAAAGAAAAGATGGTTTGCAATCCTGATGATGTGACAGCTGGGATGCAGAACCCTGTTCCTTTTGCGACGAGGGATATCGGCGTGAACTGTTTGCGGTCTATTATGCTTTTGATGTCCGTTGATTGCAAATATGCGGAGTCAGTTCGTAATGGAGAAACGTTGCTGGAAAGGGTGAAGCTACTGGAGAAGGAATTACAAGAGGTTCAGGAGGGCAAGGAGAAAGAGGTCAAGGAGGCGGCGGAGGCGATGAGGGCCGAGTTCGACGAACAAATCAGTGACTTGAAGGTTGGTCATGACGCTGACTTAGCTGGGAAGGACGCGGTGATCATACGTTTGAGGAAAGAGGTCGCCTCGGGGGTTGAGAGGGAGACGGCGTTGAAGGCTGAGGTTGCGGAAGCCAAAGGAGAACTGGTGCTGTCTTTCGAGACTGGGTTTGATCGTGCGAAGGAGCAGGCCGCCTTCCTCCATCCTGAAGCTGATCTTTCGTCTATGGATTCTTTCAAGATGATTGTAGATGGCGTCCTTGTGGACGAACAATAGTCTTTGTTGTAACTTTAATTTACTTTGATCTTGAACTTTCTTGAATTTGTATTGATGCGTGATTTGTACTATATTTCGTTGGTTTCTTGTTCAATGATGGTGATGATAATGCTTCTTGGGTGGTAGTTATTACTTGTACGTTTTCTCGATTTATTTAAGATTGTCAAACCGTTGAGCTTTCCGATGTTATTGCTTTATTGAGGCATCTTATGCATGAATTCTTTTATTTTCGCGACGTATTCGTTTTCTGCTTACGACGCCTTAGAGCCCTTTTTTAGGGTTAAGGACTTAAGTGGCGATTTTGTTTTTCGGCTCGCGACGTCTTAGAGCCCTCTTGGGGGTTAAGGAATTAGGCGGCGATCTTATTTTCGTCTCGCGACGTCTTAGAGCCCTCTTGGGGGTTAAGGAATTAGGCGGCGATCTTATTTTCGTCTCGCGACGTCTTAGAGCCCTCTTGGGGGTTAAGGAATTAGGCGGCGATTTTATTTTAAGCTCACGACGTCTTAGAGCCCTGTCTTTTAGGGTTAAGGAATTAGGTGGCATTTTCATTTTAAGCACACGACGTCTTAGAGCCCTGTCTTTTAGGGTTAAGGAATTAGGTGGCATTTTCATTTTAAGCACACGACGTCTTAGAGCCCTGTCTTTTAGGGTTAAGGAATTAGGTGGCAACCCCTTTGGGGTTAGGCGCGCCCTTCGTGAGTTGATGCTGACTATCTCGTTTCGTCGATAACTGTGATACTAGAGTCAAACAGAGATAAGGATAAACGGAAATTGATACCTCATTAAAAACCCATCTTTCGCGGGGAAAAGAGTGCTCCCTTATTCCTCTTTGTTAGTTGAAATCAAAATACAAACAATTCAAAAGAAAATGCAAGCAAAACTTTACTGCAGTTCGACCTTGTGTGGCTTGTTTGTAAGGATGGTGAAGTACTCAGCTGTAGTAATGGCGTAGGTTGGCGGCATTCCAGGTTCGTGGTATCGTGTCTCCATTCAGCTCCTCCAGCTTGTATGCTCCGTGTGCTAGTTTTTCTCTGACTCGGTATGGTCCTTCCCAGTTGGGTAGTAACTTTCCAATTCGGGTGGGCGCGACGACCTGTCTTAAGACCAAATCTCCTTCTTTCATGTCTCTTGGTATTACTTTTGAATTGTACCGGCGGGCTGCTCTTTGTTTGGCGGCGAATTCCCGGATGTGGGCGGCCTCCCGTACCTCGTCAATCATGTCTATTCCGCATAGTAAGCTCGCCTCATTAGCCTCTTCTGAGAAGTTCTCCCGGCGCCATGTTGGTGTGTCGATTTCTACAGGCAGCATAGCGTCGGCGCCGTATACCATGGTGAACGGGGTTTCCTTGGTTGTGGAATGAGGCGTCGTGTGATATGACCAGAGCACTTCATGCAATTGGTCAGCCCAAAGTCCTTTGGCATCGTCAAGCTTCTTTTTTATGCCGTTCAAAATCACCTTGTTTGCAGATTCGGCTTGTCCGTTTGCTTGGGGATGGATGACTGAGACAAACTTCGTCTGGATTCCGAGTTGATTGCAGAATTCTACCACCTTGGAACTGGCGAACTGGGTCCCGTTGTCAGATACTATAACTTTGGGTAGCCCAAACCTGCATATTATTTTCTTCCAGTAGAAGCGTATTACTCTGTCCGCCGTGATTTTGGCGACCGCTTCGGCCTCGACCCACTTCGTGAAGTAATCCACTCCGACTATGAGAAATTTCAGTTGTCCTGGTGCCAACGGGAATGGGCCTACAATATCAACTGCCCACTTATGAAAAGGCCATGGGGAAAAGACTGAGGTGAGTTCGCAAGCAGGGGCGTGCTTCTTATCAAAAAAAACCTCTGACACTTGTCACACTTTCGTACAAAGTCTGCGCTCTCTTGGATCATTGTTGGCCAGTAGTAACCTGCTCTTAACAGCTTCGCGGCCAAGGATCGTCCGCCGATGTGGCTCCCGCATACGCCTTCGTGCACTTCTAAGAGGACGAGGTGGGTCTCGTTTTCACCTAAGCACCTGAGCAGAGGCGATGCCTTGCCTCTCTTGTATAATTTGCCAGCGACCATGCAATACTTCGAAGCCTTCTTTCGTATCTGCAGTTCTTCCTCCTCGCTTTTGGGATTAAACGCTCCCGTGAGGTATTTGATGAGAGGCGTCATCCACCCCTCCTCCTCATTCTCCACGGCGCCTACTTCCATGATCTCTGTGCTGGGGGCCGCCAGCACCTCCTGGATGACCGTTCTGTTGTTCCCCGGGCGTTTGGTGCTGGCCAGTTTAGACAAAAGGTCGGCTCTTGAATTATGCTCTCTTGGAACGTAGATTGCCTCGAAGAACTTGAAGGTGGAGGCTAAACTGTTGACCTTTGCTAAGTATTTGATAAGTTGAATGTCCTTCGCTTGGTATTCCCCGGTAATTTGGCTCGTCACCAACTGGGAGTCGCTCTTCGCCCTCAAGTTTTCCGCTCCCATCTCTTGTGCCAGCTTCATGCCCGCTACCAGGGCTTCATACTCTGCCTGGTTGTTGCTCGCCTTGAACTCAAATCTCAGCGACTGCTCTATGATTAGGCCCCCTGGACCCTCCAACACTATGCCGGCTCCACTACCTTTGAGGTTTGATGATCCGTCGACCGATAACAACCATACGAAAGGGGCGACTTCTTCCACCGGGGATGAAAATTCTACTAGGAAGTCAGCCAGGACCTGTGACTTTATGCTGCCTCTAGGAAGATATTGAATGTCATATTCGGACAATTCCACTGCCCAGGATACCATTCTTCCCACCAGGTCTGGTTTCCCCAGCACTTGCTTGATGGGGTAGTTGGATTTGACAACAACTCTATGTCCTTGAAAATATGGTCGCAGTTTCCTCGCTGTTGCTACCACTGCTAGAGCCAGGCGCTCTATTTTCTGGTATCTCAGCTCGGCTCCCTTGAATACCTTGCTCACAAAATACACTGGTTTTTCACCTTCGTCAGAATCTTGCACGAGGACGGAACTCATAGCATTTTCCGATATAGATAGGTAGAGGAAAAGGACGGCGCCTGCATCTGGACGATGCAGAACTGGCGGGCTGGAAAGGAACGTCTTAATCTTTGCGAACGCATCTTCGCACTCTTCAGTCCATTGGAAAAGTTCCTTCTTCTTTATTGAGGCAAAGAAAGAGAAAGCTTTATCGCCGGCACATGATAAAAACCTGGAGAGCGCTGCGAGCCTACCCGTCAACTGCTGCACCTCCTTAATGCTAGAGGGGCTTCTCATGTTGATTATCGCCTGACACTTGTCAGGGTTTGCCTCGATACCGCGCCGGGTCAGCATGAAGCCTAGGAATTTCCCTGCGTGAACCCCAAAAGAGCATTTGGCCGGGTTGAGACGCATGTTATACGCGCGAACTTGATCGAAGATCTCTTCCAGATCCTTTGCATGGCTTTTGTCATGTTTTGTTTTTACTACCAGATCGTCGATGTAGACCTCCAAATTCTTTCCGATTTGTTCTGCAAAGGCGGTGTCCATTAACCTTTGAAAGGTGGCGCCGGCGTTCTTTAAGCCAAAAGGCATAACTTCGTAGTGGTAGTTGTGGTGATTAGTCATGAAGGCCGTTTTTGGGGCGTCGAGAGGATCCATCTTTATTTGGTTGTAGCCGGAGTATGCGTCCATGAAACTCAGGGTTTGGTACCCTGACGCGTTGTCGATAAGGTGGTCAATGTTTGGGAGGGGATATGGGTCTTTTGGGCAGGCGGTGTTCAGATCGGTGTAGTCGACGCACATGCGCCATTTTCCGTTAGCTTTCTTTACGAGGACGACGTTTGCCAGCCATGTAGGATACTTGATTTCACTTATGAAACGGGCGTCTCTTAACTTGGCCACCTCTTCATCTACTGCTTTCCTCCTTTCTTCGCCTAATTTCCTTTTGCGCTGAGCCACTGGCTTCACTCCTGGGCGTAGGGCGAGGTGGTGGCATACGATGGTAGGGTCGATGCCGGGCATGTCTGATGGTTGCCAGGCAAACAGGTCTAAGTTTCTTCTCAGGAGATCCACTAGACTTTGTTCTTCGGCGGGATCCAAAGAGGTCCCCACCTTGGTGGTTTGATGTGGCTCTGGGCCTATTGTGACTTCCTTCAGATCCTCCGTGGGTTCAAGACGCTCGTTCTGGAATTCTTCCCTTGGATCCAAGTCGATGACGTTAACTTGCAACGTTTTGCTGTGGCTGCGAAGTTGTTGGATCCGTTGCTGTACTGCTTTCGCCGCCTCTGGGTCCATGAACAACGATGGCGACGATGGTCGTTTTCGGGTCGGTTATCAAGGTTCAAAAATTGCGACTGAAGGCTCCCAGTCGGGACTGCGAATTTCGGAGGGACTAATTGATGTTTTGAACAAGAAACGGGGCGTTTGATTAGAGTTAGGGGTAGGTCTAGGGAGATATGGTGGATATATGGCGCTCTGATTGCTCTCAGGGGCCGTGGATCGACCGTTTTTCTCTGGGAGACGGTGGCTAGGTCAGTTTTACCGTAGCCCCACGGTGGGCGCCAACTGTACTGGCAGTGAGTACAATACTTCTAGAAACTAGGGTTTCTGTGCTGTGTTTTGGTCATGCCTCGGGAATGATCCCAAGGTTACTATTTGTAGCCTTTCCTGGGCCTACCCGGTCATGGTTTTGGGCCTAAATCGTAAAGGGCCAAAACCATGACTTGGGCGCCCTCGTAAGCTGCTGAGGGCGCCCCCAAAGGGTTATTTGTCAAGTGGGCCCCCTGCCCTCTTGGAGGACGTCCAGCCCTATTTTAAGGGTTCACACCCTTGGCTTTGGGGTCTTAATTCCTAGATAGTGAGATCTACGGTCCAAGTACTAATTTCCTCAACCTTCTTGATCTCCTCAATATGAATCTCTTCTTCTAGATTTGCGACAATGAAGTTCACCCGGTGCGCTTTTATGTTACTGTTTCCTTTCTTCTCTTTTTGTAGCTTCAAACTGTTGTGGTAACATTCTCGGGCCACTTTCTGGTCTGCTTTGATGGTACCAACCCACCCATCATCCAGCGGATATTTCATAATGAGGAATTTGGTGGAAAGGTAGGCGTCGAGGGCGTTGAAAGTCGGGCGGCCAATGATGACGTTGTAAGAACAGGGCGAATTGACTACCAAATATCTAATCCTGATGGTTTTGGCGTGGTTACCTGTACCGAACGTTGTTTTCAGTGTGATGTATCCCCAGGACGTGCACCTGTTCCCCTGTGAAGCCGGCCAGTATTCCTTTGAAGGGCTGCAACTGGTCCTCGTCAAGTCCCATCTTCTCAAAGGCGGAATAATAGAGGATGTCTGCCGAGCTGCCGGGATCAATCAACACCCTCTTGACATCTCAGTTGAAGATTTGCACAGTAATAACCATGGGATCATCATCGTGGGGGATTACTCCTCTGCGGTCTTCACTTGAGAAAGTGATATCCGTTTGGCGTTCTGGCTCCTTCCTGGCGTGGTCATCGAGCAACATTATTTGCCTCACATATTTCTTCCGAGAGGTACTGGACTCCCCTCCTCCTGCGAAGCCGCCAGATATGGTGTTCAAGGTGTGGCGTTCACCTTCTTTCGCCACATCTTTCTCCCTCTGGGGATCTTCAGGGGGACGCCTGTCTCCCTCTCTACCTTCCTTCACATATCCTCTTAACCTGCCGTTCTGAATCAACTTCTCTATCTCCCTTTTCAGATGTATACAATCGTCTGTGGTGTGTCCTTTGATGCGGTGATATTTACACCAGGCTTCCTTATCGTTCCCCATGATGGTTCCTCTCGGTGGTTGAGGTTCAGGAATGATTCTGGAATGGTAAACATCCCTCCAGATTTGTTCACGGCGGGTGTTGAGGGCCGTGAAGGATTCTGGGAGGGGTGCGCGCCTATCCTGAACGTGGCGCTTGTACGGCGCTCTGTCTCTGTTGCTGGGTGGGTAATAATTGCGGCGATGATCATATCCGTAGGGAGCACGCTCCCTGGAATCCCTTGCTTTCTTTTCAGCATTGCTTTCTTCTCCCTTTATATAACACTCTGCCCTAGACATGATTTCTTCCATGGAGTCAGCTGGTTTCTGTGCCAACGACTCATTGAATTGGCCAGTGCGGAGGCCATTCTGGAAGGCTCCCACAAACAATTCCTGGTTCGGGTTAATGACTTTGATGGTGGCGTCATTATAGCGCGCGAGATACTCGCGGAGAGGCTCGTTGGGTCCTTGACGGACGTTGAAAAGGCTGGTAGACGAGACTTTGCGGTGGCGGCTTGCTGAGAACTGGTGCGTCAACTTGCGTGTCATTTCCTGGTAGCTGACGATGGAAAATCGAGGCAGGTTCATATACCATCTGAGGGCGGCGTCTTTGAGGGTCCCTGTTAACAACTTGCACTTGAGAGAATCGGCGGCGCCGATGATGGCCATTTGAGTGTTGAAGGCGGTCACGTGTTCCACTGGGTCGCTTTTTCCATCGAAGGAGGAAAGAGAGGGTGGCTTGAAATTTTCTGGAACTGGCGCGTTCCAAACTTCGGCGGAAAGTGGTTGAGGATCGGGGTCGACCGATTCATCTTGTTGAGATCCGTTTCCTTCGGCGTGCTGCTGCTGTTGGATGGTTTCCATGGTTGCTTGCAAGGCTTCGTTGTGGTCACGAAGCTGCTGGATCTGTTGTTGTAAAGCCTCTAAGGCCGCTGGATCTGCCATCGTGCTGGCGGCGATGGTAGTTTGAGTTTGTATGTTAAGGTTGTGACTGGTGGTCAGAGATTTGCACCCTAGACTGCGAATCACAGGCTTTAGATTAGGGTTTTCTGAACAGATATGGGTTAATCGTTTGATTGTGAGGGTTTGGAATCACGACGGATTCGGAGAATCTAGGGTTGCTCTGAAAGGTACGGCGGATTCACGGCGTTTGAGCGGTGCTTTGAGGCCGCGGATCGGCTGCTTCTCGTTTCAGAGATGGTGGCTAGGTCAGTTTTACCGTAGCCCCACGGTGGGTGCCAACTGTACTGTCAGTGAGTACAATATCTAGAAACTAGGGTTTCTGTGCTGTGTTTTTTTGGTCCTCCTCCGGGAATGATCCCAAGGTTACTATTTGTAGCCTCTTTTGGGCCTACCCGATCATGGTTTTGGGCCCAAGTCGTAAAGGGCCAAAACCATGGCTAGGGCGCCCTTGTGAACTTCTAAAGGCGCCCCCAGAGGGTGCCCTTTAGGAAGGTCACCTAGGGCTATTTGTGACTGTAAAGTGGGCCCTACACCCTTCTGGAGGGCGTCCAGCCTTATTCCAGGGGTTCATACCCTTATCTTTAGGATCTCAAGTCCTGGATGGTGAGATCTACGGTCCAGTATTATTGTATGCAAATGAATAGGAAGATGTATGAAAACAACAGAGAGATGAACCCCACATTGTTTACCTTCCATTATTTGCCTCATGTGAAGACAACATTAATTATAGCACGTTTTGTGTGTTGGTCTGGTCATACACCCTGCTTTGAAAGTTAATAATGCTTTATTGGTGCCAGTTTAGTTATTTACATTGTTCACATATTGTGTCTTTTTTAAGTGAGATACCTGATTTAATGCTTTTGCTATTCATGAGTTCTCAATTTCATGTATGTGTACTTTGTTGGGAACTTTGTTTCTATCCAAGGAGACTAAATGTTTGTAGAATCCGAAACCGGTTAGAAAGTTTCCGGGGCTTGAGTCTCCGAAAGCTGCGTATCTGAAACAACCACACATCATGTAGAAAAGGGTTGTGACTATAACACTGATTAAGGTAGCCTTCTTCATTGTTTTAGACTCTGATGGAGGGGATTTGATTGTGTCCTGTTTCATAATAACATAAATAACCATTTGAGATTGAGAATTTAATTTAAGACAATTCAAATTTTCATAAATTTTATTTCAAATTAATGAATTGTTACCTGAATTTCTATAAGGATCATTGAGTAGGAGTAGGCAAAGGCTATGTTACCAAGAGCTTGGAAGCTCCTCCAAACTTTTTTGGTTTCTGTCACAGTACCAACGGTTATCCCAGTTAAGCTTCCTTTAAAGCCCTTGTTTTCTGTAACATGTCCACATCAAATCAAAATCAGCACAAGTAGTTTAACAAAGGACTTTTAATGCACAAAACAAAACTCAAGTGCAATTCTTTATGTACTATTTTTTAAATTCAACCAAAGACCAGGTATCTTTATAGGATTATCATTCATACCTATAACTTTACCGATACCAAGACCAAGGCCAATAGTTGAGTATGTGAAGGACATAACAGCAGCTACAGCAGAGAGCCACCATAACTGATCAAAGTCAGGAATTTGGGAGAAAAAGATTTCCACAATACCAAATGAAATCATATAAACATTTCCATTCATGTGGCATGGATTTTTTCCACCACTTCTATGGAAACAATTAGACCTTTTGATTGCCCTATTAATTAAAAAAACAATCAGCACAATTTAATAATAACAATCTTTAAATTATAATTCAACTTTGTCACTTAAAACTCACATCATGCTTATGGAAGCTGCTATAGTGTATCCAATAGCAACGCCAAAAAGATTAGCATATTGAACAACCCCACAAATCTTGACCTTAAAGCCACCAAGGTATGCTCTAACAACATCAGTGTAAGTGTAGTTTCTTTTGCCATTGAGTTGATCACCAGTACGGTAACAAACAGAGAGAAGAGTGGAGGTGTAGTAAGTAACAAATGAGAAAAGAAGCATCATTGATGGTCCAGCAATCCATCCAAGTTGTGCTATAGCCCATGCCAAAGACAGCACTCCAGAACCAATCACTGTTGTGATTATGTGTGAATTTGCTGTCCATTCATTACCTGTTTTTCCACATAAGAGAAGAGTGAATGAGTGAGTAGTTTTTCTTAATTACTCTTATTATTTGTTTAAAAAATATCTTTGGCACATCACTAACTTAAGAAAAAGGTAAATAATGTGGCTACCTTAATTTGTATATTGACTTTATGTTATATTTGATTATTAATTTGGATTTTGATTGAATGGATGTTGTCTCACTCGCAGTTATTGAACCATTAATTTCGTTCAGTTCGGTTCGTTAGCAAATCATTACTTGCGTTCGTTTCCGAGCCACACACAACCAGGTTAGATCTATTTTAGATGTATTTTTCTAATTTATCATACTGATTTTTGGTCATGATTTCCTTATGATTATGGTTTAAATGTGGTTAATCTCTGACTTTCCTCCGCGTTACCTTCACTCTATGAAAATGATTTTCAGCTATAGTTGTGAAGGATGCATTTGTGTTTGATATGGATTCTTTTTCAGATTCATTTTTTTTTTCTATTGTGAATGATACATCTGTTATGGGGTAATTTAGAGTGTAATTTAGTTTTCTATCGCTTGATGTTAAAATTTCAAGCGATATATGACCCACGACTAATGCTTTATTGTGTAAATAATGCATCAGCAATGGAAGTACCTGAAAATAGAAAGTGGATGTATAACAGAGTTGATTGTTACAAGAATATTACTGCAGAATTTAATATTGGTGTTCTGGAGTTTATTAAGTTTGCTTTGGAACAAGATAAAGATAACATTGGAGGAGGGGATATTAGATGCCCATGTAATATTTGCAAGTGTTTGAAACATAAAAGTCCAGCAACTGTGATGACACATCTATGTTTAAAGGGATTCATGAGTAATTATTATCATTGGACGAACCATGGTGAGGAAATTCCCCCGATTCCCCAAGTGGATGTCAATCACTCATATTATGCAAGTAGAGGTCAAAGGGAAATGTTTGACAATTATGAGCAGTTAGTAATGGATGCTGCGGGACCAGACATTGGCAACTATCTAGAGCAAGAAGGTGAAGACGAAGGAGACCCAATGGAAGAATCTCCTAACGAAGAAGCTCGGGGATTCTTTGAATTGTTGAAGGCCGCACAATCTCCTTTATGGGATGGTTGTGATAGATATTCTGTGTTGTCAGCTTCTTTAACAGCATTAAATTTGAAAGCAGACTATGGATTTTTCGAGGGTTGTTTTAATGCATTGATGCAATTTATGGGAACTGCATTGCCAGATAATAATCGTATGCCAAAAAAATTTTATCAAGCAAAGAAGACGGTTGCTGAACTAGGGTTGTCAAGTATGAAGATTGAATGTTGCGCGAAAGGATGTATGTTGTATTATAAGGAGAATGCTGCGCTCCAAAGTTGTAAAATCTATGGAGAGGAGCGGTATAGGCATGTTAGAAAGCAGGGAAAGGATAAATTAGTGCAAAAAAAACATATGTGGTACTTTCCGCTTGTTCCGCGACTACAAAGATTGTATTCCTCCATACAAACAGCTGGTGAAATGACATGGCATCGTGATAAACCTAGGGAGAACGGTTCTTTGTCTCATCCTTCAGATGCAGAAGCCTGGAAACACTTTGATGAAAGATGGCCTGACTTTGCTCGAGATCCTCGAAATGTTAGATTAGGTTTGTGTTCAGATGGCTTTGCTCCATTTGACATATCGGGCCGGAAGTATTCTAGTTGGCCCGTGATTATTACCCCTTATAATTTGCCACCATGGATGTGTATGAGAAGGGAATTTATGTACTTGACCATTATAATTCCTGGCCCGGACAACCCAAAGAGAAACATTGATGTGTATTTGCGTCCCTTAATAGATGAATTGAAAATGTTATGGGAGGATGGGGTTATGACTTATGACGTGTCCTTGAAGCAAAACTTTTTGATGAAAGCCGTTGTAATGTGGACGATTAATGACTTCCCAGCCTATGGGATGTTAAGTGGTTGGATGACAATGGGAAAACTAGCTTGCCCAATTTGCATGAAGCAACACTCTAAGGCATTTACCCTAGAAACTAGTAAAAAGACCTCATGGTTTGATTGTCATAGACAATTCTTACCACAACATCATTCGTTTAGAAGGAATAAGACTGCATTTAAAAAAGGCGAAGTTGAGACGTCAATTCCTCCCCGAAGGCTGAGTAGTGAAGAAGTTTGGGAAAGTATTAGAAATATACCAAGTGCGGAGGAATCCCAAGAATGTAAACCACCAGGCTATGGGAAAGAGCATCATTGGACAAAACGGAGTATATTTTGGGAGCTTCCATATTGGAAAACTCACCTTCTCCCACATAATCTTGATGTAATGCACATCGAGAGAAATGTGTTTCTTAATATTTTGTTCACAGTAATGGATACCAAAGGCAAGACAAAAGATACTTACAAATCTAGGAAGGACTTAGAAGCACATTGTAAGCGTAAGGGCCTAGAGCTTAAACCTGGTAGGAATGGTAACTTTGTAAAACCAAAGGCACAATATACATTAACCAAACAACAAAGAACAGCCGTATGTGAATGGGTTAAAAACCTTAAGCTTCCAGATGGTTATGTTTCGAATTTGAGTAGATGTGTTGACTTCAAGGAAGCAAAGTTGTTTGGCATGAAGAGTCATGACTGCCACGTATTCATGCAGCGTTTGATACCATTAGCATTTAAAGCCTTACCCAAACCTATTTTGAATACACTTACCGAATTCAGCCAATTCTTCAGAGAAATCACATCATCATTGTTAAGAGAAGATAAATTGCGTAGTTTGGAGGAAAACATCCCAATCATTATGTGCAAGTTAGAACAAATATTTCCTCCAAGCTTTTTTGACTCAATGGAACATCTTCCTATTCATTTAGCTTATGAAGCAAGAGTTGGTGGTCCTGTGCAGTATAGATGGATGTATCCATTTGAAAGGTTAATTGTTCAACCTTATATACGCTCTTGGTTAGTTTTCTTAGTTATTTCTCCATTTATCTAAGCTTAATCTTGATTTGGTCTATAGGTTCATACGAACTTTAAAACAAAAGGTAACAAATCAGGCTTATGTGGAAGGTTCGATTTGCAAAGAATATTTACTAGAGGAGATGTCCACATTAGCTTCCTATTATCATCCCCCTGATATTCCATCGAGGAGAACAAGAGTGTCACGGAACGATGATGGAGGAGAAGATTTTTCAGTGAATCCTCCATTGTCAATCTTTAACTATCCGGGCCGTCATTTTGGAAAACGTACCAAATCTACTTTGAGTGATAGGGAAATGAAAGCTGGACACCTTTATGTTCTTTTAAATTGTCCTGAGGTGGTGCCTTACCTGAAGTAAGTATTCCCAAGTTGAAATTTGCACAAATGTATTAATTGTTTATGAAGTCAAATTTAATGGATATCTTACATGTGTAGCATGTACTCCGATTTGTTACGAGAACTAGACCCTGAGTTGAGTGAACCAGATTTAGACAAACAAATCTCCGCAACATTTCCAACTTGGTTCAAAACACATGTACGTGAATCTCCATAGTTTAAAATTATAGTACCAAATTTATTAGGTTGAATTTACAATATTTTTCCTAGTGCAGGTGCTTGATTCAAGGAATGAGATACATGATGTGCTGTTAACGAGTTTGGCATGGGGCCCTCTTAGAAATGTTATCAAACGGCATATTTATGTTATTAATGGCTACAAGTTTGTGACAAAATCTCGAAACGAAGGGATGAGTACAACCAATTCCAATGTATGTGTTCGGGGAGGGCAATTAGATTCATTAGAAAATGATTACTATGGTGTTTTGACTGACATTGTCGAATTAGAGTACACCGGTCACCCTACAAAGAAGGTGGTTTTATTTCAATGTGATTGGTTTGATCCTAGCTCTCAAGGGACAAAGAGGGACAATTATGGCAATGTTGAAATAAAAAAATCTAGGAAATATCAAAATTATGATCCTTTTATATTAGCCCAACAAGCAGATCAAGTTTACTTTACATCCTTTCCTGAAGGGCAACAAGGTTGGCTAGGTGTCATAAAAACCAAGGCACGCAATAACATTCAAATTATGGAAAGAAAATTACAGCAAACAACAGATGCATATCAAGATGATGATGTTGATACACTACGTATGGTTGTTTCAAATGATGATTTTCAGCAGTGCCTTGTTGACATTAACGGTGTAGCTGAAGAAGTGCCAAACTCTTTGTTGAGGAGAAGTGCCAAACTCTTTGTTGAGGATGAGAAGGAGGAGGAGGAGGAGGGGGAGGAGGAAGATGAATACGAAGGGGAGGAGGAGGAAGATCAAGATGAGGGGGAGGAGGAGGAAGATGAAGATGAAGATATTTTTGAAGATATAGATTCAAACTAAGTCATTGAGCCAAATTAAGTTGAAAGTCGCACACATGTATTTTTTTTTTGGATTATTTTGATTTTGACGTGTTATTCTTATGCATATTCAATGAAAATATTATCATTTGTGCGTTTATTTAATTTTATGCCGGTAAATGTTGATTTGTGCATCAAAGTACTCATGCCGACATGATAAGAAGTTTTTCTTACAAATAACAATTGAGCTTTCTGACAAATATATGTTTTTTTTATATGTATATATAGATGGCAGGCAATGATACTCCGACGGGTGGAGGAAGAGGTATTGGTAGAGGTATCAGTAGAGGTAGGAGAGGTAAGGGTACCACACTTTCATCTGGGAGAGGTATGACTGCCACTACTCCATCATCCTTTCCTGTTGGGCAAGCAACAAATCCTTCCACATCTCATACAACAACAAATACACAACTTCCCCACTCTACTCCTAGCCCACCTATTTCTAAAACACTAAGCTCGCCACTCATCACATCAACTAATGTATCTGATGCTGATCCACATGTATCATCAAATGATATGGATTCATCTCCAAACATTGGGAGTGAGGACCCTCTTGATGGGCGTATTTGGATTCGCCCAGGACCAGAGAACACGTAAGCTTTTATTACTTTTTGTCCTTTAATTTTAAAATATATCATACTTGTATCATACAATTTCTTCAATGTTGTTTTTATAGGTTTGACCCTGTTATTGCGCCTACACGTGCGATAATAAAAATTATCAAGCAAAAGTTTACTGGATGTTGGTCAAATTATGGAGAACTAGAGGCTGAAGAGAAAAAAAAATGGTCCCCATAGTGTGATTTCAATGTGGTTTAGAGAGTTTAATGTATGAAAGTATTCATGAATATTTGAGTATCTTAATAGTTATATATTTTTTTTCATGTAGATTATACTGAATATATTGATTTATTTTTTTATTAGCCTATATTTTTTATATTGTAGAGGAAGTTTAAGTGGCTACCTGAACTTGATGGAGAGATTAAGAAGTCATTTGACCATAAAGCCTCTCAGTTATACTCAAGTGCAATGTATAAGGTCAGAAAAGGGGAAGATGATGGTAGTTGGATTCCTGTTGAAATGCGTAAGAAATTGGATGAAAAATGGAGTAAGGAAGAATGGAAAAAGAAGGCACAAATTAACAGCGAAAACAGAAAATCTTCTGATGCTCCACTCCACACTGGAGGGTCGATTCCAACAACTGAGATTTCTAAGAGATTAGTAAGTAATTGAATTTTAGTTTAATTGTATTTGTTAGGTTAAGCATTTTAATTTCAGTTAACATTGATTGATCCGTTTTGTTTATAGAAAACATCTCCAGATGTGACTCCAACATGTTGGGAAATATTTCTAAAGACACACAAATTGAAAGGTGATCCAAGCAAGTGGGTTTCCTCAAAATCAAAGGATATTGCTGTAAGTTCATAGATTTATGTTTTATGTCACTCTGCAAGCCAACATGCAAGTTTTTAAAAATATTGGATAGAGTGTACCGTAGCCTATTTAGCATAACAGTCTGCTGTTGATATTATTTAGCATAACAATTCTGTTGATATTAAATCACATGAGGGGTTATTGAGAGTTCTACTTAATTGTACCAATTCTGTTGCATTATTTTCTACTATTAAAAGTGGTGTAAAACTACTTTACGTTGACAATGTATATGAAAGGTTTTTATGTGCTTTCTATCATTTTTTTCCTGGATGCCAGTTCTGGACATTTCGTGTTTAAAGCTTGGCCTTGTTTTCTTGTTGAGAATAGAGGTTTATAAATGCCATTTTATATTCAATATTAATATTGATTTAAGAAGTCCTTTAGAGATATTTGATAACCGCAGAGATATTTGATAACCGCAGATATTTGATATTTCCTTCATCACTTTTCATCTGCTTTTGAAACATGTCATGCATTTACTCTCACAAAACATGTAGTCAGAACAGAATAAAATGTTTACAAGTTGGTAGTTTTTCATGTTATATGTAGATTATTTCTTTCTCTTTATGATATTTTATATTTCATTAGATATTTTCATTCTGTGCTAACCATTATGTTAGATTTTGACTGCTAGATTCTCTTGATTACTAGATTGCCTGTCCCATTTCCAACTGTTGTTTTCATCAAAAACCACATCTCTGCTAATCATTATCTTATTTGCATTTGGATTATACAATTTGTATGATCCTGCAGAGTGATAACCAACAAATATCATTGGTTCACTTTTGTCATCAAATTTCTTTCTCTTTTCATCAGGAACATGCCTATAGCACAATAAGCCAAAAATTCTTAGATAATTCACCAGTGGTTTCTTTCCTGACCAAACTTCTTTAGGAACTTTAGACTGTAATCTCTTAGTAGGACATCTATTCAACACATAAGCTGCTGTATTTATTGCTTCACCCCAAAAATCATGAGATAAGCTTTTTGTCTTCAACATGCTTCTGGCCATATTTAAAATGATTCTATTTCTCCTCTCTGCTAAACCATTATGCTGAGGAGTATATGGTGCAATCACTTCATGTTGAATACCATCACTTTCACATAAATCTTTGAATTCATTGGAAGTATACTCTCCTCCACCATCTGTTCTAAGTATCTTAATAACTATTCCAGATTGTTTTTTAGCAAACAATTTGAATTTTCTAAAAATTGAGCAGACTTCACTTTTTGCTTTGATTAGATAAATCCACATCATCCTACTAAATTAATCTACAAATGAAACAAAGTAATTGCTTCCACCCAGAGATGGTTTTTCAAAAGGACCACACACATCAGAGTGTATAACATTTAATACTCCTTTTCCTCTCATAGGAATGTTTGAACTAAATGAATTCCTAGGCATCTTACTGACTAAGCAATGTTCACAAATCTTATCTGGAATTTTAATAGTAGTGGACCGTAGATCTCACTATCTAGGAATTAAGACCCCAAAGCCAAGGGTGTGAACCCTTAAAATAGGGCCGGACGTCCTCCAAGAGGGCGTAGGGCCCACTTGACCATCACACATAACCCTTTGGGGGCGCCCTCAGCAGCTTACGAGGGCGCCCAAGTCATGGTTTTGGCCCTTTTATGATTTAGGCCCAAAACCATGACCGGGTAGGCCCAAAAAAGGCTACAAATAGTAACCTCGGGACCATTCCCGAGGCATGACCTAAACACAGCACAGAAACCCTAGTTTCTAGAAGCATTGTACTCACTGCCAGTACAGTTGGCGCCCACCGTGGGGCTACGGTAAAACTGACCTAGCCACCATCTCCCAGAGAAAAACGATCGATCCACGGCCCCTGAGAGCCATCAGAGCGCCGTGTATCTACTATACCTCCCAGAAGTGACCTCAAAGCCTTTGAATCCGCCGTGATTCAACCCTAGACCTACCTCTAACTCTAATCAGACGCCCCTTTTCTTGTTCAAAACGTCAGTTAGTCCCTCCGAAATTCGCAGTCCCGACCGGGAACCTTCAATCGCAGTTTTTTGAACTCTGATAACCGACCCGAAAACGACCACCGTCGCCCTCGTTGTTCATGGACCCGGAGGCGGCGAAAGCAGTACGGCAACAGATCCAGCAACTTCGCAGCCACAGCAAAACGTTGCAAGTTAACGTCATCGACTTGGATCCAAGGGAAGAATTCCAGAGCGAACGTCTTGAACCCACAGAGGATCTGAAGGAAGTCACAATAGGCCCGGAGCCACATCAAACCACCAAGGTGGGGACCTCTTTGGATCCCGCCGAAGAGCAAAATCTAGTGGATCTCCTGAGAAGAAACTTAGACCTGTTCGCCTGGCAACCATCAGACATGCCCGGCATCGACCCTACCATCGTATGCCACCACCTCGCCCTACGCCCAGGAGTGAAGCCAGTGGCTCAGCGCAAAAGGAAATTAGGCGAAGAAAGGAGGAAAGCAGTAGATGAAGAGGTGGCCAAGTTAAGAGACGCCCGTTTCATAAGTGAAATCAAGTATCCTACCTGGCTGGCGAACGTCGTCCTCGTAAAGAAAGCTAACGGAAAATGGCGCATGTGCGTCGACTACACCGATCTGAACACCGCTTGCCCAAAGGACCCATATCCCCTCCCAAACATTGACCACCTCATCGACAACGCGTCAGGGTACCAAACCCTGAGTTTCATGGACGCATACTCCGGTTACAACCAAATAAAGATGGATCCTCTCGACGCCCCAAAAACAGCCTTCATGACTAATCACCACAACTACCACTACGAAGTTATGCCTTTCGGCTTAAAGAACGCCGGCGCCACCTTTCAAAGGTTAATGGACACCGCCTTTGCAGAACAAATCGGAAAGAATTTGGAGGTCTACATCGACGATCTGGTAGTAAAAACAAAACATGACAAAAGCCATGCAAAGGACCTGGAGGAGATCTTCGATCAAGTTCGCGCGTATAACATGCGTCTCAACCCGGCCAAATGCTCTTTTGGGGTTCACGCAGGAAAATTCCTAGGCTTCATGCTGACCCGGCGCGGTATCGAGGCAAACCCTGACAAGTGTCAGGCGATAATCAACATGAGAAGCCCCTCTAGCATCAAGGAGGTGCAGCAGTTGACGGGTAGGCTCGCAGCGCTCTCCAGGTTTTTATCATGCGCCGGCGATAAAGCTTTCTCTTTCTTTGCCTCAATAAAGAAGAAGGAACTTTTCCAATGGACTGAAGAGTGCGAAGATGCGTTCGCAAAGATTAAGACGTTCCTTTCCAGCCCGCCCGTTCTGCATCGCCCAGACGCAGGCGCCGTCCTTTTCCTCTACCTATCTATATCGGAAAATGCTATGAGTTCCGTCCTTGTGCAAGATTCTGACGAAGGTGAGAAACCAGTATACTTTGTGAGCAAGGTATTCAAGGGAGCCGAGCTGAGATACCAGAAAATAGAACGCCTGGCTCTAGCAGTAGTAGCAACGGCGAGGAAGCTGCGACCATATTTTCAAGGACATAGAGTTGTTGTCAAATCCAACTACCCCATCAAGCAAGTGTTGGGGAAACCAGACCTGGCGGGAAGAATGGTATCCTGGGCAGTAGAATTGTCCGAATATGACATTCAATATCTTCCTAGAGGCAGCATAAAGTCACAAGTCCTGGCTGACTTCCTAGTGGAATTCTCATCCCCGGTGGAAGAGGTCGCCCCTTTCGTATGGTTGTTATCGGTCGACGGATCATCAAACCTCAAAGGTAGTGGAGCCGGCATAGTGTTGGAGGGTCCAGGGGGCCTAATCATAGAGCAGTCGCTGAGATTTGAGTTCAAGGCGAGCAACAACCAAGCAGAGTATGAAGCCCTGGTAGCGGGCATGAAGCTGGCACAAGAGATGGGAGCAGAAAATTTGAGGGCGAAGAGCGACTCCCAGTTGGTGACGAGCCAAATTACCGGGGAATACCAAGCGAAGGACAGTCAACTCACCAAATACTTAGCAAAGGTCAACAATTTAGCCTCCACCTTCAAGTTCTTCGAAGCAATCTACGTTCCAAGAGAACAGAATTCAAGAGCCGACCTTTTGTCTAAACTGGCCAGCACCAAACGCCCGGGGAACAACAGAACGGTCATCCAGGAGGTGCTGGCGGCGCCCAGCACAGAAATCATGGAAGTAGGCGCCGTGGAGAATGAGGAGGAGGGGTGGATGACGCCTCTCATCAAATACCTCACAGGAGCGTTTAATCCCAAAAGCGAGGAGGAAGAACTGCAGATACGAAAAAAGGCTTCGAAGTATTGCATGGTCGCTGGCAAATTATACAAGAGAGGCAAGGCATCGCCTCTGCTCAGATGCTTAGGTGAAAACGAAACCCACCTCGTCCTCTTAGAAGTGCACGAAGGCGTGTGCGGGAGCCACATCGGTGGACGATCCTTGGCCGCGAAGCTGTTGAGAGCAGGTTATTACTGGCCAACAATGATCCAAGAGAGCGCAGACTTTGTACGAAAGTGTGACAAGTGTCAAAGGTTTTCTGATAAGAAGCACGCCCCTGCCTGCGAACTCACCTCAGTCTTTTCCCCATGGCCTTTCCATAAGTGGGCAGTGGATATTGTAGGCCCATTCCCGTTGGCACCAGGACAACTGAAATTTCTCATAGTCGGAGTGGATTACTTCACGAAGTGGGTTGAGGCCGAAGCGGTCGCCAAAATCACGGCAGACAGAGTAATACGCTTCTACTGGAAGAAAATAATATGCAGGTTTGGGCTTCCCAAAGTTATAGTGTCTGACAACGGGACCCAGTTCGCCAGTTCCAAGGTGGTAGAATTCTGCAATCAACTCGGAATCCAGACGAAGTTTGTTTCAGTCATCCATCCCCAAGCAAACGGACAAGCCGAATCTGCAAACAAGGTGATCTTGAACGGCATAAAAAAGAAGCTTGACGACGCCAAAGGACTTTGGGCTGACCAATTATATGAAGTGCTCTGGTCATATCACACGACGCCTCATTCCACAACCAAGGAAACCCCGTTCACCATGGTATACGGCGCCGACGCTATGCTGCCCGTAGAAATTGACACACCAACGTGGCGCCGGGAGAACTTCTCAGAGGAGGCTAATGAAGCGAGCTTACTATGCGGGATAGACATGATTGACGAGGTACGGGAGGCCGCCCACATCCGGGAATTCGCCGCCAAACAAAGAGCAGCCCGCCGGTACAATTCAAAAGTAATACCAAGAGACATGAAAGAAGGAGATTTGGTCTTAAGACAGGTCGTCGCGCCCACCCGAATTGGAAAGTTACTTCCCAACTGGGAAGGACCATACCGAGTCAGGGAAAAGCTAGCACACGGAGCATACAAGTTGGAGGAGCTGAATGGAGACACGATACCGCGAACCTGGAATGCCGCCAACCTACGCCATTACTACAGCTGAGTACTTCACCATTCCTACAAACAAGCCAAACAAGGTCGAACTGCTGTGAAGTCTTGCTTGCATTTTCTTTTGAATTTTTTGTATTTTGATGTCAATTAACAAAGAGGAATAAGGGAGCACTCTTTTCCCCGCGAGAGCTGGGTTTTTAATGAGGCACCAATTTCCGTTTACTCTTATCTCTGTTTCACTCCAATATCACAGATATCGCCGAAACAAGCGGGGTAGCATCAACTCACAAAGGGCGCGCCTAACCCCAAAGGGGTTGCCACCTAATTCCTTAACCCTAAAAGACAGGGCTCTAAGACGTCGTGTGCTTAAAATGAAAATGCCACCTAATTCCTTAACCCTAAAAGACAGGGCTCTAAGACGTCGTGAGCTTAAAATAAGATCGCCGCCTAATTCCTTAACCCCCAAGAGGGCTCTAAGACGTCGCGAGCCGAAAAAAAATAAGATCGCCGCCTAATTCCTTAACCCCCAAGAGGGCTCTAAGACGTCGCGAGCCGAAAAAAATAAGATCACCGCCTAATTCCTTAACCCCCAAGAGGGCTCTAAGACGTCGCGAGCCGAAAAATAAGATCGCCGCCTAATTCCTTAACCCCCAAGAGGGCTCTAAGATGTCGCGAGCCGAAAAACAAGATCGCCGCCTAATTCCTTAACCCCCAAGAGGGCTCTAAGACGTCGCGAGCCGAAAAACAAAGTCGCCACTTAAGTCCTTAACACTAAGGCGTTGCAAGAAGAAAACGAACACGTCGCGAAAATAAAAGAATTCATACATAAGATGCCTCAACAGAGCAATAACACCGGAAAGCGTAACGAATTCGACAATCTTAAATAAATCGAGAAAAACGTACAAGTAATAACTACCACCCAAGAAGCATTATCATCGCCATCATTGAACAAGAAACCAACGAAATATAGTACAAATCATGCATCAATACAAATTCAAGAAAGTTCAAAGTAAATTAAAGTTACAACAAAGACTATTATTGTTCGTCCACAAGGACGCCATCTACGATTATCTTGAACGAATCCATAGACGAAAGATCAGCTTCAGGATGGAGGAAGGCGGCCTGCTCCTTCGCACGCTCAAACCCAGTCTCAAAAGACAGCGCCAATTCTCCCTTGGCTTCCGCAACCTCAGCCTGCAACGCCGTCTCCCTATCAACCCCCGAGGCGACCTCTTTCCTCAAACGAATGATCACCGCGTCCTTCCCAGCTAGGTCAGCGTCATGACCAACCTTCAGGTCACTGATTTTCTCGTCGAACTCGGCCCTCAGAGCCTCCGCCGCCTCCTTGACCTCTTTCTCCTTGCCCTCTTGAACCTCTTGTAATTCCTTCTCCAGCAGCTTCACCCTTTCCAACAGCGTTTCTCCATTACGAACTGACTCCGCATATTTGCAATCAACGGACATCAGAAGCATAATAGACCGCAAACAGTTCACGCCGATATCCCTCGTCGCAAAGGGAACAGGGTTCTGCATCCCAGCTGTCACATCGTCAGGGTTGCAAACCATCCTTTCTTTCACGTAGGCTTCAAAATCAAAATCCTTATCCCAGAAAGACCGAACATCCCGGCTGGGGCCAGAAAGTTCAATGGCGGGATGAGAATGTGCCCGTTTCGACCTCCTCTCTTTTATCACCCCCTCCTCCCGATCCGCCGCCTTCCTTTTCTTCTCCTCCTGAGTCTTCTCCTGCGCCACGTCCACAGTACACTCAGGTTGAGCGTCAAGAGCAATCTCGGTTCTCTTTTTGGACTTACGAAGGATGAGCCCAGAAGAGTCGCCAGTGTCAGCCACCCCGCCCGACCTCTTGGCCTTCAGCTCCGCCAAGTACTGCTTCCTCTCTGCAGCTGTTAGTGGCGCCATTGATTCTGCAAGTCAAAAGGCCAACGCCATTACACAAATAATTAATCAAGAGAAAGACAAAAAGCTAGACAAGCAAAGTTATGAAGTCAACTCACGCAAATAGGTCTCTAAGCTATCGACATCCCCCTCTCTATTCAGCAACTCCCGGATATCCATGGGCAGCATTTTATCCAGGAAGGAAACGACACCTTGTTCATACGCACTCAATTGTTCGAAAGCAAACCCCGTAATGGAAGCTGGGGAACTCGTCCAGCAAATGGGAAATTTTAACTCATTGTGTACGCGCCCCTCTCCCCTCACCCTAAGGAATGTCCGTCTCCAATTCTTGTAATGAGAGGCGTAAGGTGGAAACAACCGTTTCCCAGGGTGCGCGCCAACAGAGACCCAAGACGATTTGTCCACCCCCCGAGTACCATAGAAGCTAAAGAAGCACCCGGCGGAGGGCTCAAAGCCTAATCCCTCGCAAGCTATCTCAAAGGCCCGGATGAACGCCCAACTGTTGGGCTGAAGCTGCGAGGGCGCCACATTCAACCACCTCAAGACAGTTTCGGAGAAGGGCGTGAATGGATACTTCACGCCCAAATCTTCGAAGACCGCCGCATACATGTAGAAGAACTCGTGGGCCCTACTCCTTGGCATCCGTAAGTATACTTTCTCACCAGGACGGCAGGGCTCCAGCACCACATCATCTTCGCATCCTGTCGAAGAAACATTAACCTTGCTTCGGAATAGCGCCACTCGTTCAGGATCCATAAACACGGACTCCAAGCGCATCATTTCGCTAGGAGAACCCCCTATCCCCAAATCACTAGTGGACGCCATATCGTGATTTTCTTTCGAGGGACCTGGACGAACAGAAAGAATAACACAATCAGATGAATTCCCGCTATCGTCTTTATCCTCGCTATCACTCGAATCGCTCGAAAACTCCCCTAAAAGGGAATGGCCATAGTAGGCATTCTCAAAGGCAACCCAATCGGTGGTCCCATCCGATCGTTTCGCGAGCCTAACCGCCTCTCTCAATAACGCATCCCTTTCCTCCGAGTTAGCCGGAGATAACACATTTCCCTTCCCATCACACTCCCTGATAACTACCATATCCTAGTTTTAATTACAAAAACGAAGCGCTAACGATCAGATGATGAATTCCAAAAAAGGGGATTACCTGTTTCGAATGAAGAAAAGCTGGACGAAGAAAGGGACTGATTTGATTCTGGAGGAAAGCGTTGATTCTAAAAAACTGTTCGCAATTGGCGAGTGACGTGCTTTTCGGACAAAGAAAGGAGAAGGAAAGTGAAAAGACAAAGAAAGGAACTGACTAGATGTTTAAAGTGAAAAGCCTGGGAAAACGCGCAGATGACGTCACTTAAGTTGGCACGATTTCCGAGAACCGCTAAGATTACGACACGTCAGCGAGAGCGAACGGTGGCCTCACGCCAGCCGTCGGATCCCAATAAGAAGCGTCCTCAACACGCGGTCCAAAGGGCGCGGCGAGCTACACACAGTTTAATCACTTCGCCTTGTACCAAGACTTGTGCTTGTTGGGCTAGCATAAATATTCCTGTTGGGCTGGCGCCCAACACTCTCGTAGGGCTAGTGCCGCCCACTAAGGTACACAAAACAAAACATGGAGCTAATACCCACGTTGGGCTAGTATCCGTGTTGGGCTAGTACCCATGCAGGTTTAAACACCCATGTTGGGCTGGTATTCATAAAATTTTTTCACATGGCTTCGTAGCTACTAAGTCCCACTTGCTGGGCAAAAGGTCATAGACCGACCCCCTGTAAACAGTTTAATCACTTCGCCTTGTACCAAGACTCGTGCTTGTTGGGCTGTGGACCGTAGATCTCACTATCTAGGAATTAAGACCCCAAAGCCAAGGGTGTGAACCCTTAAAATAGGGCCGGACGTCCTCCAAGAGGGCGTAGGGCCCACTTGACCATCACACATAACCCTTTGGGGGCGCCCTCAGCAGCTTACGAGGGCGCCCAAGTCATGGTTTTGGCCCTTTTATGATTTAGGCCCAAAACCATGACCGGGTAGGCCCAAAAAAGGCTACAAATAGTAACCTCGGGACCATTCCCGAGGCATGACCTAAACACAGCACAGAAACCCTAGTTTCTAGAAGCATTGTACTCACTGCCAGTACAAGTAGGCAGTCCAGATACCATACATTTGTTCTTCGTTTGACTCAGGCTCCTGGATTGGACTGCTGTTTTAAGTCTCCATTGTTTGCTATCTATGCATTCTTATTTGGTGTAAAATATTTCTTTGTATTCAATTAATAGTTGGAGTAAATTATGTGTGTTGCTTGTAGACTGGTTGCTGCCTTCCATGAATGGCGTAATAGTAGTTATTGTTTGATCTATTTATCTTACTGCTTGAAATTGAATTCCTTGGGCATCAATGTCTGAATTCAGATTTGAACAGCTGTTGAAATGGCCATTGCCTTAGTCTAAAGTTGTATAGTTTGAAACATGGCTTAGTTTTATGTTTAAATGTTACTGTTTTGATGAGTTTGAAGTTTCTGTGTAATATCTTTTTGCATTGTCCTCTTGGAATATTGTTAATGCCAGTTGCATTATTTTCTACTACTAAAAGTGGTGTGTTGCCTTCCAAAAAAAAAAGAATTCAGATTGCTAATTCTTCAGCCTATTTTGCAGGATGAGTTTGAAAAAAGGATTGTTGAGAGGGATTCACGTGAGGAGGCATTAGGGGATGATGTTTCCAGTCATGAAAGTGACAACATTATCTTCTTAGATGTTGTTGGAGGAGTAAACAAGAAGGGTCGTGTATATGGTTTGGGCCCGGAAGCAGGGAAATATAAGTCGTCTAGATCTTCCAGATCCGACGGCATCCTACAATCTGAATTTGAACAAATGAGGGCTGAAAAACGCATCACTTAAAGATCAATTGAAGGCTCATGATGAGTTAATTCGTGCATCGCAAGAAGATTCACGTTTGCTTAGGGAGCAAATGACTAAATTGATGGAAATGTTTTCTCAAGGTCATCTACATCCACCTCCACCTCCACCTCCATCTACTTGATATATAGATATATAATATGTATAGTATATGTTTATTTTGATAGCTTGGTTGCAAACTTAGTTTCAAGAACAATGTGCTACATCTAGTACCATAAAAAATGTTGACATATTTCTTATGAAACTTATTTTGAGAGTTTTCTTATGAGTACTCTTATGTATTTTGAGAGTGTTGAACAATGGTTGTAAACTTATTAAGAGTTTCCTTATGAATTTTATGTTTTATGATGAATGTATGTGATGGATATGAATTTTTTATTGTGTATTTATAATTTCCAACAAGTTTCATATGGTTTAATATAATAAATGCAGTTGCCATATTAATATAATTAATGAAATCCGGCAGGAAATTGAACATTAAATCAATAATGGTCTGAATTTACTCACTAATTAGTGAGGGAAATAAAATCGTTATTAAACTAGTTTATGAGGGAATTCAGTTTCGTCACTAATAAAAAAGAAATATACCCTCACAATTTGAAAGGGAAAACCAATCTCTCACTAATTAGTGACGGAAATATTGGTGAATAAGGAAGAAATGGTCCATCGCTATTAGAGAGGGAACACAAATCCCTCACTAATTAGTGACGGAAATATTGGTGAATAAGGAAGAAATGGTCCCTCGCTATTAGAGAGGGAACACAAATCCCTCACTAATTAGTGACGGAAATATTGGTGAATAAGGAAGAAATGGTCCCTCGCTGTTAGAGAGGAATACAAATCCCTCACTAATTAGTGAGGGAATTGTCCCATTTTTAGGACATTTTTGCCTCATATTTAGTGACGGATTCACATTATTAGCGACGGATTTTATCCGTATCAATTAGTGACGGAATCCAAAATCCCTCACAAATATTTAGCAAGGCCAAAATTTGGAACGGATTACTGGCCGTCACAAAATCCGTCACTAAATTTGTTTGTGAGGGAATTATAACAGTTTAGTGAGGGATTTATACCCTCACTAAAACTGATTTTTCTAGTAGTGTTTCTTTGACCGCTAATGTGCCCCAAGTGAGTCATGGCCAACCTGATGCAGTTACTTTGTCTTTTGATCCTTAATTTTTGCATAGACCGCCCTTTTGGGTTTTCGACCTATCAGGATGATTATTTTTCTGTTCTATGTCTCTAATTTTTGCTTGGACCGCCCTTTCGGGTTTTCAGTCCACCGAGACGCTCATTTTTGCCTAAGCCATTTCGGGTTTTCGACTTACCGAGCTGTTCTTTTATTTTTAGACAAAGTATTTCTTGACTGCATCGGCGTTCACAGGACGGGGAAGCTCATCACCATCCATAGTTGTAAGAGTCATTGCACCACCGGAGAGAACGCTCTCTTGACGACATATGAGCCTTCATAGTTAGGCGTCCATTTGCCCCTGGAGTCCGGTTGGAAGGATAAAATATTTTTGAGCACAAGGTCTCCTTCTCGAAATTCACGGGGACGAACCTTCTTGTCAAAGGCTGGTTTCATCCTCTGATATAGTTGTCCATGACACAAGGCAGCCATATGTTTTCCTTCAATCAAGTTCAGTTGATCATACCCACTTTGACATCATTCAGCCTCAGACAACTTGGCCTCCATCAAAACTTTCATCGATGGGATCTCGACTTCTACAGGGAGCACTACTTCCATGCCGTAAACTAAGGAGAAAGGGGTTGCCCCTGTTGAAGTGCGCACTGAAGTACGATATCCATGCAAAGCATATGCTAACATCTCATGTCAGTCCTTGTAGGTGACTACCATCTTCTGCAATATCTTCTTGATGTATTTTTCTTTTTTCTTTCTTCTTTTTTTGTTTTTTTTGTTTTTTGTTTTTTGTTTTTGTTTTTTTGTTTTTTTTACAGCTTCAATGGCACCATTCATCTGGAATTTTACCAGGAATATTGTAATGGCAGTTCCTCGGAACCCAAATTAATCACCTCTAGTGCTTCTTTATGAGACTGGATGACCTTCCTTTCATACTCTAGTAATTGAGAGATGTTTTCTGGAATCCCTTTATCCTCCTCCTCTTCAGCTTCGTAGACAGGGAACTCAAAGTTGGGAGAGAGCATAGAGTTACTGTGTTCAACGAGTTTATTGATGTTTAAAATTTTTGTATGGTTCATGATTAATTTTAGTAAACAAGTAAATGCAGATATTTGGAAATTGATTAAAGAAAAAGAAAAAAGTTTTTTTTTGGTTTTTTGTGTTACTATTTTTTCCAGAAAAAGCAGTAAAATAAAAATAAAAGTTGCGAAAGAAACGACAATTTTTCATTGATAGTGGTAACTTGAAGACAAAAGTAGAGCCCTACATGATTTCACTTTCGTCTCGGGCGAAACGAAAGGATTTTTTTGAAAAGACAAGACAACGAAAACACATTACTTGGACCCATGAGTAACTGAGGGAATGTCAACAACGACCCAATTGCGGCAAACCCCTCCTTGTGTTTGCACGACCAAATCCATTTTCTTTTTCTATTTGCACGAGTGTTGTAAGTGCGAGTCGGTTTCTGCTGAGGACGTCTGGCCACTTTCTTGGACTGGGCGGATGGACCTTTTTTTGAAAAATAAAATGTGAGACTCGGTTTGGAAACTATGAATGCAATATGGTCATGATTATGCTTATGCAAAAAGAAATATTTGTTATCGAAGGACTTTGAAGTAATTGTAAACATCATGGTTTGAACATTTCGTTTAAGCATTAAGACATTACAAAATAGTTCTTTTTTAGAAACCAAGCCAAGGGACCAATTCAAAAGTCCTTTAGTGGAAGCTAGATTTTTTTAAAAAAATATAAAGACTCCTAGCTTCCTTAAATTCAACAAATCAGGGCTCTTGAAGGTGTACTTCCTAGTTCTCCTTTATGATGTTAAAAAAAAAACTTGTTTAAGTCCTTCGATAATTGGATGAAACAATGTTTATGAATGAATGCATGCATGCATGGTTATGCTAAAGAACGGAGAAAACATGGTGAGGTTAGGTCCAAAATGTTGGAGTCAAGGGTAAACACGCCATTTGGTAAGGACTATGGTTTCATATGTACCTGTATCACAGGTTCTACCAAGTTCCCAAAGTCCTCAACCCCTTCCAAATATCATCGGGTTACGAGATTGACTCCCGGTCCAACAACATTTGTAAGAAAGCTAGTCTCGTTTGAATGTAGTATCGTGTATCAACTAATTCAAGATTACTCTTGGTTAGCCACCACACTACGTCCTAAAAGGCCAAGATGGGTTAAGTGTAACTAAAGGTCCTCAAACTTCATAGGTCACTTGAAAATAATAATGCCGGACACGACTACTCATGCCGACATAATAATACTTCCAAGATTCCTCCATTGAGTGGGGTTATCACATGTGCCACATCTGAAACTCACTCTCGGAAAGACACTTTGATTATACCATCATCCTATCTTATGTTTCCCTCAAGTCCGGGTGTAGGACTTATCTCACTACTCACGCAAAAGAAAGAAAATACATAGGCACGTATTTACATTCTTATTGCACGTATTTACATTCTTATTTTTATTTTAAGCAAGTTATAGCACAAAATAATTAAATAAATCCAAGTTAGGCTCAACCCTCTTAGGGAATATCCCCAGTGAAGTTGCCATTTATGTCGCGGTGATTTTCGGAGATCAAGCTATTGATTAGCGTTGACTCACTAATTTTATTTCACGACTGAACTTTTAATTTTTCAAAGGAAAATGGGAAAAAGTTCTAAATTACCACATTTTTTAGAGATTTAGGGTTCGGGGGTTAGTTACGTTTAGGGAAGGTGTTAGCACCTTAAACATACGTAGTATTCTACGAGAACCTCTTGATTTTATTTATTTATTTTGGCTATAACTTGCTTATATTTTTTAAAAGAAAGAATTAGAGTAGTGAGAAAAAAAGTTTTTTTTATTTTTTATGATTTGGAAGGACAAGGTCCTTTGCCTACGTACCCGTGAGGGATCAAAACGGTTGGGCTCGTCGGGACGGCCGTTTAGCCGCCATTTGACGGGGTGGGTTGGATTATAATCCGCCAGTAGGGTTACCGCTAAAAACGTGGTGGCGGGGCGGGGCGGGTTTGCCGTTTAGCAAAAAAAAACACATTAAAATTGCTTCGCCCATATTAGAAACTCATTAACTAAGATCATTAGGTTTTAGACACTAAACTTTGTCATTTCTTCTCACTCTATGACGTTAAATATCTTTGGAGGTGCCAATCTCAGTGCGACAGACAGTCAAAAGGTTAATTTTGCTATAGATTGTTTGTATGTTACTTGCATGAAATACTTCAGACGTTAGACTTCATAGGTTTATTTCCTGGTGTTGTAATGGATCATGTGTTTTGAAGTTTTGTTATTTTAAAATGGTCATTTACAAGTTTTGCGAATTAATTTAAAAAAAAATGACGGGGCACCCGCCAATGAAACGGGGCGGGTGAGATTTCAATCCGCAATAGTGGCCCGCCCCGCTCCGCCCTTTTTTGACGGGTAATGAGGGGCGTGCAGGGCGGTTGGACCGCTTTGCCACTAATCAAACCTTGTAGTTCGGGGTAAAAATCATGATTGTTTTGATTTTAGTTTTGTTTTTAAGATTAGCCAAGTGGCAAAAAGAGATTTTTTATTTGTGGGAAATGATTTTGTTAGTAAACTTATGGTTTAAAAGAGAAAAAGGGGCACTGATTTCAGGTTTGTTAAGAAAAGTTTTTTGTGAATACTTTTTGCATTTTTTTTTTAATTAACTAAGACTAAAAAAACATAACCAAAAAGCTAAACGCGAGGAATTTCCGTGGTGACGTTGGATCACCACGAAATCCTTTTGAAATTAAACTAACCTAATATTTTTGTTTTTTTTTGTAAAGCGAAATAAGTAGATAAAATAAAAGGACACATGCATGATTTCTTCTCATTTATAATTTACATTGGTCCTAGATACATTCTAAAGTTATGCAATAAAAGGAAAATAAATGACGGACAAAACTAACACGACCAAAAATAAAGATGCATGACATGATTGTTAAATATGAGTAAATAAAATGCTAAAATAAAAAAAAATACTACATTTGTCTTTTTGGTTTGGCTGTAATTTTTGGGTGAGGGTGAGTTTGTGAACCGGTTTTGGTTTGTGTTTGTGATGGCTTGGCCGTGTTTGTGGTGGCTTGGCCGTGTTGTGATGTTGTTGGTGTTGTTTGTGATTGGCTTGGTGTTATTTGTGATTGTGATTGTGGTTTGTTAGTGTTGTTTGTGATTAAGATGGTTTGTTGGTGTTGTTTGTGATTGTGATGTTTGTGGATTGATTTGGTTTTTGATTTTGTGATTCTGGGTTTTTTGATAATCTTGGACTGATGGCAATTGACTTTTTCTTTGGTTGCTGACTGAATTTTTTTTCTTCTCCCTTTTGGTAGCTGGAGCGTGTGCTTTTATATACACGTTGGGGTGGACTTTTGACCATAAGGAGACAATGATTAAATCCTCATCAAATGGGATTAAAGCCATTAAATCACATATGTCAAAGTCATTAAACCAAACGTTTGACCTTGACTTCTAACTTTGGACTTTGGACAGATTTGATTAACAATAAAGACTAGAAAATAACCGTTGAGAATAAAAATCAAAACAAAACAGAATAAATGAAAAATAAAATAAAAATAGAAAAAATCCGAAAATTAAATAATTAAAAAAGATAAAAGATAAAAAAAACTAAGTAAAATAAAATAATAATAAAACTGAAAAAAAATCGCTTTCGGAACCCTAAATGAGGTATTTTAAAATATCTCTCTGCCGAAATTTTGTCTGAAACAACGAAAAATTCTGAACCAAAAGACGAGTAAAAAAGAAATTTTATGTCAAAAATTGGGGTATGACAACTGCCTTGCTTGTCTTGCACTTCAAGAAATAATTATGCAACCCATATGTCTTGCCAAGCAAGAAAACCACCTTATATTTATGATTTCTTGAGAAACAAGTATCATCTTCATCTTTCTTGAAAAACAAGAGAACAATCCCAACAAGATTTTGAGTCACACACAACAATAATAATGGTATAAAACAACAATTTGAACCTTATGTAGGTGGACAATGAGTTCTTGCCAATAAAAATCATTATAATAGCATCAAAACATATTTATCTAAATTTATAAATCAAGCTGCACAAAACAAATTACTGGATATTGGATACAAAACCAATCAAACCAAAAAACAAAGTATTGCTACCAAAAAACAGCAAAACTGGCCCTACATTCAGCCTCAAATTCTCCTAAAACTAGGAAAAAGAATCTGCAATGCTGCTCCGAAACTAAACACCTATTAATATCACGGTTGTTTGTTGTCACAGAAAGAGAGAAAAGCAATCCCTGTTGTTCTGGCAATGACTTGAGGTTGTCATCATAGAATGAAAACTCAAGGTTTTTCAGAGAAGTGAGATGGCGAAGCCACTTTCCATCCAAGCATTTCATGCATATAGTAAAATAGATACTCTTTCCGCTATTTTTTATTGCGTTAATACGTGTAAATTATGAGCGATATTTTATATAAAATTATAAGTACAAATATTTGTCACTTTTAAATTGTAACAAACCCAACAAATCATGTTTTTCTTTTTCATTGACAACAATAATATAATAACAAATATGATATAAAATCCTTATATTTTTTAATAACATCAACAATATAACATTAATATAGGAAAATTTGTTCGCCTTTTTTATTGTCCTAAAGCGTATAACTTACTAACAATATTTTTTTTATAAATTTTAATTAAAATTATTTTAATTTTGATTAAAATTATAAGTATAGATAATAAATATTTTGCACTTTCATATCATAACAAACTATACTTATCATTTTCAATGATATCAACAATATAATAAATATAATATAAATTCTTATCTTTTTTAATGATACCAACAAAATAACATTTTTATAGTCAAATTTGTTTAAGGGTGTAATTGAAAATCAAAAAGCTAACTCAATACCATGTATTCTTATTATGTGTCTGTCAGTCCGCTCTTTTTATTGCGCTAATGCATATAAATTAAAAACAAGAAAAAGAGCATATAGACTGGCATGGAGTAGTGCCCGTCAACCGCTAATAATAATAATAAATTACGGACAATAGTTTTATGAAATTTTGATTAAATTTATTTTAATTTTGATGAAAATTATAGATATAGATAATAGATTTTTTGAAATTTCATATTGTAACAAACCATACTTATCTTATTCAATGATACCAACAATATAAAAAATATAATATCTTTCATAAAATATCCTTAAAAAAAATATCTTTCAAAATATATAACAAATATAATATAAATTCTTATATTTTTTAATGACATCAACAAAATAACATTTTTATAGACTTTAGTAAAAAAAAACACTTTTATAGTCAAATTTGTTTAAGGGTATAATTTGAAGGAGAAAAAGTCAATCCAAAATAACATATTTTCTTTATATATACTATAAATTTCCTATCTTAATAAAATGTTTATCTTAACTATCAAACAAAAATGAGTGAATTCGAACAGCATATTCCCTCTTGAATGCGTACATTAGCTTCACACACACACACATATATATATAAAGGGAAATGTTAACCAGTATTCCTGGGGCACTCTTTAAGACCTTTAAATGGTAACATTTTTTTTTAAATTTATGTAATCAATACACCGAAAATTAAAATATTTGACTTTTTTATGGAATAATTTCTTTTTTTTATGAAATATTTTGCACTTTCATATTGTAACAAACTATACTTATCATTTTCAATGATATCAACAATATAATAAATATAATACAAATTCTTATCTTTTTTAATGATACCAATAAAATAGCATTTTTATAGTCAAATTTGTTTAAGGGTGTTATTGAAAATCAATAAGCTAACTCAATACCATGTATTCTCATTATGTGTCTGTCAATCCGCTCTTTTTATTGCACTAATGCATATAAATTAAAAACAATAGTTTTTATAAAAAAGAATTAACAACTATGCATATAATTTTAATCAAAGTCTAAATTTCATAAAATTATTTATAATTTACACGTGTTAACGCAAGAAAAAGAGCATATAGACGGACATGGAGTGCCCGTCAACCGCTAGTAGTAATAATAATAATAATAATAAATAGTGAAATTGTCTATAGTAGGATAATTTTTTTATGGAGAATGTTAAACAGTGTCCCAAGGGCATTGGTTAAACACCAAAAGAAGTAAGTTTTTATTAAAAAATAATGTAATTATTACTTGATGAAAAATGACCGTTTATATTTTCAAGACAAAAATTTTATTTATGGATTCTTTAACCAGTGTCCCGCGACACCGGTTAACAAGACCCTTTTTTTATTAATCTAGATTCACAACCAAACAATCAAGTCTCTAGGAATGAGGCAAATTTATTATTCCGATACAAACTCAAGGCTAACAACCATCCAATATTATTTAAAAAATAAATAAATCAAGTCACCCAATATGTGCTTATCAAAACAAAATAAAAAAAGCCACCAAATATGTATATCAAATACTAAAGTAAAGAACATCAAACACATAAATTGAAAGACCATGCATACTAAAAATAACTATAACACAATAGCAACCCTTCGAAAGAAACTGTAGTCTAAAACAAAAAGTTTAGGACAACAGCAACGAGAATAGAGAAAGTAGCAACCAGAGGAGTATGAGTGTCTCCGCTGACAGAGGAAGTAGGAGTGTTTCCCGATACCAGAGGAGTAGGAGAAGGAGGAGATGGTCCTTGTGAAGAGGCAGAGACTGTAACGTTTAGCTTTTGGCCACTGGCACAATGACCTTGGATTGAACATGTAAAATAGAATACCCCAGTTCTATTTAGGGTGAATCTTACTGGTGATGTATCTAAGACTTTGATATTCTGATTCAAGTTGCAATTGTCAAAGTTTGTCTGGTTTAGTTCAACAACAGTGTGGCGTCCGGCGACAAAGTTGAAAACTGTAATGGCAAAGTACAGTAACAAATCAGACACTATTAAATAATCTATAGCCTTGATATATCAAACTTCTATCACATCTTATGCACACACCATATTCAATTATGTCTAAGAAATATTGAAAAATTTCAATGTCATGGCAATGTTAAATAATATTTGTATCAAATCAAATTTGAGATTCTATTCGATTTTAGAAGCATATACCCAAAAAAAAAAAACTCACCTAGGACATCGTTTTCTTTGAATGTGATATTGGAGGCCCAATCGGAGTAAAACGAATTGCCACCTGGAGGAGAATTAATCCAACCATTGGTGCTTCCAACAACATGATCTACTGCTTCTGTGCTTCGTAGCATTGCTGCAGCAAAAACAACTATAAAGAGAATTGACATATTCTTTAACTGAGACATTGATACCCTCTTTGACTAAGTGTCAAACTTCAAGGTTCGCTAACTAATGATTTCTTAATCCTTTTTTTTGTCAAGATTTCTTAATCCTTTACAAGTAACGAGAGATATAGTATTTATACACAAATTATAAAAACTGAATTCCCTATTATTATATATCACAACAAACTAATGAAACAACATTCCTATTATTAATGAGTAGCGTTTTTAAATTGTGAACGATCTTTTTTATGAAATTTTAATTTTGATTAAAAGTATAAATAGATGTTTAAGTTGCAACTTTCAAATTATAACAAACCAAACAAATCATATTTATCTCTTTAAAAAAAAACAAATCATATTTATCTATTTTAATGACACCAACCATATAACAAATATAATTTCTTAAAAAAAAACAATATAACAAATATAAATAAATTCTTATCTTTTTAATGACACCAAAATTTGTTTAAGGTTATAATTGGGATAACGCAAAAGTCAACTCAAAATCTTCTATTCCCTTTATATATACTAGTGTTTGCCCGTCTGTTCTATCTTTTTATTGCGCTTATGCGTATAAATTACAGACAATAGTTTTATGAAATTTTGATTAAATTTATTTTGATTTTGATAAAATTATAGATATAGATAATAGATTTTTTGAACTTTCATATTGTCACAAACCATACTTATCTTATTCAATGATACCAACAATATAAAAAATATAATATCTTTCAAAAAATATTCTTAAAAAAAATATCTTTCAAAAAATATAACAAATATAATATAAATTCTTATCTTTTAGAATGACATCAACAAAATAACATTTTTATAGTCTTTTGTAAAAAAAACATTTTTATAGTCAAATTTGTTTAGGGGTATAATTTGAAGAAGAAAAAATCAATCCAAAATAACCTATTTTCTTTATATATATATAGTATAGATTTCCTATCTTAATAAAATGTTTATCTTAACTATCAAACAAAAATTAGTGAATTCGAACAGCATATTCCCTCTTGAATGCGTACATTAGCTTCATGGAATTTTAAGAGTATAACAACCATATATATATACATATATATGATAGCATGTCTGCATACTAAAATATATTATTCAAGAATTGTTTGCCATTAAATTCCATGAGAATCAATAGAAGATGTAGGATTTTATGTGAAATACTCTCGTGAACGTCTTGTTTTTCGGTGTTAGGTTAACCAGTCTAATGGGTCAACAATCTATCATTCTTACTTTAAAAACTTATTAGGTCAAGCTTTAACTAAACCCTAATAAGGTTTTGGTTTTCCCTCCTAAGCATGGATTAAAGGTGTGTGGTGCAAGCTTAAGCCACCTCATTTAATGCTTTTTCAAATTCAAATTTCCCCTCTCATATGTAAATGTCCTTTCATAACTCTTCTTTGATTTGCAAACTACATCACTTAATGCCTTAATAAATATGCTTAACCCTAATTGCTTAACCATTTTCCCTCCTTTGCTCTCTTTAAAAGCGTGCACAACAAGCCAACCAACAACATGCTAATTTCGAATTTCAAATTCCCTTTTCATATGTCATATGATCTTTCATCATTAATAGCACCACATTTCTCAACCTTTCCACTTCTCATAGCTAGCCTCCCACCAACTCTTCAATTAATACACGCGAGTTACCAATGTATCTTCTCCCAATCTTACTCGTAATTCCAAAACGTATAAATAAATTGTCATGTGTCTCTCATTATTATACTTTGAAAAGCAATTGTTGAAAATGGTCCGTTATTCAACCAAGATGCCTCAACGACTAGAATCTTCCTTTTCATCTTCAACAACCTTCACCTCTTCCTCTCCCTCTTCAAGCAGTAACCTCTTCTTATTGGAACCACTCTCAAGAACTAGACTTTTATCCCTCAACACCTGCAACAACGATGCAACATAGGAAACCGAAGACAACGAATATACAATTCGACACTCCAGGCCAGGGATTGAATTTGTAGTTTAAGTTCATAAATCTCTCCAAGTTCATCGCGTTTGTGATTCCACCGATTCTCCTCTCCTCGCAAATCCGCCATAAACTTTGAGCGGCATCTGCAACATTATTTCGGCATATTTTTTGTTTGGAAAATCGTATTGGTAATGTGTTTCAGTTTTTTGTTTGTTAATCATTTTAGTTTATTTATCTGACACATTTTTCTTCCTCAAAATTTTCATTCATCAAATTATTGAATAAATTACATACTTAATTTTATTCTTAATTGTGTTTGTTAGGAAGATTAAAAAAATCCAAGATAAATTTGCTTAGTAGACTTCTGGGTATTGGCAAGAGAAAATATATATGCTACAAACAATGGTTTGATGTCTCCGGAGTTCACCCATTAAATTCTCTACTTCATATATAAAGGTATAAAGTTTTCTATCAGCTTTCACCAATTTGGTCACTTAAATGATAGATATTACTTTGATTTGAAATTTCAAAATGGTTTAATATTTATGTTTGATGTTGCTTTGTTACAGCTGGTTTTTTTATAATGAATGATTCCATCGAGAGATATTGAATGAAACCACGCCTGATTCTCTTCTTCCTTTTGTTAGCTGTGGTTGTGTCTTCCCTCAATAAGTCTCCACTCAATTTTTTTTTTTTATCCATTTGTGTGTTTTTTTAATTTTCTAATTGGGTTTTTTATTTTTGACATGTGGTGGTTTTATTGATACCATTTATGTTTGTAAGTTTGGGATATAGTGAAGAAAATTGTGTCTACCTATTTAGAAGAGACTCATGTCAAGGTGTTAGGCGTAAATTTTGGTACACAATATGAAAGGATGGATTCGACTAGAAATTTGAAGAATCGAAGAGTCGAAGTTCCCATAGAAGCAAGGTATTTCGAGAAGAATAGTTGGAGCAGTGGGCCTAGTGGATTACGGCCCAAATAGCAAAGTCCAGACCCAAGATTTCGAAGCTTGGCGCGCGAGAGAAGAAAATGCTTTGAAGAAGGGGAGAACGTGGGGAACACGTGGAAGAATCCAGAGCGTAGGATCGAAGCAGCAGTTTGATTTTTGCCTCTAGTATATATAGTGATTTCTTAGAAGAAATCGGGGTCGCAATTTTCATATATGAATTTCTCCCAAAATTTCTGAGTATTCATACGATCGAAAGAAAGGAACTCCAAGGAGAAAATGTATGAATTGTGAACCATCTTTTTATTGTAATCATTTTACATTCAATGCAATTTATTTTCATGTTATTTGCATGCTTCTTCTCTACAGTTCAGTTCTTTCATTACGAATGTTTTTTTTTCGACTTTGAAGCAATTCAGAGTTGAAGCATTTTTCTTTTTAGTTTTCTCAAACAAAAAACCATAATCTGTTTATCATTTTGATGAACGTAACAAGTTTTCTGGAAAAGCAAAGCACAAAATTGTCTTAAGATTTCTAGTTGATCTTGCAAGTGTAAAATACTTAAACTAGCGGTTGTTTACCAAATCCCAGCGTAAACAAATTGGCACACCCGGTTGGACGGTTTTGTGCATTGTTTCTTTTTCTAAAATTTGTAACTGCTGTTTTGGGGTATGGCTAGAACTGTTCATATTCACAACTCAACGAACGCTCAAAATTCTAGTTCGATGAGTAGTGAGATGAGTCCTGATTCAGGATCTCCTAATAATACTAGTTCTGGGGCAAGTTCTAGTGGGTCTTTATCTAATTCAACCACGACTAGTATACCAGTTGTGTCGTCTGTAACTAACCCCCAAGTGTCTAGTTTGTTTGAACTTCACCTGTAACTTCGGCTTTCAGGCCGTTTAATTCGAATTTCATTACCAATCCTTTGTATGGGCCTATGCCTCCACCTACACTTGGCTTTTCGACCATGCCACCATTTGACCCAAACAGGTATAGTACCTCTAGGATAAACACTCAAGCTTTAACTAGTTCAACTGTGATGTCTTTGAGACAACAGATGGATGAGAGTAACCATGAAATGGTTAATATGTTGACTCAGCAAATTGATACTGTATTTAACCCATTAATTCAGAGTACCAACGACAGTTACCAAATGTTGGCACATCAGATGGGTCGAATCGCTGATTTTTTCGGTACACCTCCCCCTGCTCCGCCTAGGCTAACCCAGCAGGTCCCTCAAGTGATAATGCCTGCCATGTCTGCCACACCCCAGAACCAAGGCCAGGCATTTATGGCTCATGAACAGCCATTAAACCAAGGCCAGGCGTTCGTGGCACATGAGGAGCCTCGGTACCAAAACGATGTCCTTCGACCACCACAAGTAGTTTTAGTAAATAGAAACCAAGATGCTGATGAGGTAGTTCGAAATGTCCAGAACAATAATTTTGCTGGACATAATAATTTGACTAATCTCGTTGAGACAATTTTAGCCCAGAATGGCCTCAATGTAGGATGTCGAAGGCCAAATTTTGTCTCTGCTTGTCTGAGTATGTGTTAGAAACTGAGTTACCAAGGGGTTGGAAAGTCCCTAAGTATACTAAGTTCGCTGGGGATACTAGTGAGTCTACTGTCGAACACATCGCTAGGTTCTTAGCTGAGTCTGGTAATTTAGCCAATAACGAAAACTTGAGAATGAAGTATTTCCCTAATTCTCTAACCAAAAATGCTTTTACTTGGTTCACAACTCTTCCTCCTCATTCGATTCATACTTGGGCTCAGTTAGAGAAGTTGTTCCATGAGCAATTTTACATGGGCCAAACTAAGATAAGTCTTAAAGAATTGGCCAGTGTTAAACGTAAAACCCAAGAATCTATTGATGACTACTTGAATAGATTTCGATTGCTTAAGGCTAGGTGTTTTACTCAAGTCCCTGAACATGAACTTGTCGAAATGGCTGCTGGTGGTCTAGATTATTCGATTAGGAAAAAACTAGACACCCAATATCTTCGAGATATGTCTCAATTGGCTGATAGAGTTAGACAACTCGAAAAGCTAAAAGCTGAAAAGGTTAGAAATTTTAAGTTTCAGAAAAAGAAGGAAATCACCTTTGTCGATACTTATGATAGTGATTATGAAAATGATATCGAATATTCTGACTCTGATGATAATGGAGTTAATGTGGCTGAGTTAAAGCCAGGGCCTCCATACACTTGTAAATTATTGAGGCATTCGAATGGAAAAAATCCAATCGAACCTAAAAATGATAAATTTGTTGCAAAAACTTATACGTTTGATATAACCAAATGTGATGAAATCTTTGATCTATTGGTGTCTGATGGCCAGATAATTGTGCCAAAAGATTTGAAAATACCACCAATAGAACAAAGAAAGAAACAAGGTTATTGCAAATATCATAATTATTTGGGACATACAACTCATCGATGTAATCTTTTCAGGGACTTGGTTCAAAAAGCATTGAATGAAGGTAGGTTGAAGTTTGCTAATAAGGCCAAACCTCAAATGAAAGTGGATACAGATCCATTGCCAACTGCTGATGCTACTTATGTCGAAGTTTATGACTGCAACATGGTTGATGTGGTTGATCCTGCACCAACGAAGGTTGTCCCTGAAGAGGAATATAAGAAGAAAGTTGAAGAAGTTTACCCTAAGGCTGAAGAAGAATTGATAGACTTCTTAAATAGGTGTAAACTCAATAACTTTGAAGTTATGTTGTGCCCAAGGTGTAGTGCAGTGTGTGATAAGGAGGCCACTGCAGGCCTCAAAAATGTTGTTCCTTATGCTGACAACAAGAGAAAATGGTCGAACACTAAGCAAAAGCAAAAGGGTTGGCCATACCAAAAAGTTGACTGGAACAAGTCTGCTGCTAAGAGTCCTTCGATCCATCAAAGGTTGGGGCCTCAACATACCTTTAAGCCATCGAACAAAGCACCTGTGAATAAATGGGTGAGTGGTCAGCATGTAGCTTTCAACAACAGATCGATGAAAAAGGGGAGTTCAAGCAATGTGAGTGTGAAGATCACTGCTGAAGCCAAAGACACAAAGGTAATTGCTGGATCTCAAAATGCGGAAGTCAATAAGTATGCTTATAGGAACAACTACAAAGGGAAAAATCCTATGACCCGCACCCAGTGGCGTCGGTTTCAACGTAAGAAGAAGCTTGCTACTCAAAAGGTAAGTGCTGGGGGCAATGCAACTGCAGTACAGAAGGTCGATTGGGCTGTGAAGCCAGCAAAGGAGAGACTTGCTCCAATCGTCGAAAGAATAGAGGCTGAGGATGGAAAAAATGAGGAAGATGAGGAAGATTACATGGATGATGATGATCTCCTTGATGATGAGCCAGATTTTGATGTTCTGGTTAATGTCATATCCATTCTGCCAGCGGAATATGATGTCTCAACTGAAGTCAACGAAGAAGAAGAAGACTTCGAAAACTCTGACATGGCTAATCATAAGTCAGTTTGCTACTATGTGATGGGAAATGGCTGCGTTGAAGAACAAAAATACCATGTTCGAAAAGCCACACCTGGGTATGCAAAATCATCTAAAGGCCTTATTTATAAGAGCAAGAGTGAATGATGTACGTATCAACAAAGTCTTAGTTGATGGTGGGGCTGTGGTGAATATTATGCCTCATTTTATGCTGAAGAAACTAGGTTTGTTCGATACTGACCTTCACTCTCACAATGTTGTGCTAGCTAATTATGAAGGAAAGACTGGTCACTCCTTAGGCGCTGTTCAAATGGAGGTGTGTGTTGGGAGTACAGTTAGAAAAACTCTCTTCATGGTTATTGCTGCTAGGCCGAATTACAACCTACTGTTGGGTAGGGAATGGATTCGTGGAGTTGGAGCTGTTCCATCAACCATGCACCAAAGGTTAATTCTGTGGAGAGAGGATGGTTTGGTAGAGAATGTTGAAGCAGATCAGAGTGCTTACATGTCAGAAACTAACACTGTCACTCTCCAAAATTTCGACAAGATTTTGGCTGCCATTGCTCCATGTGGTGACCAAAATGCTGCCTTCTATCCAAATAAAGTGGTGTCTGAGAATGTTTACCACTCTGTTAAATTACATCCAACCCATGGTTTTTGCTGGGAAAGGGAAGCTATTGATAAGCCCTTGACAGAGGATGAATTCCCATCACCTCAGGGATGGGGTGACCTTGACAGTTATGATGATTAAGTCTCCAGCATGGAGTAGGATTACGACATATGCTGCCGAAAACAGAATGAAAATGGTTATGGAAGCCATTGAACTTCAAGAAGACATGGCTGTTGAGGCCAATTTCGATTCACAAAAAGAGTTGGCTGCAAAAGCCAGCGATTCGAATCATGGCAACAAGCAAAGGTTAGATTGCATTTATGATGATGAACCTTTGGGTTTTGAGAAAGATCCAATTAGTTCGAATCAAAGAATGAAGGATCAAGATCCTTTGCAAGAGATTGATATTGGAGATGGCTCTATCAAAAGGCCAACATATATCAGTACCAATATTGATTCAAGCTTGAGAATTAGAGTGGTCGAATTGTTGAAAGACTACAGGGATTGCTTTGCTTGGGATTATGATGAAATGCCAGGATTAAGCAAAGACTTGGTGGACATAGGTTACCTCTTCGACCAGATAAAAGACCGGTGAAGCAGCTTCCAAGGAGGTTTGCTCCAGAAATCATGACAAAGATCAAAGCAGAGATCGAAAGGCTGCTCAAGTGCAAGTTCATTCGAACAACCAGGTATGTAGAATGGTTAGCTAATATTGTTCCTGTTATTAAAAAGAATGGATCTCTTCGAGTTTGCATAGACTTTAGAGATTTAAATAATGCTACGCCAAAAGATGAATATTCAATGCCTGTAGCAGAAATGCTAGTTGATTCAGCAGCGGGTCATGAATATTTAAGCATGCTAGATGGTTATTCTGGCTATAACCAAATCTTCATTGCTGAAGATGATATATCTAAAACTGCTTTTCGTTGTCCTGGTGCTTTAGGCACTTATGAATGGGTAGTGATGCCCTTTGGCTTAAAGAATGCTGGGGCAACATATCAAAGAGCAATGAATTCGATCTTTCATGATTTTATAGAGATCTTTATGCAAATTTATATTGATGACATTGTGGTTAAATCTTCATCTGCTGATGAACATTTAAGTCATCTTAAAAGATCTTTCGAAAGAATGAGAAAATGTGGATTAAAAATGAATCCACTAAAATGTGCTTTTTGTGTACGTGCAGGAGATTTCCTTGGTTTTGTTGTGCATAAAAAGGGCATAGAGATCAACCAAAACAAGACAAAAGCTATCATGGAGACCAAGTCTCCAGCAACAAAGAAACAACTTCAATCATTGCTTGGCAAAATAAATTTTTTGAGAAGGTTCATTTCGAATCTAAGTGGAAAGGCTCAACCCTTCTCTCCATTGTTAAAACTCAAGAAAGATGATGCGTTCAAATGGGGAACAGAAAAGCAAAAGGCATTTGAAGAGATTAAGGCGTATTTGTCAAATCCTCCAACTTTGATGCCTCCCATTCGAAACAAGGAAATGAAGTTGTACATTGCAGCGTCAGATTCAACCATTGGGAGCATGCTTGCTCAAGAAGATGAAAATGGTGTCGAGAAAGCTATTTATTTTTTAAGTAGAGTTCTAAATGATGCTGAAACTAGATACAGTGTAATTGAAAAAAGCTTTGTCTTTGTTTGTATTTTTCTTGTACCAAACTCAAGCAATATATAAAGCCAGTTGATGTTTATGTTTATTCCCATTTCGATATAATTAAGCATATGTTATTAAAACCAATTTTGCACAGTAGAATTGGGAAATGGGCTTTGGCTTTAACCGAATATTCACTGACTTTTAAACCCTTAAAAGCTGTTAAGGGTCAAATAGTTGCTGATTTCATTGCTGATCATTCAGTAATCGAAAGTCCAGTGAATTGTGTTGAGTCTGAACCTTGGTTAGTGTATTTCGATGGGTCCAGACATGGGCAAGGTACAAGAATTGGAATCTTGATAATTTCACCATCGAGAGTTCCAACTAAGTATAAAATTAATGGGTCTTGTTCTAACAATGAAGCAGAGTACGAAGCTTTAATTGCGGGTTTGGAAATTCTTCTAGACTTGGGGGCAAGACACATTAAAATAAGAGGTGATTCTGAATTAGTTGTAAAACAATTAACTAAGGAATATAAATGTATCCAAGAACACTTGATGAAATACTTCGTCATTGCGTTTTCTTTGTTAAAACATTTTGATTCCTATGATATTCAGCACATACCTCGAATCGAAAATCAAGAGGCAAATGATTTGGCTCAAATTGCTTCTGGTTATAAGCTCTCGAAAGAAAAATTCGAAGAGATAATCGAGATTAAAGAGAAATTAGTTTTGAACGAGCCAGTTTCTAGTGAATTGTCAATACCGAAATATTTGGGGGCAGATAAACAAGTTGTTGACAGTCATGAGGATGTCGAAAATGATTTTCAAAACACTGATCTGCACTTCGATAGTTTTGTAGCAGAAATTTTTACCATTGACAATTTAGCTGATAATGATTGGAGAAAGCCAATTGTTAAATATTTGGAAGATCCAACTGGAACTACCGATAGAAAAATTAAATATAGAGCCTTAAGTTACACTATTATTGGAAATGAGCTATTTAAGAAAACCTCTGAAGGAGTTTTATTAAAATGTCTTAGTGAAAATGAGGCATATTTAGCCATTACCAATATACACAGTGGTTCTTGTGGTTCTCACCAGGCTGACCATAAAATGAAATGGTTATTATTTCGACAGGGCTTATATTGGCCTTCTATGCTTAAGGATTGCATAGAATATGCCAAGAGTTGTCAAGAATGTCAGAGACATGCGGGTATTCAACATGTGCCTGCGAATGAACTACATTCGATTGTTAAACCTTGGCCCTTTAGAGGATGGGCTTTAGATTTGATTGGCGAAATCAAGCCCGCGTCGTCAAAAAATCAACAGTATATCTTGGTTGGTATTGACTACTTCACAAAATGGATTGAAGCGGTCGCTCTGCCAAATGTGGATCAAGAAGCTGTGATTAGTTTTATTCAAAACTATATCATTTATAGGTTTGGGCTTCCTGAGACTATTACTACTGATCAGGGAACAATATTTATCGGACGAAAGATGCAAGATTTCGCTGATCAGACAGGGTTTAAGTTGGTAACTTCGACACCATATTATGCTCAAGCAAATGGTCAAGTCGAAGCAGCCAATAAAGCCATCATTGGCTTAATTAAGAAACACATTGCTCAGAAACCAAGGAATTGGCATAAGACTTTAGACCAAGTCTTATGGGCATGTAGGAATTCTCCTAAGGAATCAACTAAGTCAACTCCATTTCGACTAACGTACGGCCATGATGCTGTGTTGCCTGTCGAAATCATGATGCAATCATTGAGAGTGCAAAGACAGATGGAGTTACCTACTGATCATTATTGGAATTCGATGTTAGACGAATTAGTTGATCTAGATGAAGAAAGATTGCAAGCTTTAGATATGTTAATTAGACAAAAAGAAAGAGTTGCTAAAGCTTACAATAAGAAGGTTAAGCCTAAAGCCTTTAACGTAGGAGATCTGGTCTGGAAAGTTATTCTGCCTATGGACAGAAGAGATAGAGTCTTTGGGAAATGGTCACCAAATTGGGAAGGACCATTTAAAGTTTCTCAGGTGCTTTCGAATGGCGCTTATGAAATCGAAGAATTGACTCCTGAGCAGCGTTCGATTAATATGAATGGTAAGTATTTAAAAAGATATAAACCAGCACTGCAAGAGGTTCGAATAAATCAAGAATAGTTCGAAAACAAAATACTAAAGTGGTAACATGCGAAGATGCCAGTAAAATAAAAGATTCGAATTAAAATGGTGGGTTTTATCCCTCATCATACAAAAGTCTTATCTTGGATTTTTATCCATCATAAAGTGCTAAGATTTTATTCGAATTACAAAAGAAAAAGTGCCACGTTGATCTTGAAGCGCCTTCACTTTGAATCCACTTCTGAGTCTGATGAACGAAGGTATTCTTTGTTTTCATCATAGGTCAAAAGGAATTCTGCCCAATCAGAGTCCGTACTATAAGACTCTGAGGAGGAAACCTGTGGTCGAACCTTTGAAGGTGACTCGTGTATTTTCCCTTCAAGAGGAGGGGAAGCTCTGCAAGTTCTTGAACTTTCGCCCTTGGAAGAAGGTTTCTTTGTCTTTTTTGAGGAATCAGCAATTTTCTTGTTGTTTTTCTTTCCAGACGTTGCTTTCTTTCCAATGGTGTTCTTCGCAATCTGTTTGCCTTTACCCATGATTTCTCTTTCAAAATTGGTGATGGTTGCTATACTATTGTAACTTGCAGAATAGAGTGAGTAAAACGGATAGAGAATGACCATATATATAATGGTAAGATCATTAATAATTCTTCAACCGTTTCATAATTCCTCTCGGAATTCACGCTATTTCAGTTTGACTGTTTTGGAAACGGATGTTTGACTTATTTTGAAACTAGAGCCAATCAGAGATATGGCTTAGTAGTTAAGCGTTTTGTTTGAGGCGCAATCATATCCGTTACTAAAAAGAAGGGTTCAGAGTGTATCACGAAAACCAAGTAAATCTTCGATATTTGGCGTTTTCGAATGCTAAAATAGGCAAAGTGCTAACGAGGATGATTATGGCCCATAAAATTGGCATAAATATAATGTATAAATTTGAGTACAAATGCCACATTCGAGAATAACACGAATTGAACAGTGAAAATGGTGAAATAAAGGTTACTACCGAAAGAGCATTTAAGGTAATACAACCAAATTGTTCAAGAGAATTCGAAAATAACAAAACAATGATGGGTAGAAAAACAAGTTAATCTGCTGAAGTCCAGGATTTGTTGGCTTGTCTGAAGTGGTAATATTGCTCTTTAGTATGACCAAGCTTGCGTTGCAGAACATTGCTTTCATTTATCAAGCGATCAACTTCGCTGCTAACAATTAGCCCATCACTGTAATGTTGGAGGCCTGCATGTGCCAGTTCTTCGATTTTGGACCTAGGTACTTCGATAGCTTGAGTGGCGAAGTGCTCTTTCATCTGTTCCTCTTGAGCTATCTTAGCCTCCAATTCCCGAATTTCAGCTTTCCATTTCGAAATATTGTTTTCGCAGGCAGCCACCTGCAGAAATGCTCCTGCAGACGCGGCTTTGATTTTAGCAGCTTCCTCATTGTAATGGGTGACTTGTTTGAAATGATCTTGCTGAATAGAGAGTTGGGTGTCTCGAAGCTGGACACTACTCCTCAAGGCATGAAAGTTTTTCGCATATTGCTCCAAGAGAGTTTCGGCTTGAGAAACTTTTAAGAACAGGTCTTCAGCAATTTGTGGAGTTTGAAGTTTGCTGAAAAGAGCTTTGATATTGAAGTAAATTGTAGGTTCTCTTTCGAGGAGTTCCAACATGTCTCCATCAATTACCTCTCGTCGAAACCTTAGCTCATGCTCTGCCTGTTCGAGTTGAAGAGCTTTTTCTCTATCAGCCGCTGTGGGAATATATGCACCATGGCTGGATAACAAAGTGTTGAGCGCGTCTTCCGGTGCTAAGTGTTTGATGCCTTGTAAAACTTCTACTGGGAGACAGATATTGGGAATGGATTTCAGAAATGAAGTGTCCTCATCATCAAGTGAATCATCCGTCTTGGTTGTTCGCTCATAGTCAGCACTTGAAGTTATTTCAACACTTTTGGCCTTACCTTCTTGGCTAACCTGAGGCTGGTGGTGACCTTCGGTGGTAGAGTACGCGCCTTCAGGGTTTAGGTCATTTTTCTTGCCAGCATTGGGGGCATCAGACATAGCAGTATCAACTCGAACAGGTGTTGTCTCTTCGTTGACAGGTAGAGTTTTGACTTCAGTTGCTAAAACCTGGTTTTCGTTGGTGGTGTCCATTCAAGGCGGGGAATTGACCAAGTCTTTTGGAGAGGTCGTTGGTGAGGGTTTATCTTTGCTAGCATCAACGTCTTTCGTTTCTTGGTTTTCTTCGTTGGTCGCCTTGTCCTTGCCCTCTTCATTCCCTAGTGTTTCCTTTTCGGGGGAGGTTTGCTCCGCGTCTTGCTCTTGAGGAAAAAGTTGTTAACTTAATCCTTCGAGAACTTGCTTTACCGTACTGTCTGGAGAAGTTTCTTCCACAATAGTTGACATGGGACCATCCTGGAAAATGGAGGAAATAGTCAAATTAGATGCGATATACATAAAGGGAACGATGAAAGTAAAGGGTGAAGGAGTAGTGAATTACCTTTGGGGGTGGATCATTGCCAGCTTTGGAGTGTGGCTGCCCAATTTTTTCGTGTTGTGAGGAAGGAGCTTCTGGGTTCGCCCAGCTGGAAGAAGAAGGGCTTCACTGAGTTTTATCTTTCTTCTTTTTCTTCTTCTGTTTCTCAGCAGATTTTTCCTTGATGAGAGTGAGCGAGGCTTCTTGCCCTTCGACAGTCTCGCCAACAACAGCCTCATCTTGGCTTTCAGTTTTTTCTTGCCTACTCCTCTTTTTCTTCTTGATTTTACTTGGCTTACCAGGCTCGAGTGGTTGTTTTGCCTTTTCGATGGTGCTTGCCATGCTTGCTCCAGCTGCGGACTCAGATTGTTTGTTGGTGTCCTTCGAAGAGGCAGCCACATGTTTTGACTCAGGTTGCGCAGCAGCAGATTGGTTCGTTGTGGTCTGTAGCATAACATTCTATGTTAATATAAGTGCTTTGAATAACGCAACTAACTATCGAAGGAAAGTAAGTGATTGAAAGGTGTTAACTTTTTCATCGTCACTTAGAGCAATCACAGAAGCTCCAAGGTTTAGTTTCTTTGAAGTCCCTTCCGCACCTGTTGGGTTGGTCCTCTTCCGAGTTGTGACCTGAAAAGGGCATAGATCTAAATTGATTAGCCTGTGCAAAATGGTAAACTCCATGTGAAAGGTCAAATAATAAATTCAAATGGCTTACCATCGGTTCCTTTTTAACCTTGACCGGAGGAGCTTGACTCGAGGCATTAGACACCGCCTTCGATTTGCTTCCTAAAACAGGAAATAAGTTTGAACTAAGTTGATAGGTCAAGAAAGGATAGGTCTTGAAAATTTCGAAAGGGACGAAAGTTACCTTTAGAAGTCAACTTTGCTTGAATTGCAGCTGCTGCAGATGGGTTAAATCCTTCTCGAATTTTACCCATCAAAATTTTCTTGTCAACAAGGTGAATGGAATAGTGCAAGTCCCACCATTTCGCAAACTCCCTAGTACAAGAGTGAGAGTTGTCATATTTGAAAGGAGTGATTCCACAACACCTCTTCTCAGCTTCACGGAGGAAAGAGCGGAAAGTTGGCTCAGTCATGCCATAATATCCTAAGCAAATCTCTTTTTCATTAAGGTAAAAGCTTTTGGGTAATAGCTGAGTTAACCCAAATTGTCTTGAAACTAAATTCGGAAAGTATCCTACTAATCCGAACTCTGAAGATGTAATGCCATAACGGCAGGAGATAAGGGTGGGGTTGAGATAAGCTAACCAGATTGCAGTGATTTCCTCCTCATTCTCAGGCAGTGGAGGAAATGGGTGAGCAAACCAGTGAGGTCCGACTTTTCGATCTACAAAAGGAGCAAAACTGCTCTTGAATGTCTTTAGGTTGAGAAAGGCCTCAAAGTATTGTATGAAGAGCTGTTCTGAATCTAGGCCTCTCATTCTTGGAATCATTTGAGATAGCCTTGTGCCTTCAGCTTGGCGCTCACGAGTCGCTTCGAAGCAGGTTTCTGGGAGTATTAAGTCGAGCTCTCGAGGGAAGGTAGCATTTAACCATAACTGGAGAAGCCAAAAAGGGCCATACCCTAAGAAAGTTGACCCAGAACCTGTGAGCTTAATATTTTCACAGGCAGACCTAATGGCCTCATATAGAGCTCCCAGAATAAGGCTCCCCAAGCTAAAAGATTGGCATTCATGAATTTGGATGGCCATAGGGATACACTTTTTGGCCACTTGCAAAGATCTCGTGCAGAAAACAAACTGAGATAGCCAAAGAGTAAGGAAAGCTACATGTTCCTTGTCGTCCACTTCGCCGTCATCTTTTTGATGTTCGTTGATATATTTCGAATAAGCATTCGATGTATAAGATAGCTTGACGTTGTCACTGGATCGAGCAGGATCATAAGTGGCACCATCGGGTCGAAGGCCCGTGATGGCTGCTACATCAAAGAGCGTGGGGGTCATCATCCCCCATTCGAAGTGAAAAGTGTTGGTCGAAGATTCGAAGAAATGTAAAGCAGCGATTAGCATTTCTTGGTGATACTTCACGCCGGTTCGAGAAAGTTGGACCAGATCGAAAATCCCATAATCCTTCCAGATATCGCCATAGTTGCTTTCGACCCTGTCCAACCAGTTAAGGTATTGTTGAGTCGCGGAAGGTGCAGACCTGAAGACTTTGTTTGGATACTTTATATAGTTAAAATTATAAGGTTCATCCAAAAAGGCCCTAGGGCTGCAAGGTTTGTAGAGAGGGAAAATAGACATGGTTTCTGTGTTCCGGTTCTTGTCATCTGGTTTAGGACCACCAAAGGCGTAAACGGTTTTATTGAGAGAATAAGGAAAAATAACCTGAGTTTCCCAGATTTTCTTATGCTCAAGCTTAAGAGTTGGTTCTGGTACTTGGTCGTCCCCATAAGCACTGATCGTGATGTCTGACCATTTCCCAGCCATTGGGAGTACTTCTTTAGTTCCAGAACCTGACGCCATTGATGGGGTTTTAAGGTTGTATTTACGGAAAAGGGGTTAGGGTTTGGAATATGAAATTCAAGAAATCCGAAAAGTCTCTGTAAAATGATGCGACAATCGCTGAGAGTTTATAGTAGATTCTGATGCTTTGTGAAGTTTAAAGTTTGCAAAGTAAATGGATAAAATGGAAGAAGAATGGTTGGAAAGGTTGTGAAAAGGTTTCATCAACTTGAGTGACTCTATTTATAGGGTTAATAGAGTTTGATTTTTAATAATAAATCAAAATGAAAAGTTCACTCTTTCAACTTCCGGGTTGGCCACGTGTCCCACTCTCGCCAAAAACCAGGAGATCATGATGAGTGGAGGAGAAGAGACGTTTTGAAAAAGGTCATGATTGTCTTTCTGACGTTAGCACTGTCTTTGGAAAGGGTGCAGCGGTGAATAAAAAAGTCTTTCAAAAACGCCATTTTCTTATTCGACAAATTCAATCGAAATTGGCATTTTTGGGGGGCAATTTGTTAGGTAAATTTTGGTACACAATATGAAAGGATGGATTCGACTAGAAATTTAAAGAATCGAAGAGTCGAAGTTCCCATAGAAGCAAGGTATTTCGAGAAGAATAGTTGGAGCAGTGGGCCTAGTGGATTACGACCCAAATAGCAAAGTCCAGACCCAAGATTTCGAAGCTTGGCGCGCGAGAGAAGAAAATGCTTTGAAGAAGGGGAGAACGTGGGGAACACGTGGAAGAATCCAGAGCGTAGGATCGAAGCGGCAGTTTGATTTTTGCCTCTAGTATATATAGTGATTTCTTAGAAGAAATCGGGGTCGCAATTTTCATATACGAATTTCTCCCAAAATTTCTGAGTATTCATACGATCGAAAGAAAGGAACTCCAAGGAGAAAATGTATGAATTGTGAACCATCTTTTTATTGTAATCATTTTACATTCAATGCAATTTATTTTCATGTTATTTGCATGCTTCTTCTCTACAGTTCAGTTCTTTCATTACGAATGTTTTTTTTTCGACTTTGAGGCGATTCAGAGTTGAAGCATTTTTCTTTTTAGTTTTCTCAAACAAAAAACCATAATCTGTTTATCATTTTGATGAACGTAACAAGTTTTCTGGAAAAGCAAAGCACAAAATTGTCTTAAGATTTCTAGTTGATCTTGCAAGTGTAAAATACTTAAACTAGCGGTTGTTTACCAAATCCCAGCGTAAACACAAGGTATTTGGTGTTACACGAAAGTTCTGTTTGTTTAGATTCTGTATGTGGTTTCATATCACTATTATTGATTCACAAATTTTGATGTTTTAGCTTGCAGACTACCCTTCTGCATACCATCTTTGCCATCGATCAAATATTGCAGGTTGATTGTACATTTGTGTAATGTATCTCTTTTATATGTCTTTACTAATTTAGGTGTTGTTGACAAGGTATGAATAAGTTGTAAAGTATCCTTCTAAACAATGGTACTAGCTTAAAACTGGTGATGTATTTGTTTGGTACTGGTTTGTTTTCAATCCGTAGAACTTGGATACTAGCAATGATCAATATGTGTTTTGATTAAATAAAATTGTTTTGTTCTTTTATTTTTAGTTTTTTTTAAGTCTTAATAATGCACTTTCATACTTCTCTTTAAGTTCATTGAACTTAGTCATGCTTTAAATTAAGCAATACCTATCTTTATGCTTTTCTTCGCTGCAATTTCATAATGAATTTAAATATACTCTTGCTTTTTATTTCCATGACCAGTCAAGTTAGTAATCTAAAACTTCTTTAAAAAGTTTGTAATCTAAAATATGAAACTAAGTTGTTCATCATGATGTGTTTCCCTTCTAACCGAGAAGTTTATGATCTCCCATATATGTTAAAAGATCTTCCATTTATTTTTTCTGTCATCCACAAGCAATCTTTTAACATAACATCAATGAAAGATCTTTCATGTTATGAAGCTGCAAGATTCTCAAGCAAATGAATTTTAAGTGGTCGTGTGAAAGCAAATGAACCTTGATCAACCTATGCGCTGCAGTTTGGCATGAGACTGAGGCAAATTTGTAATTTAGTAGTAGTTTATTGTTATATGACTGCTACTGAGACAAAATTGTGTTGGTTTTGGAATAATGTCTAAATGTATGCCTATGTTTATAATTTAGTAGTAATTTATTCAGACTTTCTTATTTGTTTTCATATATTGATATTGATATGTAACTATATAATATCTTATTTTGGATTTTGAAAAAGACAATACACTTAAGTAGTGTGTGAGTGTGTAAACAACCTATCCCTTAATGGTCCTCTATACATGGCTCTATCATGAAAAATCGATACATTACCTCATTCAAGTAATTTGTGGATGTAAGTTGAATATCTATCTCTTTCCCATTAAAGTGCCACAAATTATTTTGTGATTTTACAGACTATATAAGTTGTACCATTGATTCCTAATACAACTACGGTAAATCTATAATTTTTTACAATAAACCTATGTGTTGGAATTGCAACTACAGTAATATATCTTAAAATTATCTAGTAATTACGGTTGAGTTGGTTGAAACAAAAATATTGCCCAAGTAACTTCTGTTGCGTAGATTCAACTAAATTGTACTTACAAAAGATGTAGTGTAATTATTTATGCGAGTTGTCGTCGGCCCCAAGAAAAACACAACTTGGCTGAAAAGTTACATACCTGTGATGGTAAATATGTGGTGATTATAAAGTAATTTTCCATGTGGATAATAGGATGTCCGAAGGTGACTATTATTTGACAGGACTTATCACCAATGTTTGATCATTGCATTGAGAGTACCGCTTGCTGTTAATTTTTTTAAAATTCGAAGATTGTAAATTAATGATGTGTTTGGTATCTTGTTTAGGTCTTTTAATATACAAATACAGATGCACATGTCTCTATAATCTTTTATTGTCATGTGGGATGATGTTTGTGAGTGTAAACTTATTTATATATCTAAGAGTCTACATTCACATATATTATGGTAAACATGTGACAATTATAAGAATTTATTCTTTGTCAAAGTAAATTGTCATTGTTTGATCATTGCTGTAAAATACCATTAGCAATTGATATTATTGTTTAAAGACTTGATATTGATGGTGCACTAGGTATTTTGGTGAGTGCTTTTACTACTCTTGTTCTCTTTAAAAGCTAATATAGTTTATATATATGTTAATTTGAGTTAAATTTTTAACTCTATAGGAGTTAAAGAATAATATTGATATTGTTCTTGGATCTAGACCTTAGATAGTGGTGAAACTCACATTCTCTAACAAATTCATCACCTAATGTGAGAATCAAGTTTGATAAGTAAGTATACAACAAGTCTCATAGGTCACATGTGATCATAAAGCTAAAATATCATATATATTAGAGGTGTTGTTTAAGATGACAATTTTTTTTGTCATATTTCTTTTCTTGAACTAAGGTGGTTTTAAAGCAATATAGAGAAAGACAAGCTCTCATTGGAAAGTGATTATTTCATTAAGATTATTAGGCAAAGAAAATATTAGGAGCACATTATGTAAATATTTAATCTTGCTGAGACACTATAATTTTGACTATCATATGACTTGTTCGAAAATTCAGTAATTTCGACTATCATATGACTTGTTCAAAAATTCAGCATTTAGTACTCTCTTTGCACATTTAAGTTTATAACTGTTAAAGTTAGAAATGATTCTTTAAAGGATCAATTCATAAAGTGTGCAAATAAAGAAAAGCTGAAGCAAGAGAAAATAAAATAGTCCCCATTCGGAAAATACCTCAAAAGATAAGGGCAAATAAAGAAAGATAATCTTGACTGACTTATGTCCAATGATGTTGAAAGATATATCAATTTAGAATGGACAAAGTAGATAGAGATTATTTTATTCATTTTTGAACTATTTTTAGATTGTAGTTACTAGCTTATTTTTGTATTTAAAAGACAATTTGGTGAATCGTTATTTGAATTAATTTTTGTTTTAGTTTCTCTTTGAATAAATCAAGATATTTTGAGTTTTATTTTCAAATGATGATTCAATGTGTCATTTAAGTTCAATTATTAGAGTCAATTCAATTATGACTTGTGACATTCTATATTGTTTAAGGGTTTGAAAACTGTAAGTTTTTCGTCCCACAAATTAAGAAAATTTTGAGACATAAATTGTTAAGTTTTCTTGAGGATATTGAGTTTGGGGGAGAGATATGGTAATAGAACAAAATTGAATGAGAAAGAATTGGTTCTAAACTAATTCATATAGTTACTATTATTATAGTATGTTCAGATCCTCATGAGGACATTATTGTTATTCCTCTCAATAAAGTTAAAAAGTTAATTCATATAGATCAAACTCAACACCCTCAAGAACTAGGCCATCTGGTGTCAGAATTGACTGATAAGAGAAATTTTATTTAGTATATTTGAAAGACTCTATTAAGACAGTCATGATACTAGTTTGCTTCTTATAATTTTGGAGCTACATAAGATGATGTCAATACAATGTTCCTTAATGGTGACATTAATGATACAATATGGTGTAACCGAATAAAACTTTTGTGTCAATAGATACAAAGTAGATGGTTTGCAAAATCATGAAATCCACTTAAGAGTTAAGAAATTTGTCTCTTTATTGTTATCACAAATTCTCATAAAGCATTTGTCTCATTTGGTTTTGAGATAATATTATGAAGATTTGTGTATTTAAGCAAGCTCGTGAGTAAATTAATATTTATATTTTAATGTGTCGATTTTATTTTATTTAGTCAACTATGATATATGTTAGTTATGTGAAACAAAGAAAATCTCTAACAAAATTTTAGCAATGAAAGATCTTGGGGACACCTCTTTTGTATTAGGCATTCAGATACTTAGAGATACTTCTCAAGGTATCTTTCAGATGATGTCACAAAAGAGTTATATCAATAAAATTGAAAATAAATTGACGTTAAAGATAATAAATTATGGGTGACCCCAATCACCGAGAGAGACTTTTCAATCTCAAATATTGCCCAATGGAAAATTTATATTCAAAAAATTAAGTATTTTCCTATGTTTTGTGTATAGGATTCTTATGTATGATCTTATTTATACGCGTTTGGAAAAAGCGTATATAACCCGATTGCTTGGCAGATATTTGAGCAATTCAATGCTTGAATTGTTGAACAAGCAACCATACAGATTTTTAAAGAGAACAAAAGAGCTTATACTCACATCAGGGATCTGACAATTTGAAGATCATTAGTGTGTTAGACTCTGACTTTTGGATGTGTGTATATAATACACATCCTAACTCAGGAAATGACTTTAAGTATTTATGTCACTTGGTTGCATAGTAAAAAGGCATTGAAAGACCATGTAAGTTATATAGTGACATAATGTAGTCATATAATGTTTTAATAACAAAGTTTATAAGGTTCATTACCTTATAAATTATTGTTGTTAAATGATAGAACATTAGAGACAAATTTTATGTTAGCTGACCCACTAATCAAAGACATGACACCAAAGGTCTTTCATATGATTGTTGTCATCAAGGATGTCTTGGATTAATGGGAGTCTCTTTTTATTTTATGTTCTATACTTTTGTTTTTGTATCGATACAAGCTTTATGGTATGATTTTCTGCAGAAATAAAGTTCATGAGGTTATGTTTATTATAACCATTTATGTATCATTTTGTGCAAATATTAAATTTGCAAACTTTGGTTTTGATCTCACTAAAGTTTTCTGTTGGACCAGTTGAAAATAGACATGATTTAGAGATCACATTGCATGAAATTTCCATGTCACTCATCCATATCGATCTATGTCATCAAGTGTATTGATATGGTGGTCTCCGGGGTTCCGTCACGTTATACGACAATCACGACAGCCGCGGTGGTCCCATTATTAAAGTATTAGGTGGACAAAATTGAAAATTTGAAATCTAAAGGTAAATAGCATTCAGACGCACCCCTAAAGAATTCTGGTATAATTATTAAGATATGTAGCCCAAGTGAAAGATTGTTGGAATATTTTATTATTTAATTATATTCTGATATCATTATGTGGGCAAATATCGTAATAATAATTATATTAGTTATTTATCAATTGTGAGCCTTAATTGATTAGTGATCAAATTAAGTAATAAGGTGTAACACCCATATAAAGATTGCCTAGGATCTTATACGAGTATTAAAATTTCGTACTGGATACATTAATTTACAATATTAAAAGTTCGTTCAGAATATTACATCACATAGTAATATTACAACCCAAAGTTTATACAACATTTCTCTGATACATGTACATAATAAGTACAACATCACATTACAGATAAACTGTAAAACATATAAAATCAGCACGATCAGTCCAAAGCTTTCTCCTTACCCTTGTTGTGTGCTGCCTGTGATCCTGCCTGTGAACCTGCACCAGAAGGAATGGGATGAGACATAATGTCTCAGTGAGCTCTACCCAACCTACTGTTGGCAACCACAGGGAACCTAGGGTTGCCATGCCTACCTTGGCAATCTAGGGGAAATACTATGATCGCCAAGTCTTTAATTCTATCCTCAAGGATATAAACCACCTATGACTATAACTATAATCTTCCTATAACTGTAAATCCACCTGTAACTGTAACTGTAACTTTGACTATATCTATGAAACATAATATATATAAAGGTGTTTTATGTTAGCTGTTAGCGTTGAACAAACATTATCTGAGTTCATTTTACGGAGTGCGGCCCGGGTGGAGTAACCCCGAGGTACATCTCCCTATAACCCGGTGAAATTCCTATCATATCAGGCTAACACCGGACTCCACTATGAAACGTGTGGACAACCCTCTCGGAGAAGTCTCATCCGGCGAATCCCGGAGTCTGCTGAACACGCCCTATAACTGTAAAACGTGCGAACACGCCATTAACTTTGATATATTATTCTTTAACTTTAATCATATAATAATAATCATATAACATTCAACCTATAACTTAAGATTCTTGGCTTATCGTTCTCATAAGCCACCTATTAATTGTTGGAGAACTACTCTATAAACTTAACTGAAACTATGATTGTCGAAGCATTCCTATTACCTTTGTATTCTAATCCGAATACATCTATAATCTGGTTTACCTAAAGTAGGTTCTTGACTTCTCAAGTCGTATGCCTTACTCTCATACTCTTAATTCTTGTTTTCCTATCAAGGATTCGACATATCGTTGTCATATGCCGCTATTAGAGCTTACCTATACATTTAACCTTAGCTCTCACATTTTCCAAGCCTTGCGTAATCCTTGCTCCTATACTTTCTCAACCATTGGAAGCCTTTAGGATGAGTTAAAATGGTGGTTAATGTTTCTAAAAAGTATTAGGAGAAAATAGTTGCAAAAAGCCATGCCCGCGCGCACCAGAACCCCCAGAACAGCTCAACTGTGTTGTGCTGTTCTGGCTTGGTCGCTACAAGCGACAGGCTGGTCGCTACAAGCGACGGTAGGCAGCGCAAAATGCTGTCTGGTCGCTACAAGCGACGGCTGGTCGCTGTAGCGACCATGACAGTACAGGACTTGTCCAAAATCATGTTTTTCCACCATTTTTGCTCAAACAAAGATACCCAAGCATCCCAAACATGTTAGGATTGATTTTCTATTACAAAATGACAGTTTAAAACACATAAGGGCAAGGAATTAGCAAGCAAGGAATTAGGGTAAACTTTCTATAACTTTGCATAAAATTGCAAAACTCATAAAACTCACTCTAGGTGGGTTCTAAAACCCAAGATGAGCTCACCTAGAACTGGTAATAAGTTGGCTAAGCTCTAAACCCTAAGCTTCCACTTGTGAAATCCTCCTTTCCTTAGTTTTTCCTTAGCTTCTCTTGTTCCAAGTTTTTCCCAAGACTTTGATTGCTTGAATCACAAGAGTTTTGGAAGAAATTGATGGAGTAAGGGTTGATGAAGGTGAGGGGCGAAAATCTAGTGAGAGAGGGGAGAGATTTCAGATTTTTAGAGAGAGGAAATATGTGATAAATATGAGAAAAACTCATATTTATCCATTTTAGTCCTTGTCTCTATATTTACAACTTTGCCATTCCAATACGTTTAATCCCTGTAACACTGTTAAATGTCTCGTTTAAGCGGGATATTACACTCTACCCCCCTTAAAGAAATTTCGTCCTCGAAATTTAGAAATTACCTGTAAACAGATGCGGATAACTCTCCTGCATCTCTGATTCCAATTCCCATGTAGCTTCACCGTAGGGAGAACCTTTCCATATAACTTTAACAATTGGAATCTCTTTGTTCCTCAATGTCTTGACATCACGTTCAATAATCTATTCTGGTTCGGGACGAAATGTCAAATCCGATCTCAAGTCAATGGTTTCCAACTCTACTGGTTGAAAAGGATCCGGAATGAACTTCCTTAACTGGGAAACATGGAAAACATCATGTAATCCTGACATAGCCGGTGGCAGAGCCAACTGATAAGCTGCTGGACCGACCCGTTTAAGTATCTGAAATGGCCCAATGAATCTTGGACTCAATTTCTTTGTCCTGTAAACACCTCGTAATCCCAACTTAGGAGTAACTTTCAGGAAAACATGATCTCCCACTTCGAACTCTAGAGGTCTTCGCCTCTTGTCCGCATAACTCTTATGTCGACTCTGAGCAGTTCTGATTTTATCCTGAATGGGTTTAATCTTTAAAGTGGTCTCCTGAATAATCTCAGGTCCCAGAATACTTTTATCCCCAACCTCTGACCAACAAAGTGGTGTCCTACACCTTCTGCCATACAATGCCTCATAAGGTGTCATTCCAATACTAGAATGGTAACTATTATTATAAGAAAATTCAATTAAAGGCAGATGATTATTTCAGCTTCCTCCATCCTCTAAAATGCATGCACGTAGCATATCCTCTAATGTCTGAATAGTTCTCTCAGATTGTCCATCTGTTTGAGGATGATGGGACGTACTCATCTTTAACCTCGTTCCTAAAGCCTTCTGAAAAGCTTTCCAAAAGTGAGAAGTGAAAATAGGATCTCTATCGGAAACAATACTGGTTGGAACACCATGCAGTTTCACAATCTCTGCTATGAACAATTCTGCATACTGAGCAGCCCTGTACGTAGTCCTAACCGGTAAAAAGTGAGCAGACTTAGTTAACCGGTCGACAACTACCCAAATTGAATCATGTCCTTGTTGAGTTCGAGGTAATCCTGTTACAAAATCAATAGATATCTCTTCCCATTTCCACTGAGGGATTTCCAATGGTACTAGCATCCCAGCAGGTCTCTGATGTTCAATCTTTACTTGTTGACACACAATACATCGGGATACAAATTCCACAATATCGGTCTTCATCCCAGGCCACCAATAATCCTTCTTTAAATCTTGATACATTTTAGTGGTACCTGGGTGAATACTGAAACTACTCTTGTGTGCCTCTTCCAAAATTAAGCTTTTCAAATCAGCATCATTGGGAACACAAATCCTACCTTCAAACAGCAGAATACCATCCGATGCCCTTGAAAACTCTGATTGTTCGATCCTTCTTTGAAGGTCCATATCAAATTCTTGAGCCCGTGCGATTCTGGACCGCAAATCACAAGTGACCTCTAATCTTTGCAACAAAATGCCATCATTCAACTCTGTGACACTGAGATTAAGATCTCTAAATTTCTCGTACAAGCCACAAGTGTGCATCAACACTTCTGCTTTCATCAAGGATTTCCTGCTCAAGGCGTCAGCAACTACATTCGCCTTTCCTGGGTGGTACTTTAACTCAAAATCAAAATCTTTTAAGTACTCCATCCATCTTCTCTGCCTCATGTTCAATTCCCGTTGATCGAACAAATACTTTAACTTTTGTGGTCACTGAACAAGTCAAATTGTGCTCCATATAAATGGTGCCTCCATACTTTCAAAGCAAAAACTATCGCTGCCAACTCAAGGTCATGAGTAGGGTAATTCTCCTCATGAGATTTAAGCTGCCGAGAAGCATAAGCTATTACATTTCCTTCCTGCATGAGCACACTACCCAGTCCTTTAGAGGACGCATCACAATAAACAACATATTTCTTCTCGGGATCCGGTATTGCTAGTACTGGGGCCTTGGATAATTTCTCCCTCAAGGTCAGGAAACTTTCCTCACAATCTTCGTCCCAGAAGAAAGGCACATCTTTTCTCGTGAGGCATGTCAAGGGCAAAACAATCTGTGAAAACCTCATAATAAATCTTCGGTAGTAACCTGCTAAACCCAGGAAACTCTAAACTTCAGCTACATTCACTGGTCTGGCCCAATTAAGGACAACTTTGACTTTAGATGAATCTACTGACACTCCTCCTTTAGAGATAATGTGACCCAGAAACTGGATTTCCGACAACAAAAATTCACATTTGCTGAATTTTGCATATAACTGATTTTCTCTGAGAATGTCCAAAACAATTCTCAGATGCTGCGCATGTTCCTGTGAGTCTTTTGAATAGATTAAAATATCATCAATGAAGATCACCACAAACTGATCCAGATAAGGCTGGAAAATTCTATTCATGTAGTCCATAAACACTGCTGGAGCATTAGTCACTCCAAACGGCATGACCAGAAATTCATAATGTCCATAACGTGTCCTGAACGCCGTCTTGGATACATCTGACGATTTGATGCGAATCTGGTGGTATCCCGATCTGAGATCAATCTTTGAAAATACTGCTGCTCCTTTGAGTTGATCTAAAAGATCATCAATTCTCGGGAGTGGATACTTATTCTTAATTGTTACTTTATTCAGCCGGCGGTAGTCGATACACAATCTCATACTACCATCCTTCTTCTTAACCAACAACACTGGTGCACCCCAAGGTGACACACTGGGCCTGATAAAATGTTTCTGAATTAAGTCTTCTAACTGAGACTTCAATTCCTTAAGCTCTGACGGTGACATTCTATACGGCGCCACGGATACTGGCTCCGATCCTGGGATGAGATCAATAGAAAACTCAACTTCTCGTTCAGGGGGTAAATTGATTATCTCAGAAGGAAAGACATCTAGATAATCACTAACAACTGGAATGTCACGGGGACTCAACTCTAATTCTGAAGTCACAGTAACCATTACATAAAAACCCTATCCTGAGCACACATAAGCTGAGTAAGCTGATGAGTGCGATTAATTAACTCTGATAATGCCACACCTTCAGTCGTATCATCTGTAGGCATAAAAATACACTTTTCCGCACATCCAATGTACACATGATTAGCAGAAAGCCAATCCATTCCTAGGATCACATCAAGTTGTATCATGGGAAGACACACCAAGTCTATGTAGTATGTCTTGCTAGATACAGTGATCGGACAATTCTCACATATAAAACTAGCTACAACTCCACCTTCTGTAGCGGTAGATACCGTCATAGGAGGAATCAATTGTGACATAGTTAACTGAAATGTTTCTACACACTTGTATGAAATAAAGGAACATGTTGCACCACAATCAAAAAGTACTTTAACTGGATTCTGGCCTAGATAACACATACCAGCAATTAAGTCTTCATTGGCCAAAGCCTTCTGGCCATCAAGGGAATACACCCTGCCTTTACTTATAGTAGTCCCTTCAGCTCCACTCTTATTCTTTCTTTCTGGACAATTTGCCAACACGTGCCCCGGCTGCCTACACCCGAAACACACACCTGTACGCCTCATGCATTCACCGTAATGCGATTTCCCACAGTATTTACAAGTGACATTCGCCTGTGGTGAAAATGACTGTTTGCCCCTCTTAGGAGAGCCCTTAGGCTTATTCTCTTGGTACCTATCTTGAAACTTGCCCTTTCTCTTTTCATATGCTGCAGCTTTCTCTTTAGCGGTCTTGGCAAAACCCGCTTCAGCAACCAAACTGTCGTGAACCATTTCATCATAGCTGGTATTCCTTTGAAGGCTCACTGCCGTATCAATTTCACCTCTCAACCCACACCTAAACTGATTCATCTTCCAGTTCTCATTACCTGCATACTCGTTGTGAGAGGAGTAGTATGACAACTCTTCAAACTTCTTAGTAAACTCAGTGACTGACATGCCACCTTGTTTCAATTCAAGGAACTCTTGTTCTTTCTTTACTTTATATGACATCGGTATATACTTCTCTAGCATTGCTTCCTTGAAACTTTCCCAATTAATCTCAATGTCATTTGCTATCATCCTGCGCTGAGCAGATTCCCACCAATCTTCTGTTGCGCCTCTGAACTGATTGGTAGCTAACAATACCTTACTTTCTTCTGGGCACTCCGACATTCGGAACACTTTCACAATCAGTTTTAGCCATCTCTTGGCTTCTGGAGGTTCACCTTCCCCATTAAACTCAGGAGGGTGGTTTCTATTAAATTCCCGGTAGGACGGGTTTGCCACGACTGGTGGTGGTGTCTGTTGCTGAGCACCTTGTCCTTGGTGCATCATCTCCATCCATTCATGCTGAGTTTGAGCCTGTTGTTGGGCTTGCTGCTGCATCATAAGCATCATCTGCTGATGCTGTAATGCAGCCTGAGCTTGCTGCTCTTGATACTGTTGTTGCAACGCCTGCTGCTGTTGCATCATTTGAGCCCAAAAATTCATATTAGGATCTCCTCCGGCCTCCTCAGCATTGGCCTGATTTACTCTAGGCCTTCCAGGACCTCTTCTTCTCCCGGACATCTTATCCTAACTGTCATACACAAGTCAAAGTGATCAGTTTCAACCAGACATAACATTTAGAATAATGTGCTGGATCCAAGAGATCCACAAACTTGAATTGTATTTTAATGACCCAAGGCACGGTCTGAATCGACCTGCTCTGATACCAAATTGTAACACCCATATTAAGATTGCCTAGGATCTTATACGAGTATTAAAATTTCGTACTGGATACATTAATTTACAATATTAAAAGTTCGTTCAGAATATTACATCACATAGTAATATTACAACCCAAAGTTTATACAACATTTCTCTGATACATGTACATAATAAGTACAACATCACATTACAGATAAACTGTAAAACATATAAATTCAGCACGATCAGTCCAAAGCTTTCTCCTTACTCTTGTTGCGTGCTGCCTGTGATCCTGCCTGTGAACCTGCACCAGAAGGAATGGGATGAGACATAATGTCTCAGTGAGCTCTACCCAACCTACTGTTGGCAACCACAGGGAACCTAGGGTTGCCATGCCTACCTTGGCAATCTAGGGGAAATACTATGATCACCAAGTCTTTAATTCTATCCTCAAGGATATAAACCACCTATGACTATAACTATAATCTTCCTATAACTGTAAATCCATCTGTAACTGTAACTGTAACTTTGACTATATCTATGAAACATAATACATATAAAGGTGTTTTATGTTAGGTGTTAGTGTTGAACAAACATTATCTGAGTTCATTTTACGGAGTGCGGCCCGGGTGGAGTAACCCCGAGGTACATCTCCCTATAACCCGGTGAAATTCCTATCATATCAGGCTAACACCGGACTCCACTATGAAACGTGTGGACAACCCTCTCGGAACCCCCAGAACAGCTCAACTGTGTTGTGCTGTTCTGGCTTGGTCGCTACAAGCGACGGTAGGCAGCGCAAAATGCTGTCTGGTCGCTACAAGCGACGGCTGGTCGCTGTAGCGACCATGACAGTACAGGACTTGTCCAAAATCATGTTTTTCCACCATTTTTGCTCAAACAAAGATACCCAAGCATCCCAAACATGTTAGGATTGATTTTCTATTACAAAATGACAGTTTAAAACACATAAGGGCAAGGAATTAGCAAGCAAGGAATTAGGGTAAACTTTCTATAACTTTGTATAAAATTGCAAAACTCATAAAACTCACTCTAGGTGGGTTCTAAAACCCAAGATGAGCTCACCTAGAACTGGTAATAAGCTGGCTAAGCTCCAAACCCTAAGCTTCCACTTGTGAAATCCTCCTTTCCTTAGTTTTTCCTTAGCTTCTCTTGTTCCAAGTTTTTCCCAAGACTTTGATTGCTTGAATCACAAGAGTTTTGGAAGAAATTGATGGAGTAAGGGTTGATGAAGGTGAGGGGCGAAAATCTAGTGAGAGAGGGGAGAGATTTCAGATTTTTAGAGAGAGGAAATATGTGATAAATATGAGAAAAAACTCATATTTATCCATTTTAGTCCTTGTCTCTATATTTACAACTTTGCCATTCCAATACGTTTAATCCCTGTAACACTGTTAAATGTCTCGTTTAAGCGGGATATTACATAAGGTTATTAGATTTCTAATTGGATAATTAATTAAATATTTAATTAGTTGATATGGACTCAATATGAGTGGATGTCTGGATGACCCATTAACAGAATAATGGGAAACCCTAATGACAAACTCTCTCTACTCCTCATCTGAAGAGAACTTGAGGAATAAAGGTCCCAGTTGAGGAAGAACCAAATTAGCCGCGCTAAACTTGTTGTTTGTTTCAGATCACCACATCTCTCTCTATTTTAGATTGTTGTTTATGAAAGGGTTGTCATCAAAAGCTTCATCCAGGTATTCCTAATACCTAATGATTAATATATTCGATAAATCAAACATGTCGTAGATCTGATCATATTCATGTTCAATGTTTTGTTTGCTTCCGCTATTGATTCATAATGATTGAACATGTTTTATGAAATCTGTTTTTAGTTAGACCTAGTTTTTCCAACACAGCCGTGATATTTAGACATCCACTTTTTTCACACATCTATTCAACACTCAAGTTTATATGTATCTTTCTCTTTCTATCACATTACATATCTATGACATCTATTTTATTATTCTATCTATCTCTTTTTCTTTCATGGTATATTCATACACTTTCCTTTGTAAATAGGTAGTTGCGAGAATCACAAAAAAAATTTTAAGGGATGACATGAAACAACTTAATAACGAGTTAGATCCTATTGTTGAAAACACAAGTTTTGTCAAGGGTTTTCTTCTTCCTTTATGTTTTACTTTCCGTTATACTTAAATACATGGCACAATTTTAGCATTCTAATTTAATAACTTATAATTTTATAATACTAATTCTTATCTAGATATTAGGTTTCTTTAATATACATGAATTTTATGTGTGCAATTTTCTATAAATGATTTTTAATTAGATTTATAACATGATTTTTTTTCACGTATAACTCACCCGTGCGACGCACGGATGCACAATCTAGTTAAATAGCTAAAACGGCTTAAGGAGAAGACCTCTAAGCTTAACATAATCGTTCAGTCCATCACGATCTATTAAGAAATAAAGTTCAATCAAACAATTCATCTAAAACTAATGTTTACTAACAACAGTCCATGTGAAAGAAAAATAAAACGTTCATAATTTATGTTAATAATAATTTCTAATAACTGATTATTGTCGAATCGTAACTGATTAATCAAATAATTAATCTAATGTAACTCCATCACAAAAGTAAGCTTTCGCAGAACTTTTTGCTGTTTAAAAATAAACTTCCATAAAATTTAAGTGTCAGCAAAAATTATGTGTTAAATTTTGTATCCTTGTTTTTTTAAGGATAGTTGTACCCTTGTTTAGAAGTGGATATCTGGTCTCCGACACTTAGAACATCTGTCATTTATTTAATAAGGATTTCAATCTATCAATAATTTTTATTGGAGATTAGAAAAAAAAATAGGTATCTATCAGTTACCGGCAATTATACAATGACTTTTTTTTCAGCAACTAACGGATATCACGATTAAAATAAGAAAGAAAGTAGATAAAAGTTGTTCCGCCATTTCAAATACATGTGATTCTTACTCTTTTCAATTTCTTTTTATTTATTCTTAAATGCACATATTAAAGTATATATTAATGGACATATTTAACGACTCTTTTTAGTTTACTACCATTAGAGTCATTGAGTCCTTAATATGTATTTCTATTTAAAAAATTATAAATAAATAAAGTGTGCGCGCGAGACCTATTTAAGGACTCTTTTTAGTTTACTATCATTGTGGAGACTCTTACATGTATAATAAATATTGTAGTTATGTATGCTATGCGTCAACTTGTCTCAATTGATAAGATCGAATAAGAGCGTCCGCAATTTAGCATCTACACATTTTTAGTACTTAAAAGAATCTCATATGTACACATCACTCATTTATAATATTTTAATAATGGTACTTAATAAATATTCAATCTCTTCAACTCAATACCTCTAACAAAAGTTCTAAATAGATGCCACCAATAACTCTTTATAACATGTATTGGTCTCACATAACTATTTATTTTAATGGCAAATATTGACATATCCCACTTAAGAGAGAATGTTTAACATAAACCTTGGTTTTATTAAGCATTCAAAATTATTGTTCCCGAATGAGGGTATCTCATAGGTATCATGTCTTAAATGGAGAGATTCCCATTCATGATGGTCTTACAATACCAAATAATTGTTGAAGTTTCTTTATAAAAAAAAAGTACTTGTTGAAGTTTTTATTTTATTATTTTACATAATTATTGTTGAAGTTTTATTATTTTTTTGAAAGATATTGTTGAAGCTTTTAAATGATTAACCAGAAAATTATTCCATTTTGATCTTTAGGAACTGGTTGCAAATATTATTATATAATGTTTACAAAACATTACACAAGTTGCCCTTATAGCTCAGTGGTAGAGCGTCAGTCTTGTAAACTGAAGGTCCGTAGTTCGATCCTGCGTGAGGGCAATATTTTTTATTTCTTGTTTCCCGTTCTTACATTTTTCTTTACTTCCGCGATGAAATTCCATAAATCTAATTATATTCTCTTCGGTTTCTACTTTCTACGATAATTCACGACTATATGTAAATATGCCAACAGAATAATACTATTGAGTGATAACAACAATATGAAGCCAAATTTGAATGAAAATATGAAATCTTATGAGTTTGATTGACATCTTTATAGGAAGATGGAACCAAGTGACATAACCAGTTAGAGAAGAAACAATGTGGAGAGAGATACTTTTGTAGTGTATTTAAATGCCAGATTTTGATCCTCTCATGGACGTATGGAATATAAATGGTTTATGTTGATGACATTGCCGATAAAACTCGTTAAGTCTTACAACTTTAATAAAAAAATATAAGTGTTTTTCAATGCATTTTAATGACAAGATCATCAATATAACGTTGTCATGTTAAATTCAAATAAGAAAATATCCAAATCCTTAAATATCTTTGATCATGGTCGGCCCCTGTGTGTGTGAGCCTGTGAAGTTGTATTTTTTTGGGTGGCTGTGTTGGTCAGGGAGGCAAATTGGCCCTTTGGACCTCTCACATCCCCTTTTTATTGAGTTTTATTTTTAATGAATAGGAATCGAACTCAGTACTCTGAAATGGTCGACACGTAGATACATTCCGCACGAACCATTTGCTTTAGACCCCTTTGTTATTGCGTTGAGAAAGGGAGTTTATCAGGTTAACTTTTTGATAACATAATTAATGATGTGGATTGTTGTGTTATACCTAATTATTTATTCCATTGAACTTTAAATGTATATTATAGAGATTATTTCTACTTTAATGGTGTCAGTATCACAAATTACTTCTACTAATCAGAAAAAATGTATTCACCCATTGGTTGGATGATCTCAAATGAGCCACTCAACTTAGAGTCCTAGACTATTCTTGAAAGATTGAAAGTAAGATAAGTTACATGAAGTAGCAGAAATTGCAAGGAAAATCATCTCAAACGCCACAATCAAATGAGAACTAAAACCTGAGTTTGCATCAAACCTCACATGGTTAGAACTAGAAGTTGTGTTCCAAGAACATCCTCTCTTGTGGAGAAGCAGATACAATCTCTTCTTCAAGACTTCTCAACACATCACTACTACCTCCAACATTGCACATGTTCTTCACTTCTACAACTTTTCCATCAACATCTGCCTCTGACATTGATGACTTTCTTCTTTGAGAAGATGTGACACTAGGGAATGTTATCCATGAGGGTGCTCTAAGCTCAAACCTTGGATACTCAATTTCAGAAACTGACATATTTGAAGATCTTTGAGATGGTTTCTTGTGCAATCTATTACTTCCTAAAATAACCTCAGAAGGCAAAATTGGTTGATCAATGCATGGACTGCCCATTAACACAGCAAGAGCTCTTTCCAAAGCTGTTGTTACTTTGTCCATTGAAGGTCTATCTTTTCCTCTCATTCTCACACATTTACAAGCTACATTAGCTATCTTTTTCAATGCTTCAAGATCATGAGGAGGTTTTAGAATTGGATCCAAAATTGCAGCTATATCTCCTGATTTGATCAAAGGCACTGCCCATTCAACTATGTTATTCCCTTCTTCATATTGCATCATGTCAATAGCTTTTCTACCACTTAGAATTTCCAAGAGTAGCACACCAAAACTATAGACATCAGATTTTGTTGTGAGGTAATGAAGTCTATAGTATTCAGGATCAAGGTAACCGAGAGTTCCGGCTGGTAGCTCGGCGAGCGGAGAACTACTATCAACAGGACCTAACAATGATAAACCAAAATCAGCTACTCTTGCATTGTGTTCTTCATCAATGAGTATGTTTGAGGATTTAATATCTCTATGAATCACCGGTGGACAAGCATAGCCGTGTAAATATTCGATTCCACGAGCCGCTTGAACTGCTATTGTTACCCTTCTTATCCAGTTTAATTGCTGTTTCAACACTTGGTTTGTGCCATGTAGGTGTTCATACAAAGATCCATTAGCCATGAACTCATAGACAAGAAGTCTTTCTCCATCTTCTTCACAGTAGCCAAGAAGGTTGAGCAAATGAGCATGGTTCAATCTTGAGAGTAAATCAAGTTCAGTGTGAAACTCATTGGAATTCTTGTGCATGTTGTTTGGAGAAGATAGAGATGCTATGTCCCTTTTAACAGCTACAACTGTTCCATCTTTCAGAACTCCTTTGAACACACAAGAAAAACTTCCTTTCCCTACTATGGATTCTTCTTTGAATCCACATGTTGCAGTTTCAAGTTCCTCATAGGTGAACCTTTGAGCCTTCCTAAGCTTGAACTCCTCCATTTCCAGACGGATCTTGTTGTTGCTGTTCTCATTTCGGAGGGAAGAACTTCTATTGAGTTTCTTCGCCTTTTCTAATCTTGATGGACACTCACAATCCCTTAGCCTGCGGTGAACGTATAAAATTGATGTTAATGATGCAATACTAACAATGAAAACAACAAAACCAATCTCTGCAATAATCACTGGTAACTGCAAAGCCCAAATTTTCTCATTTTTCTTCTTATTGCCCACATTGGAATATGAAGAGGAGCAGTGTAAGAAACATTCAGGCGAAGAACAAGATGAACAGTTATATTCACACACTCTATCAGAAGCCAAATTGCATACACTTTTCTGATACATTTCAACAGGACAATCACCACTGCACGGCATGCAAACACCAGAATTTGGAAACTTGCAAAGACCCTTTTGATCAAATCCATAGAAACCAGAAGGACATGGAAAAGGCTTGCATATTCCCGGGGAGACCGCTAAAGGAAGAGAAGTAGGAAACCCGACACCCCAACAAACAGGCATAAGAGATTTTTTCTCATCAACTACTCCACAAGTAAAATAATCACCAGCTGCAATCTCATAAACCTTAAGCTCACTAGGAACTGAAGTGCTTGGTTTGATCATAAATCCCCAACAAATAACTACATGATCATAGCTTTTAATACCACAAGCATGAAACCTTCCTCCCACTACAGAAATCATAGGATCATTTGGAGCAAAATCAACATTTCCTTGACCTACTGCATGTTTTGCTGAAATTTGCTCCTCAATAGTCAAGCTTCTCCCCCAACAAAAAGTTCTAGAATTTACCCCTTCTAAGATTCCACACACATGATAACCACCAGCAGAAATCTTTTTGAACTTCATTTTTGAAGGAATCAAACTAATAACTTTGCTATTAGTCTCATCACCCCAACAGAAAACACTCCTATTGTTAGAAAACAATCCACAGTTAAAATCAGAACCGGCTGAAATCGAATGAACCGTTCCATCGAACACGTAGCTTTTGGTCATGTTATAGCCCCAACAATCAACTAAAGAAACATTTTCACTCCGAGGTTTTCTCAATCCACATACATGGTAATCCCCAGCACTAATTTCTAGGTACTGAGCTTCTTTAATCATAGGTTGAGGCACACCCATTTCAATGTAGTTACTATTACCCCAACAATAAGGTTGATTTGAAGCCATTAGAAGACCACAGACAAATCCATCACCAGCTGTTAGGCCATGAAATGAGAAATGGGTCGGTGTTTCATAGATTATAGCTGAGTTGGATCCATAACATGTCACAGTATGAGATCCATCTGATTTCAAACCACAAAAAACTGAACCTTTTTCACCATATGAGATGGCAATGGATGACATGGAACCAAGACTATAAACTTGACACCACAAACTTGATATTAAAACCACAAGTTCAAATAGAATATTCAAACCGTAGATTAAAAAATGTCTTGATGGGAACTCCATTTTTATGATTAAAAATCAAACTCGGTACATCAGGATCTACACAGTCTCCTACACTACGCACCAATCACTTGCGCTAGACCTGAGTGGTTGCTGAGAACCCCGTGATACATAGCAACCAAAAGAGCATATGGATAAAACAATAGAATATTCACCAATAATAAGAAAACCAGCTGGTGAGTTGAGGGGCACCAAAGGAGTACTGATACTGACCTAGAGGTCTAGGGCTCAAACCCGGAAACTAGCATAACTCGCTAACATTTGCCATCTAAAAAAAAAAAAAACAGTTGATAATGCAGTTTAGTGAAGAGCAAGTTTTACAAACTTATAGTTACATCTGATTATGAACTAACTATGGCTAGAAGCTTACAAAATCCAAGGAAGCAATGCAGGAATAAGAGTCAGAACCTTCATTTTGTGAATCAATGCTTATGCTTCTTGTTGACTTGGTGAGAAAAAGGTGATAAAATGTTGTGAGGTTTGTTGCAAATTGCAATGCACTTTGCTACATGGTGGTGATGTTGGTGGAGGAAATCTAAAACTGAAAAGGATAGATGGAAGGAGAGTGTTGAAAGGTGGTTGCAATGCAGACAAGAACATTGGAATCAAAGATAGACGGTGCATTAAATTAAAATGACACAGAAACTGTTTCTTCTCTGTAACGGACTAACGGTAACTATTATGGGAAAATTGTTGGTGAAGGCATTAAATGAGAAATTTAATGCAATAAAATGTTTCATGAGAAAGTGTTGGCCAATGGCTTACTATATAATGCAACCCTCTCTCTCTCTCTCTCTCTCTCTCTTCGTTTAACCTCCATGGCCTTCCTCCAAGAGTCCAAGTCAGAGTGCATTTCATTTTATTCATTAGCTCTTTTTTCCTTTTTTTAAGTTGACGTATGGTTAATGGGGTTTTTTCTTACTAATCATTCAGGTGTTAAAACTCTTTCGTAATCTCCTTGCTACCTAAGATTATTTAGATTAAATGATTAGAGTTTTATTCAACTTAACTAGAGATCTAAGTTTGATCTAGGTTTGATTTAGCTCTAAATAAAAAGTTTTGTCGTACATTGTGATACTACCGATAGACTTAAGCGGTTAGTCTATGTAGTTGTTCATAGTAGATACCCAATACTAAAAAGATCTCCGTTCCTTTTTAAGTGACGATATTGACACGTTGATTACAAAATGAAGTAATGCTTTTCATAAAATGACATTAATAAAGGTTTAGCTTGTGTTCCCTCTAGAGTGAAATAAATCCTTTTGCCTGGTTAGTTCACGTACCCGTGTCTGCTGCTTGCTCATGTGGAAACACTAATAGCAACAAAGTTTGTGGGTGTAAGCTGGTTCGATCTCCCTCGGTAGTATAATAAAGATAAAGATATTGATAGATATACTAGCAAAGTTACTAATCTAACCTTTTCCAATTCTAAGCATATTGTTTAAAACTTAAATTTTTGTCCTTTTTTGTAACTAACAAAGTACCGTAGTCAGTCAGTCACAAAATACTAAAAAAGTTCCATCACGGTTATGGTATAAGAGAGGTTTTTCTTTTAAAAAAATTCAAACCGCTTCTCACTCCCACTACATTTTTTTCAATTCTTTTCTATTAACCAAGCATTCCATTTGGATTCTCTGCAATTGGGTATACAAAACAAAGGTTTGTTCAGTCAATTATTACTAAATTCAACAATTCTTTCTTTTCTACATTCTCCCTCTTTTCTCTTAAGAATTTCAATTCAATGTCCAACAGCTACAATTACTCCTCCCAACATCTCGCACGGTGCGAGACCCATTCCCCTCGCGCACGGTAGACAGAGCCTGATATTTGCGGAAACTAACATTAATAACATCAATATTGTACTACCACGTAAGTATTTCTTCAATTGATAGTCGATACCATTCTAATTAGATACCAATAATAACTCAACAAACACCATAGTGCCTGATGAAACCACTATGAATGGTTTCTACCAGCCCCAAAAAAAAAACACTAGGATTGGTCTTAAGTAATGAAAGGCTTGGGTAAGTTCAAATCTCATTGCCTCTATTGTACAAAAAAAAGTGCATTTATTAAACACCTGATAAAAACAAGAATGAGATTCTCAATGAGTCTATGCTTAGTTACAGAACAAGTTAGCTACATAAGCCATCCAGGAAATTTGAATTCAACTGCTGCTTGTTTCAATGCTCAAATTCAATTCTATTATATTTCAAATATGCCGACATCAAGCTAAGTAAATTCAATGATACGTAAGCTCATCCATATAAACATACAATCCGAAATAGTGTCTTGAAGGTTTACATATAAATACATAACAATTATTTTATAATTTCTAAATACCAAAACTAGAAAGAACAATATAGCTCATTTTTTGACTGTGTAACTGAAATCTACCTGAAAATACTATCTTGCTTTGTATTACTGTGGGTGTAAGTTGTAACTCTTCTCCAAATGAATAATGTTACCTGCAACAATTAACATGATTAGAAGCAGAGCAACAAATAATGAAAGCCTCTTTTCTCATAAAGTGTGTTTGATTACATAATTATTTAATAATTTAAAAAAAAGTAAAAAACAAACAACAAAAAAATGTGAATCGTGATGAGAACAGTTATTTGATTTATCGTACTAAATGTTTAAAGAATATAGGATGAGAGAGTTGTTCATACCTACTAAATGTCATGGTTCCATATTGGAACAGTGGATTATATTTTCATTGAAAAATCTGGAACTAATGCCTTGAGATGGGGCACAAAGCACTTCATGAACTCACTGGACAACAAAAACAAACAGTAAAAAGAACATGGAAGAATCAAACACAAACGCAATTGAAGTTATTAGCTTTTAACAAAAAATAACATCTAAAGTAAAAGCATATGGCATGCAAGCCAGCTGCCAGAACTACCTTTTTGTATGTATACAAGGGAAACATTAAATGAGGTTAATCAGAGACCAATTAAATAAAGTAGCTCTTGCAGGTTTCAGTAAACAAAAAGAGAAGCTATAAGGGAACAGAGAAAATTTGACTCTAAATCAATATGGCAATGAGGTTGTATGTTTGTATTAAAAAATATCAATCATTCCACATCATTTAGGAACATTAGAAGGTTTTTTGAGTAACAACAATTAGAAAACTATTCAGGAGAGGTTTTAACTTTTTAACATTTTGAAGTATAAAATGGATAATGAAGGGAAATTCAAAGATCTACATCCTATTAAAATATCTAGTACCAATTTTCAGATGTTAATCTGTTTTCATCATGTTATTTAAGACATTGAATGCTATGATCAAATTGAATAAATTTGTTTGCCTTTCAGGTTTTATATCATATAATTTCACTTCAATGCCAAAATAGTCAAAGCACCTTGGATATTAGCCTTGGGGATCTTCTACCCAGGACCATAACAGCAGTTTTCGTCATGCTTCTTGACATTCTTGTAGTAGGTTTACCACAGGAACCTCGAATCTCAGAGTATCTATTTTTCCTCTTTTTGAGAAGTTCGGTTTTGGAAACCTGATCATCAGAATCTAGGCTAGACTTCTTATGTGGATCATCGAATTGGGAGCATCTGAAATGAAAGTATAAATATGATCAAAGCAGTTGCATAAAAGCTAGAAAACACGGGAAATTGTTACTATCAAGAGTAATTACCCTGGACGCTCCCTTCCATCAACAACCTTGGCTGCCTCCTGCCAAAATTTGAATGTTTTAATATTATAGTTAAGTGAGTACATAAAAAAGATACATTATGCACATGAGAACAACAACATGAGAAGTCGAAAAGGATCACTCAAACTTGTTATGTCGCAAATATTTAAATAGTAATCAATAATGTCTTATCATCTTCTTCAACACATCACAAACATGAAAAGTGCAAATTGTTTTCATGGTGTCACAGTGGGTTAAAACAAACTACAACTCTAAACAGGAATGAAGGACAGCAAAACTAGAAATGCTACCTATGTAAACAACCAATTAAGAACAAAATAATACAACAGCACACAAATACTGACCATACTACAATGAAAAATACACCAATTCAGTTGATAAGAACCTAAATCGAATGACAGATTTTCAAATCTGAATCATTTCAGAAAGCAGGATCATTTAGGCAGCAGCATTTAGTAATAATAATATCAACTGTGTTATGATAAGAATCAGAATCATTAACATATCTTTTCCCAAGCTAGTACATTTCAAATTCTTCAATAGTTGATAGCATATATATTTTAGAAAGTACTGTTCATACGTAAAGCGTACAATCCAAACCTTAATACATTAGCAGGCACATTTCATCAATTTACAGCACAATATCCTTCATTATCCAAAATTTCATCTATACAATACAGTATTTGTACTAGCACCAAATCATAAACGTTGGAATTGGAATAACTCGGCCGCATCAAATCTAATGAACATTTTTATGCCCAGAGAAAAAGAGGGAAATATGAAATTTCTTCTAAATGAGAAGAGAAAAATGGAAAGTTGTTGTATACATCTCATAGGCTAAAGAAAAGCACCATACCCGTTCTTCAGTTTGTGAAAGGTAATTGTTTCCATCAGTAACAAAATTAATCTCACTTGAGTTGAGTAGCCTGTCCTGTTCCATTTCAGAAGTGTTCTTTGGATTACTTAAATCCAGGGATCCATCATTGTCACAGGATGAAACCAATGGATATTTATGACAACTTGCAACTTCCGAATTTTGTAATTCCGGAGAACTACTAGGCAGGACCGCAGCAGCAGTTTTCGTCATGCTTCTTAAAATTCTTGTAGCAGGTGTACTTGAACCTTGAATCTCAGAGTATCTATTTTCACTCTTTTTGCGAAGTCCTGTTTTTGAAACCTGATCATCAGAATCTAAGCTAGACTTCTTAAGAGGGTCATCGAAATGGGAACATCTGAAAGCAAAGTATAAGTATGATCAAAATAGCTGGCATAAAAACTAGAAAACACTGCAAATTGTTACTAACAAGAGTAATTACCGTGAACGCGTCCTTCCATCGACAATCTTGGCCGCCTCCTGCAAAATATCGAAGGCTTTAATATTATAGTTCAGTGATTACAAAAAAAATTATAAAAAAAGAAAAAATAAATAAAAATTATGCACATGCGAACATGAGAAGTCAAAAAGGATCACCCAAACTTGATAAGAGGCAAATATTAAAATAGTAATCAATAATGTCTTATCATCTTCAATACATCACAAACATGAAAAGTGCAAATTGTTTTCATGGGAGTGTTACAGTGGGTTAAAACAATCTACAACTCCAAACAATGAGAAGAAAAAATGAAAAGGTGTTGCGTACATCTCAAAGGCTAGAGAAAAGCACCATACCCATTCTTCAGGTTGTGACGTGCAATTGTTCCTATCAGTAACAATATTAATCTCACTTGAGTTGAGTATCCCATACTGTTCCATTTCAGAAGTGTTCTTTGGTTCACTTAAATCCAGGGATCCATCGTTGTCACAGGGTGAAACCAGCGCATGTTTATGACAACTTACAACTTCCGAATTTTGTAATTCCAGAGAACTACTAGGCAGGACCGCAACAGCAGTTTTCGTCATGCTTCTTAAAATTCTTGTAGCAGGTGTACTTGAACCTTGAATCTCAGAGTACCTGTTTTCCCTCTTTTTGCGAAGTTCTGATTTTGAAACCTGATCATCAGAATCTAGGCTAGACTTCTTAAGTGGGTCATCCAATTGGGAGCATCTGAAAGAAAGGTATAAATATGATCAAAGCAGTAGCATAAAAGCTAGAAAAACACTGGAAATTGTTGTAGCTAACAAGAGTAATTACCCTGGACGCTTCCTTCCATCAACAACCTTGGCCGCCTCCTGCAAAAAATTGAATGTTTTAATATTATAGTTAAGTGATTACATAAAAAAAGATACATTATGCATATGAGAACGACATGAGAAGTCAAAAAGGATCACCCAAACTTGTTATGTGGCAAATATTTAAATAGTAATCAATAATGTCTTATCATCTTCTTCAACACATCACAAACATGAAAAGTGCAAATTGTTTTCATGGGAGTGTTACACTGGGTTAAAACCTATGAAGCCCGGATACTCCAAAACGGAGACGTACCCGTATCGGATACGTATCGGATACCGATACTCCACGGATACTCGCGGATACGCACCCACAAAGTATCAGAATTAATTATTTTAATTTTTAAAAAATATTTTATCTGATACTTATAGGATACTTCATAGATACACTATGATACTTATAAGATACTTCACGGGTACGTATCCTAGAAAAGATGAAGGGTAAAACAGTGAGATAGTGTTGTAAAAATTTAGTAGAGATGTATATGATTCAATTTTAGATATGCATCAGTAGCATTGTCTCTCGATGAACCACTTAAAATTATATATAATATGGTTTATAAGAAAACTTTACATACATATAATAATGAAGGGTAATCAATGCTTATTTTCTTTAAGTATTTTACACACATATAAGTTTAAGTATAAAAATTTTGTTAACGTATCTTAGCCGTATCGTATCCTAAATTTAAAAAATTTCGCGTATCCGCGTACCCGTATCGTACCCGCACCCGTATCCGTATCTGGGCTTCATAGGTTAAAACAATCTACAACGTCAAGCATGAAGGACAGCAAAATTTGAAAAGCTACCTATGTAAACAACCCATAAAGAACAACATAATACAATAGCACACAAATACTGACCATACTACAATGAAAAACATATCAATTCAGTTGATAAGAACCTAAATCAAATGACAAATTTTTAAATCCGTATTAATTGAGAAAGGATCACTTAGGCAACAGAATTTAGTAATAATATGAATTGTGTAATGATGAGAAACATTGTCAATAACATTTTTTTTCCAATGCCAGTAGATTTCAAATTCTTGAATAGTTGATAGCATATATATTGTAGCATGTACTGTTCATACGCAAATCTGTATAATGCCAAGCTTAATGCTTTAGCAACACATATGACAGATAAATTTCTTCAAATTACAGCAAAATATCCTTCATTATCAAAAACTTAATCTATAAAATACAATATCTATACTAACCCCAAACTGTAAAGTTGAAATTGGAATAACTCGGCCACATCAAATCTAAAGACCATTTTGATGCCCAGAGAAAAAGAGGGGAATATGAAATTTCTTCTAAATGAGAAGAAAAAATAAAATAAAAAGGTGTTGCATACATGTCAAAGGCTAGAGAAAAGCACCATACCCATTCTTCAGGTTGTGATGAGTAATTATTCCCATCAATAACGAAATTAATCTCACTTGAGTTGAGTAACCTATAATGTTCCATTTCAGAAGTGTTCTTTTGTTCACCTAAATCCAGGGATCCATCATTGTAACAGGGTGAAACCAATGCATGTTTTTGACAATTTGCAACTTCCGAATTTTGTAAGTCCGGAGAGCTACTAGGCAGGACCGTAACAACAGTTTTCGACATGCTTCTTAAAATTCTTGTAGCAGGTGTAGTTGAACCTTGAATCTCGGAGTATCTGATTTTCCTCTTTTTGCGATGTTCTGTTTTTGAAACCTGATCGTCAGAATCTAGGCTAGACTTCTTAAGTGGGTCATCGAACTGGGAGCATCTGAAAACAAAGTAAAAATATGATCAAAATAGCTGCATAAAAGTTAGAAAACACTGCAAATTGTTACTAACAAGAGTAATTACCGTGAACGCATCCTTCCATCAACAATCTTGGCCACCTCCTGCAAAAAATGGAATGCTTTAATATTATAGTTAAGTGATTACTTTAAAAAAATAGATACATTATGCACATGCGAACAACAACATGAGAAGTCGAAAAGGATCACCCAAACTTGTTATGTGGCAAATATTTAAATGGTAATCAATAATGTCATATCATCTACATCAACACATCCCAAACATGAAACGTGCAAATTGTTTTCATCGGAATTTTACAGTGGGTTAAAACAATCTACAACTCCAAACATGAAGGACAGCAAAATTTGAAAAGCTACCTATGTAAACAACCAATAAAGAACAACATAATACAAAAGCACACAAATACTGGTCATACTACAATGAATAATATATCAATTCAGTTTATAAGAACCAAAATCAAATGACAGATTTTTGACTCCGAATTATTTGAGAAAGCAGGATAATTTAGGCAACAGCATTTAGTAATAATATCAAATTGTGTAATGATGAGAAGCATTATCATTAACATTTCTTTTCCTATGCTAGTAGATCTCAAATTCTTCACTAGTTGATAGCATATATATTTTAGCAAGTACTGTTCATATGCAAATCTGTATAATGCAAAGCTAGCAATGCCGAATGCATTAGCAACACATATGACAGATAAGTTTCTTCAATTTACAGAAAAATATCCTTCATTATCAAAAATTCCATCTATAAAATACAATATTTATACTAGCACCAAATCGTAAAGTTGTATTGGGAAAAACCCAAGTCCCACATAGGATATATAAGACTCTTGATAAGAGTTTATAAACAGGAGGCACTCCTCACCTTATGAACTGGTTTTGTAAGGACGAGTTAGGCCCCAAATTTCAACAAGTTGGAATTTGAATGACTCAGCCACATCAAATATAATGAACATTTTTATGCTCAGAGAAAAAGAGGGAAATATGAAATTTCTTTTAAATGACAAGGAGAAAAAATGAAAAAGTGTTGCATACATATCAAAGGCTAGAGAAAAGCACAATACCCATTCTTCAGTTTGTGACGGGTAATCGTTCTTATCAGTAACGAAATTAATCTCACTTGACTTGAGTAGCCTGTACTGTTCCATTTCACAAGTGTTCTTTGGAGCCTTTAAATCCAGGGTTTCATCATTGTCACAGGGTGAAACTGATGCATATTTATGACAACATGCGACTTCCGAATTTTGTAATTCCATAGAACTACTGGGCAGGATCATAACAGCAGTTTTCTTCATGCTTCTTAAATTCTAGTAGCAAGTGTACTTGAGCCTTGAATATCGGAGTATCTGTTTTTCTTCTTTTTGCGAAGTTCTGTTTTGGAAACGTGATCATCAGAATCTAGGCTAGACTTCTTAAGTCGGTCATCTAATCGGGAGCATCTGAAAGCAAAGTATAAATATGATCAAAGCAGCTGCCTGAAAGCTAGAAGACACTGCAATTTGTTAGTAACAAAGGTAATTACCGCGAATGCATCTTTCCATTAACAATCTTGGCCGCCTCCTGCAAAAAAATTGAATACTTTTTATTATAGTAAAGTGATTACATAAAAATATACATTATACACATGAGAACATTAACATAAGTTGAAAAGGATCATCCAAACTTGTAAGGTGGAAAATATTTAATTAATAATCAATACGTCTTATTATCTTCAACCCATCACTAACATGAAAAGTACAAATTGTTTTCACGAGTGTTACCGTGGGTTAAAACAATCTACAGCTCTAAAGATAAAGAACCACAAAATTTGAAGAGCTACCGATGTAAACAACCGATTAAGAACAACAACATATTACAAAAACACACAGATAGTGATCAAACTACAATGAAAAATATCCCAATTCAGTTGATAAAAACCTAAATCAAATGAAAGAATTTTAAATCTGAATTATTTCAGAAAGCAGACTCATTTAGGCAACAAAATTTAGTAATAATACCACAGAGCTACTTAATGAAGCTCCCGCACACACCAGACCAGGGTTCAAAATGAAAGAACCATTTGGAAGACCACAATTCCCAGAACATTGATTATCAGGCTTTGAATGTTGAAGCTCCAGCTTGCCGCGATCAGACATGCTGCATGGAATTACCGAATACGACATTAGAGGTCTATCACCATTTTTTTGTTGGTATAACTCATGCAACACCTTTGGTCAATTTCAACTCTGAGGACGAAGATTTGGCCTGTCCATCACGATCGACAATTTGACAATAATCTGCATTCCACAAGAAGGGAGATTTCTCTCGTAATTCCAAGAGATCTTGCCGAAGACTTCGAGATTTGTTTCCGTTCACGTTGTGACTTATGCGGACCTCATTTTTAAACTTATTAGTCCAATCTGATGGGGACGAAGTTAAATCAACTTGAAGACTAACTCCCTCATCTGACCAGACATAGAACTCAAAAGATGAGCGAGGGACTTCGGTAACTGCTTTTATTGACTTAACAATATCATTCTCCACCAAAGGTGCACTTGCTTCTACAGTTCTGCCATTATTTTGGCGCACTTTTTTATTTCTCATTTTATTTTTAGCTGAATGAATGTCAAAGAGGGAACCAGTACTTCTTCAAAGCTCCTTTGATACACTGCAAAGGTAAAGCCTCCTGCAGGTTCTGAACATCATACATGTTACAAAGGATTGTTTGTTTATACAAAAAAAAAAATGCAATCAACATCCAGATGATATATATTATTATCTGAAAAATTAAAAAAATAAAACATATAACCTAATTTAGAGTAATTTATATAACAGATATATGATTTTGTATGTAGAGAAAAAAAACAATAAAAATCGAGATGATCTGATAAATATGTGTAATAATTAGATCAATAGGTTAAATTAAATAAAGTAATTAGGGGGGAAATTGGTGATATTGTTGTAAATCTTAACCTACATTACTGCTATTCAGATTGGTGATAGAAGAGAGAAGCGATAGATAGATACCTAATGCTTATTTATAATTGGAAATGTTGGTGAGAAGAAGCAGCAGTGCGAGGGTTTTGACGAATTCCGAATTAGATGAAACCACACTCACACTCACACTCAGGTGAGTGTGAGTGATGATGAATTGAAGAAATTGAATGACCCAAAACCAACGCCAACGAGGTTTGTTGTGCGCTGTACTGTAGTAAGATTCACGGCTTCGATTCCTTTTTTCCTACTATTTTTCCATATTTGGATTAGATTTTTTAATTTTTACTTTTATGCATAGATCTACAACGTTTGGTTGACGTCTAAATCTTTAGTTAAATTTAGGTTAAATTATACAATAAGTCATTTAAGTTATTTAATTGTAACAAATTGGTCCTTTTAAGTTTTTTCCGTATCACTTACGTCCTTTAAGTTATTTAATGAGTAAACCCTCATTTTGGTCCCTGAAAGTGTAACTCGTTGTCAGACACATCCCTGAATCAAAAAAACGAACCCAAAAATCCCCCATTATCTGATAAGTTAGTCATACACGTCCAAACGTTAACTGGACGTTAACATTGCTGATCTGGCCTTCCACTTCAGCTGCTTACCTGGCTGGGCGTATATAAACAGACAGGACCTAAATGAAACTAAATGAAACATTCTAGAACTCCATTATAAAAGGAAAACAAAGTCAGTTTCCCCCTCAAAAGCTTGTTCTTGTCTGAAGCGTTTAAGCTGCCCTAAACGTTTTCCAATCGATCACGCCATTCCTGCATGCTTCAGCTTGCGACCGTCCCTCTCCTCCGGTGAACGAATTGTGCTTCTGTTTGTTTAAGGTAAGAAAAACATCATCGTTTAAGCTCTTTTGATGTTGTTGTTGTTGTTGTTGTTTTGTGTATAAACTTGTAAAACATGAATAATGTGCATAATATTGTGTTAATATTTCTATACATAGCTTAGTTCATTTTTTGTTTTACTTTATTCCACACAACATTTATAGAATCTTGGTTTTTTCTTAAAAAAAACACTTAGGGTTTGATTTGTGTGTAAACGTGGTTGTCTAATGGTGGTAGGTTTTAATGGTGTTTATGGTTATTTTTTTATCAGATGGAACCAAAGGCAACATTGATTTTGCATCATGGTGGACATTTCATCGCTTCTGATGATGATTTGGACTATGTTGGAGGGTCTTTTTGCGTGTGGGAAGACATATGTGCTGATTACATTAATCGTTTTATGCTTGCTGATCTAGTTGTGCTGGCTATTTTAAGATTTCACATATCTGGTGTTTGGATTATGAGTTAGGGTTCAGAACTGGATTGTTTGAAGTGGTGAATGACAATGATGTAATTGGGATGGTGAACATTGCCATTAGATCCAACAATGAAGTTCACTTGTATTATGAACACGATGTGGATGATCCTATCATTGTTGATGAAATAGAATTACTCACTGGAGGTGACAATGTTGTTGATGAAACTGAGAAAGAAGTTTGTCCAGACCAACATGTTGTTCCTGAAGAAAATGGTGTGCCTGAGAAAGAAGATTGTCAAGATCAACATGTTGTGCCTGAAGAGATATCTGATTTAAATGCAGCTACAAATGATGTTATGTCTGGTGCTGATGACTCAAAGGATTCAATGTATTTACCTTCTAACACACACACTGAGGATGATTAATATGATGCTGAGGATTCAATGATGAATACCGATGACTCAGAGGATTATGAAGTTGAGGAAGGATATGATGCTGAGTTTGATTATTATGATGTTGTTGTTGCTAATGAAGAGGATGTTAATGAGCCTGAGCTTGTGGCAGCTGAGCATGTGGTAGCTGAGCATGTGGCAGCAAATGATGCTAATGAGCCTGAGTCTGTGGTAGCAAATGATGTTAATCCTGAAGGCAGTGAAGATGATGTTAACTCATACCAATCTGAAGAATTAAAGAGTCCAATTAGTAGTGATGAAGAGGGGAATGGGAGAGATGTATTCCCTCAGTTTAATCTGAAATTCCTGGCAGGACTGGTTCTGAACCGTAAAACAGAGTACTGGTGCAGTAAAACAGAGTATGCAAAATAGTGGTTCAGAATCAGAATAAAACAGACAGAAAGTAAAGATGCACAAGTGATTTGTTAACCCAGTTCGGTGACAAACACACCTACATCTGGAGGCTACCAAGTCAGGAAGGAAATCCACTATGATAGTATCAATTCGAAGTTCTATGACAACAGCCCCTGTTCCACAGCCTTCTCACTTAATCACTACCCGTATTGACTTCAACCTAGGAACTCCTAGACCTGAGATCCCATCTCACTTCCCTCAGTCAATCACTGCCCCAATGATTATTAGACTCTAAACAAATCAAAGATGAAGACACTCTTCAAAACATCAAAACGTCACATTTGCTTAAAAGCTTCAAGTGATTACAACTCAATAAAAACAACCAACTCTAAACACTTGAGTGGTGTACAAAAAACAAAGCACAAAGCTTACAGACTCAAAACCTAAGACTCTCTCTATAATGACTTCTGCTGTGAATTAGCTTCTTCAATAGCAGCGTCCTCTATTTATAGCTTCAGCAGCAACATAATTCTTGAACCAAATCCTTCAAAGATATATTTCCAAAATACTTTAGAAACATATAGAAGCAATTTATTTTCCAGAAATATATTTTCCAAAGATTTCTTTGAAAATATATTCACAAATAATTGAATCCAATCTTCAGAAAATATCTTGCGAAATTCTTCTTCCTTCTAGAAACGCAGCTTGGAGAATTCTTCAATTAAATCTTCAACAAATCATATGAGAAAATAAACACTCCAAGGCGCGAACACAGAAACACAGAAAACCAGCTTCTAAAGGTACTTCTGAAGAAGTGCTTCTGAAGGTCTGCTTCTGAACATACAACTTCTGAAGGTTGCTTGTGAAGGACAGCTTCTGAACTACTATTCAGCGTCTGAACATCAGCTTCTCAAGGTTCAGCGTCTGAAGTACTGTTCAGCTTCTGAAGCCCAGCTTCTGAGGAACAACTTCTGAAGACACACATAGCATGTATATTTGATTTTAACAAACATAAAGCCAACAACCAAATATCCAACATAATCCATCTGCACAATTTGGTCAAGTACATTTGGAAGTTGGCATGGAGTTTGATAAGTTGATGACTTTCAAGGATGTTGTCAAAGATTATAACATCTTTTATGGAAGGAACATAAAGTGGGTTAAGAATGACAAAGAAAGAGCAAGAGCTAAGTGTTTCCATGATGAATGCAAATGGGAAATATATTGTTCATGGAGCAAGGTCAATCAAAGCTTTCAAGTGAAGACTTTCTATACTGAACATACATGTTGCAGAGGTTTCAAGAACAAGCAAGCAAATAGAAAGTGGGTTGTAAGCAAGCTCCAACATCAAATAAGGATTCAACCAAGTATCACATATAGTAAGTGTTTTGATTACTTGAAGAGGGAGTATGGTATACATATCAATGACTCAAAGTTATTTAGGGCCATTAAAGAGGCTAGAGAATTGGTGGAAGGCAGTCTGAAAGAGCAATATGGTAGGGTATGGGATTATGGTCATGAGATATTAAGGAGCAATCCTCAATCAACATGCAAGATAGATGTGATACCTATCCCTAATTCCCCTCCTCAGTTTCAAAGGATTTACATATGCTTGGATGATTGTAAAAAAGGTTTTAAGGCTGGTTGTAGACCCTTTATTGGGCTTGATGGGTGTTTTTTGAAAGGATATTATGGTGGGCAGTTGCTTTCAGCAGTGGGTCAAGATGCCAATAACCAGATTTTTGTTATTGCATATGCAATAGTTGATGTTGAAAATAAGGACAACTGGAAGTGGTTTCTGACATTGCTTCATCAAGACATAGGGGATTTCAAGGAACATAGATGGAATTTTATGAGTGACATGCAAAAGGTACGTACTTAATGCAATATGAACTGTTTTGATATTTTGGGTAAACTTATAGGGACGCATTTGATAGTAAGTGGTAACTTTAGGGGACCATGAGTTATTATTTAAATTTGCTGACTATATGTTTTTATGTGTTAGGGTTTAATACCAGCTGTGCAAGAGGTTATGCCTGGTGTTCATCACAGGTATTGTGCTATGCATCTTTGGAGAAATTTCACAAAACAATGGAAGGACAAAGAGCTTAGGGGAGCTGTATGGGCTTGTGCAAAAGCAACTACACCTGCACAGTTCAACTTACGTATGGAGAGGGTTAAGAGAAAGTCTGTTAAGGCATGGGAGTATCTGAACAAATGGCCTGTAACATCATGGACAAAATATCATTTCAGTGAATGGCCTAAAGTGGACAACATTACCAACAACACATGTGAGGTTTTTAATGCTAAGATATTGAAGTTTATAGGGCATCTTATTCTTACAATGGCTGAAGAGATTAGGTGCTACATCATGAAGACAATGGCAACAATCAAGATTGGATAAAGAAAAGCTTGAAAGTAACAAATGGACACCAATCTGGTGTGGGGACAGTGATGGTTACAGATTTGAGGTACAAAATTGGCAAGAAAAGATGGATGTTAATTTAAACACTCGTACCTGCACTTGTAGGTTTTGGCAATTGACAGGTAACCCACTATAGATATTCAACTTATTATGTTTCTTACTTGACTATTGTTAATTTTGTTGGAGCTTGAATATCAATGGGGTTTTTCAGAGTCTGAAACTTCAGAGTCTGAAACTTCAGAATCTTCAACTTATTATGTTTCTTACTTGACTACTGTTAATTTTGTTGGAGCTTGAATATCAATGGGGTTTTTCAGAGTCTGAAACTTCAGACTCTTCAACTTATTATGTTTCTTACTTGACTACTATTAATTTTGTTGGAGCTTGAATATCAATGGGGTTTTTCAGAGTCTGAAACTTCAGACTCTGGAACTTCAGAATCTGAAACCTCAGACTCTGAAACTTCTACTAACAAATTTAAACACTTTTATTGTTAATTTAAAAATGTTAATTCAAACACTTTTATTAGGTATGTCATGTGCCCATGTTGTTGCTGCCATAGCATATAAAAATCAAAAACCAGAAGATTACTGCCATGGATGGTTAACCATAGGAGCTTATAAATCCAAGGACAGGAATTTTGGGAAGTAACTGAATATAACAAACCAGTTCCCCCACCAATTAGAAGGCGCACAGGGAGACCTAAGAAGCAGAGAAGGAAATATGGAAATGAAGATGATGCTAGTTCAAGCAAGCTTAAGAGAAAGTACCCTCCAATAACTTGTGCAAGGTGTGGTATCCAAGGTCACAATAGCAAAGGGTATAGTAACTATGGTGTCCCAATGAAGCCTAGAGGTCGGACATCAACTGATGATGGTGGAATTGAGATGGATTTGCCTGACTCACAACCACAACCTGATTCTCAGGTATTAACATTGAATTTTTACTCAATCAGTTTGCTTGATCTTGTGTATGTTTTTTGATTGATAGTGTTTATTTAACTTATATAGGAAATGCATATCCCTGAAGGACCACAAGCTTCACCATTTGTAGCTGGAAATGTGTTGCCATTTGGTGGACAAACTGCGGTTAGAGCTCCACCAATTAGAGGTTCAAGTTCAACATCAAATATGACTTTCATCGCAACACCTGGGCTTCACCTAAGACAGAGGGTGAATGGACCTACTCCCTCAATGTTTGTGCCACCAAGAAATGCAAGTTATCAACATCCTAGGCACCCTTGAAGACTTTGGATTTGTGGAACCTCTTTTTGAAAGGAGAAGATAGTTTGTGTCATCAATGTTTGTTGCTCCTTATGTATTTTGGATCATGTCAAAATGGTTTTTTGGTTTGGACATGTAGTATATTAGGCAATGTTAGTTATGTATATTAGGGTCTTTGAGATAGCTTTCAAAACAAGATATTAGGCAATGCTAGTTATGTAAGCTATCTTCATTTTGGTTATGTGATGTCTATAACAATGGCTACATACATCCTCTTATTTCATTATCATGTTGAAGAATATAATCCACTATTATGATTATGACTAGCATCTTTTGCATTATTTTATGTTGATGAATTCATTCCGACTATATTCATAAAAATTCATTAATGTTGGCATTATAAAAACTAAATCAATTTATACAATTGATACCCAAAAAAACCAAACCTTCATTTCATTTCATAATATAGTGTTACATCAATTAGAGACGATGATTCATAATCATTCATTATACAAGGTCTTACGCACTATTGAAACTACAAAAACTAAAGCAAAATACATTGTTCATCTTATTTCACATCTTTTGCATTATCATGTTTAAGAGCTGCATAATAATAAATGCAAATACTAAGTACTTCAACATCCTTATTTCACTTCTTTTGCATTATCATGTTGAAGAATTGCATGATAATAGATGCAAAGACTAAGTACTTCAACATCCTTAAATCAACAGCTAAATGTTCCATTTTAGAGTTGAGTCTTGTCTTCCACTTTTCATCGGTTGCAGATCTCTTACCAACCTGTCTCCCATCTCCAACCTGTCTCCCATCATTTCTACTTGAATTTTTCTCCTCTCCATTTGCAACTGCTTCTGATGCAAGAATTGCCTCCCAGTCATCAAGCCATATAAAATACTCACAATTTCGAGGATCTTTCTGCAATTCCATAAATGGAGAAATCAGTAAAAAAAACCAAGGAAAAGAATGTGTTGATACAATTTCATAAGGCTTTTTTCTTTGGAATATACCTTGTTAAATGGACATGTGTAGAATAGTCTCCCTGTGTTCTTTAGGGTGTTTGCTCTAAACATTGTTGTCCTCAAGCCACAATGACAATCAGGTACAGGAATAGTGGATCGATTTGTATCTATTCTTGAAGAAGATGACATACTCCATGAACCAGAGGGTGATTTGCTGCTATTGTTGTTGTTCCTGTGCGTCGCCCCACCTCCCATCATGTTCAATCTCCATTTGGGTAAGGATTCGAAAATGCAGGAAGAGAAATTGAGAGAGGAACTGATTTTAGGGTTTGAAATTGGGAACAGAATGAGGGAGATTACGAAGATGAAGAGGGACAAAATTGGGAACAAAAATTGGGAACTAATTTTACTTTCTAGTCCCTGCCAGCGTGGAAAGCACAATTGCAGCTGATATGGCAAGTCTAACGGCCAAATCAGCAATGTTAACGTCCAGTTAACGTTTTGGACGTGTATGACTAACGTAGCAGACATTGGGGGATTTTTTTGTTCGTTTTATTGATTCAGGGATGTGTCTGAAAGCGATATACACTTTCAGGGACCTAAATGAGGGTTTGCTCATTATTTAATTGTAACAAGTTAGTCTTTTAAGTATTTTTTGTAACGATTAAGTCTTTTAAGTTATATAATTGTAACTTTTAGGTCCCGAATAACTTACTTTTTTTTAAAATTTGAAATACACCAAATTGTTACAGTTAAATAACTTAAAAGACTTAATTGGTACGGAAAAAACTTAAAGGACCAATTTGTTACAACTAATTAACATAAAGGACCTAAGTTGTACGAAATAAACTTAAAGGTCCAATTTATTACAATTAAATAACTTAAATGACCTTTTGTGTAATTTAGCCTTAAATTTAAGTTGATTTTTCAATAAGAAAGGTGAAATGTAATAAAAGATGAAAACTTAAGAATTACTTCAAAGGATTAATAACATGAAAAGTAAAGTGTAAAGAAAGCACGGATATATTTTTACGAATCTTATTTTAATAATTTTTGCCGTTGACAAAACTATGTGTAGTTAGTATATAGACTAAAAGTGCTAAAATAGAAAAATAAATTTATCTAACATGTGATAATTTTTTTGGCTTTCATATTTCTACTAATAATTTTCACAAATAAACTCATTTGACTAACTAAATCTATATTATTGGAGTAGTTAAACATAAAAATACACTAACTTATATAAAAATAAGGGAAATGTTAACCAGTGCTCCCGGAGCACTCTTCAAGACCTTTAAATAGTATTTTTTTATTGAAATATGTGTAATCAATACATTGAAAATCGAAATATTTAACTTTTGTATAAAATAATTTCTTCTTTTGGAATCCTTAAATAGTGCCCCGAAGACACTCGTTAACAAGACCCTAATGATGATGATGATGATGATGATGATGATGATGGTGATGATGATGGGGTATCCATGGCCACCCGATGCATAGCTACATCCCCCTCGGGAAGAAAATAAATGCATCTAAAGTCAATGTTTTCAAAGAATGTTATGCATGGTTAAAGGATCAATATCATCTACCGAGAGTGAGAGTAGAAGTATAAGTGTAGGGTAAAATTTCCATCGTTGTTTTTATGGTCTGTCCAATGTTAAAATACAAACCTGGTGGATCAAACTCATTTTGATAGATCTATATGTCTGTGACCAAAAGTCTTATTTAACAATCCAAGAACGTAAATTATATCTTAAATTTATCGAAATAACTTCTAAATTACACCACAATGATCTATTACAATATCTAATTCATCAAAATTAACATTATCTTTTTTAGTTTTTTATATAAGATTGTGACTTCGTTGTTATAAACATAAAACCTGAGTGTAATTGTGGTATTGAGTTTTGAAACATTTTTTTTATAGTATATGATTCAATATTTGACACAAATATGATTATGTACACTAAAAGTCTGTTTGGTGCACATGATATGATAAAGATAAGATATGATATGAAACTGAATAAGGATAGGAGAGGATATAGACATGATAAACATTTATCATATCACATGTTTGTTGCACACATGATAACAAACATAATCAAGAAAGAAACAAACAAAAATTCTCTGTTTTCAAAACTCTCTGTTTCATCTCTTTTCAAATTTGACTTGAATACAAAATAGATAATTAAGAAAGAAACAAACAAAAATTAAGCAAATTGAGGAAAAAGTGATTGTAGAGTGGAATTGAGGTCAGATCTGTAACAAATAGAAGAGATGAAGTTAAAGAGTTATGGAGGAAGAGGTAGAGTTCGATGGATGGAGAGCATAGAGAACATGAACAATGAATTGAGAGAGAGGGGAAAATAAACATTTTAGTGCTATTCATGATAGGATAATTCTAACCCACCAAAAACTAAGGATAAAAATAACAAATGGTGACTATGATAGGATTAGAAATGAGTTTAAGTTATTCTTTCATATTGACGCACCAAACAACAAATTGAATCAGGATATGATAATTTTATCATATCATGTCTTCCTATCATGAACATCAAACGGGTCCTAATAGATTTGGACTAAGAATAAAAATTGGGTCCAATGTGTAAACATTTTGAACACAAAAAACCGATTTGACACTACTAAAATATAATGACATCTTTAGACTCGTTGTATAATTTAAGTTAAACTTAACCCGTTTTTTCCAGTTAACCATCAACTACTTTTGAATTAACTCCTTTGTATATTTATCTAATCTTAACTTGTGTATTTCTTTATTTAGATTCCATCCCAAAAAACCAGTTAGCCATAACAAGAAAAAGAAAAGCTACAAGCACCACAAATGCCAGCTCTATTCCTAAGGATCCATATTCACTCCTTTGTTTACGTTATTACAACCTCGTAGTTTTCATTTCTCATTTGTTTTGTCTTGTCTTTGTCCCAAACAAGCTGAAACCCCTCCTCCTCCTCTAACCAAACCAAATCACCAAAACTCCTCCTTCACCTTGTTCTTCAACTCAACAAATAAAATAATCAATCACAACACGAAAAAATGGATCCAAACGAGCTAAAGCGTGTATTCCAAATGTTCGATAGGAACGGGGACGGTAGAATAACAAAGAAAGAACTAACAGATTCTTTGGAGAATTTAGGAATCTTCATACCTGACAAGGAGTTAACACAAATGATCGAGAAGATTGATGTCAATGGAGACGGTTGTGTGGATTTAGACGAGTTTGGTGAGTTATATCAATCCATCATGGACGAAAAAGACGAAGAGGAAGACATGAGGGAAGCTTTCAATGTCTTTGATCAAAATGGCGACGGTTTTATAACCGTCGAGGAACTGAGAGTGGTTTTGTCATCTCTTGGTCTTAAACAAGGAAGAACCGTTGAGGAATGTAAGAGGATGATTATGAAGGTGGATGTTGATGGTGATGGTATGGTTAATTATAAGGAGTTTAAGCAAATGATGAAAGGAGGGGGATTCAGTGCTCTTGGTTAATTCTATTTCATTGCCCATTTTAGCCTAGCCTAGCTATCTATATATATTTATTCATGTTATATGTAATGTATTGTAACGAATGCAAGCAATGGTAATTCAATTCATTCATTTCCCATATTTTGTGTGTGCAACATAAGGTAAGATGAGATTTGTGTTTTTCTTTTTCTTTTTTGGGACAAGATAGAGAGAGGGTGTTTTTTTTTTATCTGATTTAGGCTTGGTTAACTATTTGATCATTTCATTTCAACTTTCGTGTCTCCATTTTTTGTTGTTTTGATGTTATGTTGTGTAAAGTATTTTGGGTGGTGGAACTTTGTAAAATGATTTCTTTTATGAGAAATTCTTGCATGAAGTCGTACACAACAGGTCATGTTTGGATGCAACCAATGATAGAAGGACAACACACGTTTTTTACAACAACAAAAAAAGACAATCACAAAAACTCGGTTAGTTTCAATCATCTTCCTCTTAGTACTTTCATCGTTCCCAACCACCACCTTCCTCTTCAGTTTCAATTCTTTTTTCTCCATTATTACAACCCCTCCATTAAAACCATAACACTTGCATGTTTGATTTTTATATCATCGTTTATGATATATTGGATGAAAATGAAAGAGGTTAAAAACAATCTCTAATTTTTAAAATATCTAAACTTGGAACAATACTAAAATGAAATCGATGTGTAGTACACAACCTCCGTTCGCTTCCATTTCTCGATCTCTTGCTGAAAATTCTCTTTGCTTTAATCCCGCTGTGCAATTCAACATTTGTAAACTCTTTCATGGTCTTCATCTCTTCCAAAATTCTAGTAGTATCGCCGCTATCGAATCGGAGTTTCCTTTTTCTTGTTGTAATCATCTACGTTGAAGAGGTCTTACGGCGTGCTACGCTGATGCACCGGTGCGGCAGGGATCTCGCAGGACCTCCGCCATGGCTTGACGCGGTGGAAGAGGTTTGGGTCATCAGCGATGTTGACATAATAAAATTTGGTTCGGCGGAGTTCGGGCGCGGCCTAAAAAATTCGATGTCGGTGATATGCTCAGTGAGGCAGGATGCATATAAACGGTGACGGTGATAGGCGGTGAAATGGTGCGTTTTGGAAGCCATAGTGAGAGAATAGAAGTGATGAGCTTTGTCAGATATTTAATGATTTTTCTTTTTTTTTTTTAATTTTCTTTCATGAGGCCATGTTTTCATTAGTTAGGCATAAAGCTAACATGTTATGTTCGCATTCATGCAAGAATTTCTCTTCTTTTATAGTATTTTATTTGAATTATTTTGTTGATTGTTTGTTTTGGATTCAATTTTGACGGGCACTGTAAAATGTTCTTAATGTCTCTGGCTTGATCTCTTGCATAAAACTCCGTGCATGCAAACTGTTATGAAATCTCTGGGTTTGATGAAATTACTCGAACATTAGTAGAAAAATAAAATAAAATGTGCCACGTGCACAAAATTGACAAACTAAATAGGCGAATACATTACAAAGCTTCTCTTCAGCTCAGCAAACAGAAAAAGAAAACATGGTGGTGAGATATGGATTCTCTACCTCGCAAAATCACACATTTGGCACAAATACAGTCAAATCAAGATCAGTTAATCACGTTCCAACTTTGATAAGTTGTGTTTGCAATACAAAGTCAAAATATGAACCATGAACCATCTAATCTTAATCAAAAGGTTTAGATCAATCATCGTGCTATTTCATGAATGCAGAAAATTCAAACCCATAGAGGCTTCGAACCTACAAATAGTACGAAAACCACCTGCGCAATATATATTGCTCTCGGCAAATGTTACAATATGCGCCTGGTCCATCTGGACCGATATTCCAGAAACACATGATTTGGGTCGGAGTGATATTATTCCGACCCATTGTGAATATCTCGACACTTTTCTTTCTGTCTGTACTCAAAGCAGCAGCAATGATACTGACAAATACTTGGAAAATCAGGTGAAACTCCAAACGGAGTTTTGGCAAACAGAGAAGAGAAAATTTTCAACTTCTTCAACCATAGTTTGGAGCCAGAGACAGTTACAGCTAATGAACTTTTGGAGATGTCAAGCATATTGTATAAATCAAATAATATCTAGACTGCATCCAAACTCCGTTTTGCTGGCTCCAAATGGTGTGCAGATTAAAGTATAGATAATGTTGTATAATGAACACAATCAATGAAGTTGTATAATGACTACAAGTAACCAATACAAAAACTCCATCGATAGAAGTTTAGATTTTAGTGGTGAAAAAGATACCAACACCCAGGCACGGCATTCTGAAACAGTCTCATTCCATACAAAATAGATCATCAATAGTTATTTTGAAACTATACAACAGGGGCAAGCTTAGATAAAATGTTACAAAATCAGCTATGGAATAATTAAGCACTATCAAGGCATTTGAATGCCTTTTAGGAGTTATCACAATTGTTAGCACCAATTTCATATGAATAGACTCAAAGGACCTGTACATTCGATTGAAAATAGTTTCTGCTACTAAACTAAAATTTGACGGCATAAATAAAAAGCAATGCAATGAATACCATTGTATCATACTGATACTAAAAGCAGAAACCTATGTCAGCAGTTATTGGATATTATTGCACACCTCCTCTTGGAGCATTTTTTAACATTGACAGTAGATTCAGTAATAATAACTAAAAAACTAGATAATTGAAAGGCGAACCTATCAATGATTATGTTCTTCTTCTTCTTTAGGTTCCATCTCCTTCACACTGTCCACTATATGCTGTATTTTCCTTGAGAGACCCGCATTATGCTCCTCGATATAATCAAATATCACTTCAAGTTGTCTTTTATATGTCACGGATCGCTTTTTCTCTATTGCCAACTGCTGAGATAGTTCGCGGATTTTATCATGTTCGTTCTGAGACTGATAGGGAAACAAAAGAGGTAAGTAGGGGGAAAAAATAAACTGAAAAAGAGTGCAGAATAGAATAATTATAAATCATGCAAGTTCTTTATGTGCAGAAAGTGCCGTAAAAGTAATTCCTAAGTTGCAATTTCTCTCATGGAAAGGATAAGGTGGCCAACATACCTATATAACAAGAATGGTCTATCTTCCTATAATACCTTTAACTAATTATCTCATTCTACCTATTTATCTCTCTGTGATAAATACTTAAGAGTATTATCGACAAAACAATAGTTAATTTTGCATTGAACTTTGAAAACGACAAATAAATAAGATTTGTTTTTTACAAAAACGAAGATTAAAAATGAATGGATGAAGTATTATATAAGGTGAAAAAAGACAGAAGCTTCATTCACAATTTTGCTAAAAATGTGTAAAAGAACCAATATTATCCTGAAAACTTCATTCTGAAATGGTCTGAAATTATCTAATCCTTAAACTAATAACATTCATTCTCAATCTATCAAGCATAAAGTAACAATAACAATCAACAGAATAAACTATTGTAATATATACAAGAATCAATAAACTATTATAATATATACAATTCTTCGGTAATGAAAAAGCGTAGGAACTGACCGGATATTGTTCAAACATATCCCTTCTACCACTTCCAGGATTCAAGGGATGCGTGTGCTCCTTTACAAACTTCGTAATAACCCATTTACCAGAATTAATCTTCCTCATCATAATCATTGCCCTGCAACCAACCCTTGTCTCCGCCCTTTGCCTTACAATCTTTTCGCGCTTGTCAGGCATTCTGTAACCCTCTTTGTTGCAAACAAGAGCCCGTCCAATAGCAGTTCCGTCTTTCCTTGATCGTGAGAGCTTGCTTACGCGTATGATGAATCCAACCTCGGCAGCGTATGCATTGTAAAATGCATGTGCTGCTGCTTCCGACTCGAACTCCTGACCCACATAGGGCTCCTCGGCAGAAGCGTCCGGTAGTGTGAGAACTGCTGAGGGTATTGTTAACGCTCCTCCGGAAGAATCTTGAGTCACGTTATCATCTTGGTCTTGTTTATAAGTTGGTTCAACAGAACTTTCTTCTTCTATGTATTCATCAGGTATGCTACCAGCTTCAACCACGGCAACATCTCTTACTGTATTGCCGTTAACAGAGTCATCAATCCCAAACTCCACTGCAACAACAAAAGATCTGCTATAAGATTTTAAGTGTGCAGGTGATATATTCTACAGAACAGTCTACAAAATTGATCGATAACCTAAGAAGCCCAGATACATAGAACGATACGGATATGGGAATTTTTGAAAAAACAAGATATGCCATGACCAAGATACGTTAACAAACATATATGATGTAAGGAAACACAACTAAAATGGCAAAAAATTATCTTAAAAAGTCACTATCAATGACATGTCGTACCAGAATGGTAAAAAATTATACTAAAGTTACTACCAATGACATGTTGTACCTGAATGGTAAAAAATTATATCAAAAAGTCACTATAAATGACATGTCGTATCTGAATGACAATTATATCTTTAGCAGGTAAGGCGTATTAAAGATGCATATTGCATCGGAGAAAATATTTTTAAAAAGAACAAAACAAATTATTAGATACTTTTCGGGAATGTATCGAGAAGTATCAGGTACGTGTCAGATATCGATACTTTTCCAATTTGGAGTATCAAAACTTTATATTCCATAACTCACGTATTGAAATCTATGTGGTCGTGGTGGGATAGCGGGTAGCGGTAAAAGCTAAAAAATATAGAATAACACACAACATTAAAGACATATTCATAACTAATAATCAAAGTAAATTGCTATCAATATTCAAACCCAATATAAAGCAAGTAAGTTTTAGAACCTTCAAGGTTTAAAATAACTCATCTAAGCATTTAAAATAAACAAGGGTGAAATGACCAAAAAGTCCAAAATAATTCAGAAGTTTATAGGACATTTACTGTAGCGGCCACTACAACCGCAACTGGGCCGCTATCAGTGGGACTACATCCGCTGCAGAAATCCATAATGCAATGGGGTATTGTGTAGCGCCCAAGGGCCACTATTGGCTACATAGGTTGAAATCAAATTAAAGAGAGAGCATGTCAATAAATATAGTCCTAATCCCAAAATTCATATGATATTTTATTTTATGAAAAATGTTTACTTTCAGAGGGGACTACAATGAGGACATGGTTTACAAAGAAGTTTTGAAAAGCAAACAATGACAATAAAATTCAGAACACAACAACCAAAATAAAATGCACTCCCAATAATAAACAAAACAAAGCCTTTGAATCACTAACGATTTGTCAAATACAATCCTCCAAACAACCAAAATAGATTACAAAACTAAACGTAAAACATAACCCGAAATCAGGAAGAGTATCTCGGCTTGTTTAGGAAGAATTTATTTAGAGCTTATCTCGGCTTATCTCATGAAAGGGCTTACGAATATAGCTTATGATCGATTTGAAGTTTATTTCTCCTAGAGAGCTTATGGAAACAATTTATACCAAGTTTATACTCGTCCCGCTATCGGTTTCCATTCATCCCAAATTCTATTTTTATGATGAAAACAAAAGTTGAGAAAACAAAAGCTTCTCAATGTGTATATCCAATCGCAAAGAACGTGTAATGTGAAACATTTAATTAAGCAGTTTATCCATATGCTCCCTATTTAAAAATAAATTTTGCTTTCTCGTTCCTCCAAATAAGTTAAATGAGAGGACTAAAACTCCACATTCTTTGGACTAAAACACGTTAATCATTAATCATGAAAATGAAGATAACCTATGCATACGTTAGATGTTATTACTGCAATGTAAAAGTAAGAGTTTCTGAATTATATGGTCTCAAACATCGCCATAATATGTCCCGCCGTAAACAACTCAACAATTATGGAACATGATATGTTTACTTATCTCCTAAAACAAGCATTCCAAATTTTATTCTATGTTAATTTACTACATGTCATGTAGCTTGTTGCCAATCAAATCATAAAAAGTACTAAAGTCAATAATATATTTACATCACTACCAAAATTAAAAAACAATAATCAACTCAACTAAGTGTCCGTTTGTTTTCGCGGTTGATCAATGTCGAACGCGCACCAAGATTGAAGCTACAGTTTATAACTTCTCTAAAAGCTCAAAAGGACAGACAGCATGCATCTAAAAGGTATGCACTGTGCAACAAATGTATCAAGTCAAGAAAAGCCTAAGCTCAGATCATGTCCATATTAACAAGTCCAACATATCCTTCTTCACTAACAGAACAAAACATGTAACATAGATAATGTATAATGTGTTATTCTCAAATAATAAAAAAAAACATGGCATGCATATTTCTATCATAAATAAAACAACGCCACAAACATAAAGAAAAAAAAAATAAAAAAAACAACAACACCAACATCAAGCTTCAATTTTGAGCTACTTTCTCAATACCCTTTGAATTTGATTGTAGAAACATAAAGAAAGAAGATTCAAAATCAAAAGAAAAGAAAAAACCCTAAAATACCAAATGAATCAAAATCATCAATAGAATTTCCACTGAAGACAATAAAAAAATAAATAGAAATGAAAAAAAAAAAAAAACTCACTGAAAAAATCGATGGTGAAACTAGAAACCTTCCTCTGAATATTTTTTGATTCTATGATAAGTGCTTTTCAGAGAGAAACACCGGAATACAAAGAAAGATATTTAGGTGCGGTAACGTACATACAGTTCCCAAGTGCCCCTCTTACGTGTCAAAATCCTATTGATTCTCATTCTCTGAAAAAGTCAACATTTTTCATTGACCCAATACTTGCTTGCCACGTGTTCTACCAGATGGATCCTAGCCCGTAAGATTAGTACCCGAAATATAACCCACCCGATCCAATACGGGTGGTGCACCAGAACAACACAACAACACAAACGTAGTCACAACACTGTTCAAGTTTTTCTTCATCTCTTAACATGGCAACTTCGTTGTTTCGCACTATTCGTAGAGCTTCCACTGTATTCAAATCCTCGTATGCTGCTACCTCGTTTTCGGTCCCTCCCAGGTTCTTTCTCATTCCTCTGACTACAACATGTTTTATTGGTTATGGTTAATTTTTAACTCAAAAATCAAATTTTTATGATTGTTATGAATACTATATTCAATTGACTAAATTGGGTTAGCTTTATTTTCCTTGGTGCTGAGTTTTGGTTATTGAAAGTTGAAGACTTTGATTCTATAAAGCACTGACACTACACAGACACGGACACGACAATGACATGTTGACAGCAATAGTAATTTAAGAAAATGACATAATTAAATGTTATCACATGTGCCAGTATAGTGTTGGTGTCAGTATAGTGTTGGTGTCGGACACGGACACATGTCGGACACCGAACACCCTTTTGATATGAAGTGGCGATGTTACAAAGCTTTGAATTGACATTTAAAATTAATTGTAATGTTTTTTATGTTTGTGTTCTAATTCCTATGTGTCAGGTTAGTTGGGAGGGGTCAAATATATTCTTTTGATTGTTCATTGAGGCATTGTGTGCCTTTTGAGAAGAAAGGTTTTTGGTGGGGTTTGAGAGAGATGAGTTATGGGAAGGTTAATCTTGTGATAAAGGATGGAAAGACAAAGTTCGAGACTCATGAGGTTGAGGCTCCAAGGAAAGATAAGTGGAAGACTAAGAAGAGGTTGAAGATGCAAAGGAAGAGAGAAAAGGAGAAGAGGAAAGCGGCGAATAGGAGAGATCCACGTCGACTTGGTGTTAAAGGGAAGAAGAAAAAGCAGAAGTTTTCTAATCCTGAAGAGAGGATTAAGTTCAAGATTAACAATGTAAGCACTGTCATTTGATTCTATGTTTGTTTTTTCCATATCTATGCACCTATGAAACACATACAAACATCAAACATGACACTGGTAGTGACACGTAGACAACAGTGATAATTTAAGAAAATGAATGATCGAATATAACCACATGTGTCAGTATCGCTGACACGTCTTGTACACCGACACGCCTTTAATTTGAAGTATCGGCGCTACATAGGTGTCAACCGTTTTGCAGCGTAGCCCTCCTTCATTTGTTTAATTCAAATGATTTTTGTTTGCTCGATTTGATATATGTTGGTCTCGTGAATGGTTAAGTGTGTACTTGGATAAGTGCTTGACAAATGAACTTGAATTTGCAAAATTGATTTGTTTAAAATTAAGTTGTAATTAAGTGGTTTATGTTCTCTAAAAACAAGTTCATTCAAAACTCAAGTGTACATTTTTTTCAACATGATGCAAAAGCTTCATTTTCTCGCTCTAGTCAAAGTGTCAAACTGAGATGTGAAGGCAAAATCTGTTTTTACTCAAAGTAATCAAACATCTAATAACCGTGCTTGATAGAAGGCAAAATCAATATTGACACTCCATCATGAATCTAAATACACACTAATGTTCAGTTTGAATTTGCTTCTGATTTATAGCAGCTTCTCGGTTAAAATAAGTTTGTGATTCTTCACTTACCGAAAAGTCTCTATAAGCTTATAGAATTTATGGAGAAGTTAAATGAAAGTGTTTTTGAAAAATGAGACGCAGAAGTTAGTTTCAGCTTATACTAGTAGCTGTATTTTAAATTACTCACTATTGTAAAATTCTTTAATTTTTCTCCCCTTAAGTGCTCGTTGAGAAAATCGTGAAATGCTTATTTGCCTAGACATTGTACTAAAATTGACTCTGATTTTAACCCCAGGCCAGAGTCAAAGAAGCGTTGCTTATTGAACGGCTCAAACGATATGAAGTTGCTAAGGCTCAGGGTCCGGAGGTAAAACCAGACGGTTTGACGGGGGAGGAACGACATTATCTGAAGAAAATGGCTCAGAAGAGTTCTAATTATCTACAAGTTGGCAGAAGAGGATTATTTGGAGGGGTTATTCTCAATATGCATATGCATTGGAAGAAACATGAGACTGTTAAGTGCATATGCAAGCCTTGTAAACCTGGTCAAGTACACGAGTATGCACAAGAACTTGCCAGATTGAGTGGCGGTATTCCAATTCACATCATAGGCGATGACACTATAATATTTTATCGTGGAAAGAACTACATGCAACCTGAGGTTATGTCGCCGATAGATACATTGTCGAAGAAAAAGGTGAGTTTCTGTGCTTTTTTCATCTGAAACATATCATTTAAAAAGAATTGGAAATGCAACTCAATTTTTTGGCAGTGTTGTTAAATAGCACCTATAGCAATGCTATAGCGTAGCAGAATTTGAACAAATCGTTATTGTTCAATGATACGATATGTAATACAAAATGTTGTCAAATAGCAGTTATAGCGGCGATATAGCACTCTTAACGTAGCGGAATTTGAATAAACTTCTATTTTCTACGATTGACAATGCTGTTTTTTGGAGGGACGAGCTTTTTCAATGATTTGTGAATTGGTTGTTGTTATAACACTGAGATGGGTCAAATACTTTACTTTTTTAATTTTCTTTTTTTCTTGCAGGCACTAGAAAAATCCAAGTATGAGCAATCGCTCGAGTCAGTGAGGCGCTTCATTGCTATCGCGGAGAAAGAATTGGAGCTTTACCATAGACACGTTGCACTTTATGGTGACCCTAGCAACCGCAATCCTTTGTCTATACTCGACGGTCCAAGTGGAAGCTCCATGGAAAAGAGGAATCATGATGAAAAGAACCTTGATTCAAGTAGTTATTATCTTTCAGAGACAGAATCAGATTCCTCACAGACGGAGCTATCAGAATCCGAAGATAACTTTGAAAATGGGAACTTGTCAATGAGTGAATCAGATTCTGAAGAAGATAGCATGTTAGGTTCGGATGATGATCAAGAAAGAGAAGTATATTTAAATAAAATGCAAGATGAAAGTGTATGCTCAACCACAGGTTCATCATCAATGTGTAAACATACCCACCATTTTAAGAATCAAGATTTGTTATCTTAACAAATTCCCATCACTAGAGATTAGAGGTTAATTATATATTGTTCAAAGCTGCCTTAAGTAAGCCAAACCAAATAGTACATAAAAAAAATGCCTTGAATGAAATTGAAAATTTGTTTATAGAAAATGAATTTTTGTTGAGTCTTGTTGTCTTTTATTAAGTAGATGCAATTTTAACTGACCTACCTGAACCAGTACTGTGAATCACGGATTGCGGAAAATACTAGTTTGTTCAAATTTTGCTATGCTATTTCAATGAACTGTACACTAAGTAGCGTAATGTGGAACAATGATTTGTTCAAATTTCGCTATGCTATAACGGACTTAAATCCGCAATTTGACAACAAGACCTAAATGTTGTTAAGTGTTTGTTAGTTTTTTTGTTTATGATGTGGTGTGGGTGAATCATCATGATTGAGGACATGCATGGCCCTTGTTTGTGTTTGCTTTTGATATAATCAAAGACACGTTGCTAAAGGAACCCAAGGGGTGAAATACCTGAAAGTAGAATAAAACCTCAAAACTCTACCAAAAAAAAAAAACCTCAAAATGATTCTAATTCCAAATGCCGTGGTTTATAGTATTATGGATTTATGGTGAATGAATTATGAATGATATTGATAGCTCAACTGATGATTTCATTACACGTTATCTGAACACCAAAAGCATTTAACGGTCTCTCTTGTAGAAGGTTGCTCCATTATAATTATAGACAACAGATAAATTGTCCATTTTAATAATAATAATAATGTCATCTTAGTGCGGCATCGATATCAATATTATCATAATCTCCTAGATTGTACCACAAGTTGGTGCTAAGGGTGATTGTTGTAAACATCATGATACGAGTGTGATTTCTTTTTGTCAAATAGTCCTAGTGATTAAAATTATACCTTTTAAATGGACAATTTGGGGTTCAAATTTCGACGTTGTCCCTACCAATTGAGCTATATTATCGGGATCAAATACGATTTCTATTGATCAAAATAATCATAACCTTCTAGATTGTTGCATGTTGGTTGTGCTCGTCCTCCAATTATAAATTAGTATGGCTACAATAACGAGTTTGTCTCGGTCTTTTATTTCACTTAATTATATTCATATTTTTCTTAATAAATTATATATGTATATACACACACAGACATACAAATTTGGTTGTTATTGGTTGTATAATTTTTTTTATTTAACTCTTTTGTTTCATTTTCATAATATTTAAATTGTCTAAATTTATTTAAATCTTAGTTTTTTTTTAGAATTTTTAGGATTCATGCCTTCGCTCAAGTCACATGGGTCAGCTCTCAACTTTGAGCAGACGGGCCAGCATGGTGCAGCCACCAGCCCAACCTGTTAAGCCAAAGCCATGTTCCATCACCTTGATGCCCCACTTAGGTCACAAGCTGCGCTGGTGTTACCCAGCTCAGCATTTAAATCTCAGTTTTAATATCCATGGGCGTGTTTTTAAATATAAATTTAGAAGAATTATTGTAGGGGGCAAATTTGTATAGGACAAATTCCAACTAAAATAGATAGTTACACTTGGCGTTATATTTATGTTATGGTTTAGACAAGGGCACTACTTTCTCGCTCTGAACATGAGTTCAGATGTACACATCTAGTTAAAAAAATCACTAATTTTGTTTGTTTGAAAGTGCCCTTACATTCGACCAAAAAAAGGTGCCCTTCCACATCATCTGTGTCATTTAGAAGTACATAGAGTTTTTAGTAGTGTCCTCCCAGTTATAGCATTTTGACGTTCTTTCAGCATTTAGAAGTGCATGACCTTCCAAACAACACTTTTAAGTTGAGTAAAAACAACAACACGTAAGTGCTGTTTTAATCACTTCATAATTTTCGTCTTTTAATAATCTTTTGAGTGTTATGAATATAAATATGGTTATTGTTGTTGTAGTAAATACTTTTTTAGTGTTTTTTTCAATTCCTCTTTCAATTGTTTTTTTTTCCCCGATAGAAGAGGGGTGTTAGCCTAAACTACAAGAGAACTGCTCAATTAAAGTAAAGATTGTTACATCTTACCATAAAAAGTTTAGTCAACCCTTCATCATAATGCGATTAAGGGAGACAATTGAAAACCATGGACGAGTCAAACGACACCTCTTGGTAACCTGAAACATTGCAATAGGCAAATCTAATTCAAGAGAAAACATATGATAACCCTTGTCCCAAGCAAGTTCAAGAGCATAGTATATTCTCCAAAGTTCGAACATAAAGACAGAACATGACCCCAAATTCAACATAACCATGAGTAGTAAATGGTTTTACAATACTTTCAGGACACTGATTGCGGTAAATATCAGGTATATGTTTGGTTAAACTTCCAAAATTGATTATGAGGGTGTAGGAATGATTCTGACATGTTTGGTTGCTTTTGGGTATAATTGATTTTGCTTCCAAATTGATTCGACTTGAAGCTATGATTTGTAGCTTTTGCGTATGAAATTGATTTTTACACAAATTTATAGTTCAACACGCTTTTACATGAATGTATCTAAACACAAATAAATCACTTTACATTCAACTTACTTTTAGTCAGAATTAATTTTACATGATCAATTCACTCAAAATCAATTTTATCAACCACAAAACCAAAAATATAAAAAGTTTGGATCCATCAAAAGTAATGGGTGAGACTCTAATCTTGAAAGGGGGAGGCTGGTGGTGGCTGTTGGGTCACGAGGGGAGCCCGGGGGACCGTCAACATCTAGGCAGAGCAACCACACAAGTGAGAGAGACACCACATTCTTACCCAAAACCTTAAGGCAATACGTTTATGGATCCTCTCACTTATAAAGTGTTCAACCTCCACTTTTTCTATCTGACGTGGGACATATAATTCACACTTGCACACAATAATCTCCCCCTCAAGTGTGAGTCCATCAATTCATCATGCTCACCCCTCAAGCGGATGGGTTGTTGGGATCAGAGTGCGCAATGCGGAATATGCGGAAGCTTAAATTATATCTTTTTGTGAAACCTGAACAATCCAAATTACCAGCACAACCAACAACAACAATAAAAAGGAGTAAAAGCTGTAAATGAGAACACCAAAATTTTAAAGGGTAAACTTCTCTCAATGTGAGAGAATAAAAACAACGGAGCTAGTCCAGCCAAAAACTTCCACTATCAGAATAATGGTTACAATCAATGTCTTCCTAAATCTCTAGGAACTAACAATCATCAAATAATCACCAAACTGTGGTGATTCTAACAACCAGAGAGCAAACCCTAAATAGGTATCCAAACAGACACAAAGAGAAGACAAAACTACCTATAAAAATTGTCTGAGTAACAAAAATAACATACTCAAATTTCAGCCAAAACAGATGTCGTTTGCCGAACACACTTTTGTCAGCGATACCCAAAACTTCTTCCTTTTTGCTCTCGTAAAGCTCTTTGTTTTTCTCACACAGTGCGCCGCACTCACTTGTTTTTCACGCACACACTTATACTTTTACCGTTGTCGCCGTACTCGACGAAACCCGCCGCTTGAACACTCTTTGTCAAAAAAACTTTCGACACAAGGAGTCGGTCGAACCCTTCGTCAAACCTTGGCTCTGATACCACTGCTAGGTCACGAGGGGAGCTCGGGGGACCGTCCATATCCAGGTAGAGCAGGGACGGACACATTCAAAGGTGTAACGACCCTATTTTCGTATATTATATTTTTATATATTTTATTTTATGGATTTACATTTAAAAATATTTTCTAGTAATCGAGGAATAATTATTTAGCGCGAAGATAAGTTCGTAACCGAGTTTTTAAGGTTTTGGGCCTAGAGGGTGAATAGTGTTGGGCTTTTAAGTTTATGAGTAGTAATGATCAAGTGGTTATGATAGTAGTAAGCTTGGATTGGATTGAAAGGCTAGGATGAGTCCTTGAGAGTTAGTAAGGATGGATGGCCAAGATTGATTTGCTTGGAATATATGAGATTAACACAAGACTTTTTGGAATCACTATTCATTTCTTTTTGGAGAGAAAGAAAACGTGGAAGAGGAGAAGAGAAGGAGAAAGCAAGAGGAAAAACCTAGGGCTTGTGATTTGAAGCTTGAGTTTGCTAGAGAACTTTGATTTCAAGGTAAGAGAGTTAGTATTGCTATTTTACAAGTGATTGAGAAGGGGAGAATGTCTATTTCTCCATCCCAAACTTCTCCTCACTTTGTCTAGGTTTTGATAGAGAGTTTTATGGTTTAAAGTTGTTAATGATTATGTTGTGCTTGCTTGAATGCTAAGTGATGATGCTAGCATGTTTTGTTGAAGTTATTGTGTTGTGAATTCATAAGAAAAGTTATGAAAAGTTATTGTTTTTGAACCCTAATTTCTTTGATGGATGTAATCCTTGTTTGTGATGGTTTATAAATGATGTTTTATGATGGAAAGTTGTTTTTAACAAGTTCTGGAAGTTGGGTAACCTTGAATGGGCTAAAATGGTGGAAAAATCACTTTTTACATGACTGTGTACTGATACGGTCGCTTGTAGCGACGGAACATCGCTTGTAGCGACCAGGCAGGATAATTCCCTGCCTATCCGCGCTTGAAGCGACCACACGGGCGCTTGTAGCGACCAGGCTCGCTTGTAGCGACCAATGGTTCGCTTGTAGCGACCAAGCAGGATAATTCCCTGCCTATGCTCGCTTGTAGCGACCAAGGGTTCGCTTGTAGCGACCAACCCTGGACAGGCCAACTTTGTTGAGTTGTTCTGGAGGTCCTGGTGCGCGCGGGGATGTCTTTTGCTACTGTATTTTTATAATACATTTTTGGAAACCTTGCCCACCATTTTAACTTATTCCTAATGTTTTCTAAAGATTATTTGTTTTCAAGAAAGTTTTGTGTAAAACCCTAATGTGTGTGTGGGTTATCAAAGTGTGTGGGTTTCCCTTTGAAACCCTTATGTGTGAGATTTTGATATGATTTGCTTGGTTTATTTGAAATTGTTAATCAAGGTTGAGTATATACATGTCGTATATTATGAAGTGGCCATGAGCGCCTAGTGTTTGTGTTTGTTGTCGTTGTTGTGATAATTATCAGAGTGCTGATAATTTAGTGTTGTGTTTGTTGTTGTTGATGAGATAATTATCAGAGTGCTGATAATTAGTGGTGTTAGTAAGTATTATATATTTACTAAGTGAATCATCATGCATTTCATGATTGTATGATATCCGTGTGCGGATAAGAAATCCAAGAGTGCTTGGTTATCAAGAGTGCTTGATATTATCAAGAGTGCTTGATAAGGATATAAGTTTATCCAAAATGATTTGGTACCACATGCATTAGTGAATGCATTTTGAGGCATGCATCCTTTGTGACATTATGTGTGCATAATGGTTGTTAAGTGTTAATTGTTATTGATGAGTTGTGCATTGTCAATTACGTGTTGTGTTTTGGTTATGTATAATAATGTGTTATTTATACATGTTTAATGGTTGTGATACTAACACTCTCTGTTATGTGTTATGTGCTGGATCTTTGGGGATCCAGATTATCAGGTTGGCGAGGCTATCGTTGAGGAATAGCCCTTTGCTGTTTAGGAGCTTTTGTAGTGGTAAGGGCATAGCTTAGCTATCCTTACGTTTTTGGTACTAGGTGTTGTATCCTAGATAGAGTCTAGTGCTCTGATATTTGTAACACTATTTTGGGGTATCTGAACGTTTATGTATAGATTTGGCAATGGTCTCTGTGTAGAATTGCCTCTTTTGAAAATCTTATGTATATATTTTTGTATATTATATACATGCTTGCTTATAAGCATTTGTTGGTTATTCTTCCGCTGCTGTGTTTGCAAATCAAATATGTTTTGATTTCTGTTGATGTTTCATTTAAAATTGTTTTACATGATGTTGTAACTTCCTATGTCCTTAACGTTTTCTTTATTAAGGTTAATAATCGGCGGTTAGGGGTTAGGGTGTTACAATAGTTGGTATCAGAGCAGGTCGATCCATTGGATCAATTAAGTTTAGTATACCCTTTGTGTAACATGTGTTTTCTTAAACACTTTGTTCTCACTTGTGTTATGTGATGTTTGGTAGTGTGGTTATGACGCAACGAGCACTTGCGGACGCGATGGAGCGGATGGCTGATGCCATGGCTCAGGATGCTGCTAGTAGGACTGCGGATAGAGCCGCACAACAAGCTAGAGGAGGCGGAGAAGATGAGTTGAGACTCGAGAGGTTTATGAACAACAAACCGCCTATCTTCAAGGGAGGATACGATCCAGATGGAGCTCAGACTTGGTTGGAAGGAGTTGAGAGAATTTTTGGGGCTATGCGTTGTCTGGATGCGCATAAGGTATTGCTAGGAGCGTATGTTCTCCATGATGAGGCCGATCATTGGTGGGGAAATGCTAGTCAGAGGTTGGGAGCTGGTGGAGCTTTAGTTACTTGGGCTCGTTTCCGGAGGGAGTTTTTAACCAAGTATTTTCCGGCAGACGAGAGGAACCGTAAGGTGATTGAGTTCATGGAGCTCAAGCAAGGAAGTTTATCTGTTTCTGAATATGCGGCCAAGTTTGAAGATTTGTGTCGTTTTGCTCCTCATTACAACACGGTGGAAGCTGAGGAAGACAAGTGTGTAAAGTTTGAAAATGGGCTGAGGCCGGATATCAAGCAGTTGATTGGGTTTAGCGAGATCAGAAATTTTCCGATGTTGGTGAATAAGAGCCGGATATGTGATAAGGATGGTAAGGCTAAAGCTAATTACTACAAAGCCGCAAATGAGAAGAGGGGAAAGGACATGGCTAGAGGTAAACCATATGGTAGAAGTGGAAAGAAACCAGATGAAGGTGGGAGTAGTGGTAACAAGTTTGGAGGTAATAGGAATTGCTTTAAGTGTGGACAACCGGGACATCGTATGTTTGAGTGCCCGAAGAATGATGGAAAATGTTTCAAGTGTGGTGATCCTAACCACAAAGCTGATCAGTGCAAGAAAGGTGTTGTGTGCTTCAATTGCAAAGAAGAGGGTCATAAGAGCAACGTGTGTAAGAAGCCTAGAGCGGCTGGAGGAAAAGTGTTTGCTTTAGATGGTGGTGATGTGAAGGCGGACAACTTGATCAGAGGTACATGCTTTATCAATGATACTCCTTTGTCTGCTATTATTGATACGGGTGCTACCCATTCGTTTATTTCTATGGATTGTGTTGAGAGGTTGGGTCTTAAAGTAGAAAATATGATGGGACGCATGGTTATTGAAACGCCTGCGAGTGGTTCAGTATCGACTACTCTAGTTTGTGTTGATTGTTCAGTCATTATGTATGATCGACTCTTTGGTATGGATTTAGTCTGCATTCCGTTGAGCGGGATAGATGTTATCTTTGGTATGAACTGGTTAGAATTTAATCGGGTTCATATCAACTGCGGTGAGAGGACGGTTACATTTCCAAGACCGGAGCCAGAGTTGTGTTCGAAGCTTATGTGTTGTCGAGAAGTGGTAAGATCAGTGAAGGCTCAAGAGGACGTGTTTGCTATGTTTGCTTCGTTGAGGGTGGAAGAGAAGATTGAGGTTGATGCGTTGCCGGTGGTGCGTGATTTCCCAGATGTTTTCCCAGATGACATTTTGGATTTACCACCCGAGAGAGAGGTTGAATTCGCAATTGACATAGTACCTGGCACTAGTCCAATTTCAATGGCGCCGTATCGTATGTCAGCTGCTGAGCTAGAAAAGTTGAAGGAACAATTGGAAGAATTGTTAGAGAAGAAGTTTGTAAGACCGAGTGTATCGCCGTGGGGTGCGCCGGTTCTGTTGGTGAAGAAGAAAGATGGCAGTATGCGTCTATGCATCGATTATCGTCAGTTGAATAAAGCAACTATCAAGAATAAGTATCCACTTCCGAGGATAGATGATTTGATGGATCAGTTAGTGGGAGCCTGTGTGTTCAGCAAGATTGATTTGAGATCGGGATATCACCAGATAAGAGTTAAGGCGGAGGATATACCGAAGACTGCTTTCAGGACAAGGTATGGTCATTACGAGTACGCCGTTATGCCTTTTGGAGTTACTAATGCACCTGGAGTGTTTATGGAATATATGAATCGTATATTTCATTCCTTTTTGGATCGATTCGTGGTGGTCTTCATAGACGATATTTTGGTATACTCGAAGACGGAAGAGGAACATGCCGAGCATTTGAGGATTGTGTTAGAGGTGTTGCGCAAAAAGAAGCTTTATGCAAAATTTTCTAAGTGTGAATTTTGGTTGCATAAAGTTAGCTTTTTGGGTCACGTTATTTCAAGGGGTGGTATAGCGGTGGATCCTGCTAAGGTAGAAGCCGTGCAAGATTGGGGGACGCCGGAGTCTGTTACTGAGATCCGAAGTTTTCTTGGTTTGGCCGGTTACTATCGGAGGTTCATTGAAGGATTTTCAAAGTTGGCATTGCCGTTGACGCAGTTGACTAGGAAGGGTCAAGTTTTCATTTGGGATGACAAGTGTGAGCAGAGTTTCCAAGAGTTGAAGAGGAGGTTGACATCTGCACCTGTGCTAATTCTGCCAAATCCGAGGGAACCGTTCGTGGTTTATTGTGATGCGTCGAAGATGGGTCTAGGTGGTGTGTTGATGCAGAGGGGACAAGTCGTTGCTTATGCATCAAGACAGCTGAAGATTCATGAGAGGAACTATCCTACGCATGATTTGGAGCTAGCTGCTGTCGTGTTTGTTCTCAAGATTTGGAGGCACTACTTGTATGGGTCAAGATTCGAGGTTTTCAGCGATCACAAGAGTCTGAAGTACTTGTTTGATCAGAAGGAGCTCAACATGAGGCAAAGAAGATGGTTAGAGTTTCTTAAGGATTATGATTTTGAATTGAGTTATCACCCGGGTAAGGCTAATGTGGTAGCCGATGCGTTGAGTAGGAAGTCTTTGCATATGTCTTCTCTGATGGCGAAGGAACTGAGATTGATTGAAGAGTTTAGAGACCTCAGTTTGGTTTTTGAAAGGACAACCAGAAGCGTGAAGCTAGGAATGTTGAAAGTGACGAATGATTTTCTTGAAGAGGTTGTGGAAAAGCAAAAGTATGATGTGAGATTGATGAAGCTTAAGACGCTCATCGAGCAAGGGAAAAAGGTAAACGTTGAGATCGATGAGAAAGGCGTGATGAGGTGTCAAGGAAGGTTATGTGTACCTGATGTGCCTGATTTGAAGCGGATGATTTTGGAGGAAGGTCACAGAAGCAACTTAAGTATTCATCCTGGTGTTACTAAGATGTATCAAGATCTGAGGAAAATGTTTTGGTGGCAAGGGATGAAGAAAGAGATCGCCGAGTTTGTTTTCGCTTGTTTGACTTGTCAGAAGTCCAAGGTAGAGCATCAGAAGCCGTCGGGGCTATTGCAACCTATGTTTATTCCCGAGTGGAAATGGGATAGTATTGCAATGGATTTTGTAAGCGGTTTGCCGAAGACGTCGAAAGGTAACAATATGATTTGGGTAGTTGTCGACAGGTTAACAAAGTCTGCTCATTTCATAGCTATCAAGACCGGTATGCTAATACCGAAGTTGGCTGAGATTTATGTCGAGCAAATCGTGAGATTACATGGAATACCGTCGAGTATTGTATCAGATCGAGATCCCCGTTTTACTTCAAGGTTTTGGGAGAGTTTGCAAGAGGCGTTGGGGACTAAGTTGCGGATGAGTTCTGCTTATCACCCGCAGACGGATGGTCAGTCGGAGAGGACAATTCAATCATTGGAGGATTTGTTAAGATCGTGTATTTTGGAACAAGGAGTGAGTTGGGAAGCTTGCTTACCATTGATTGAGTTTACGTATAACAACAGTTTTCATTCGAGCATTGGTATGGCACCTTTTGAAGCGTTGTATGGGAGAAGATGTAGGACACCTTTGTGTTGGTTTGAATCGGGAGAAAGTGTGGTGCTTGGACATGAGATTGTGCAACCAACGACCGAGAAGATCAAGATGATCCAAGAAAAGATGAGAGCGTCGCAGAGTCGCCAGAAAAGCTATGCCGACAAGAGAAGGAAGGATATAGAATTTCAAGAAGGAGATCATGTGTTTCTAAGAGTTACATCGACTACGGGTATTGGACGGGCTTTGAAATCGAAGAAGTTAGCATCGAGATTCATTGGTCCGTATCAGATTTTGAAGAGGATTGGGAAGGTGGCGTATAGAATTGCGTTACCGCCGTCGTTGTCGAATCTACATGATGTTTTTCACGTGTCTCAATTAAGGAAATACGTATCGGATCCGTCACATGTGATTGAGTCGGACGAGATACAAGTGAGAGAGAATTTAACGGTTGCAACGGTACCTTTAAGGATTGAAGGACAAGAGATGAAGAGGCTCAGGAATAAAGAGATTTCATCGGTGAAAGTCGTTTGGGGAGGCCCAGCCGGTGAATATGCGACGTGGGAGCTCGAGAGCAAGATGCGGGACTCCTATCCAGAGTTGTTTTCAGGTATTTTCGAGGGCGAAAATTCTTTTTAGGGGAGTAGAGTTGTAACGACCCTATTTTCGTATATTATATTTTTATATATTTTATTTTATGGATTTACATTTAAAAATATTTTCTAGTAATCGAGGAATAATTATTTAGCGCGAAGATAAGTTCGTAACCGAGTTTTTAAGGTTTTGGGCCTAGAGGGTGAATAGTGTTGGGCTTTTAAGTTTATGAGTAGTAATGATCAAGTGGTTATGATAGTAGTAAGCTTGGATTGGATTGAAAGGCTAGGATGAGTCCTTGAGAGTTAGTAAGGATGGATGGCCAAGATTGATTTGCTTGGAATATATGAGATTAACACAAGACTTTTTGGAATCACTATTCATTTCTTTTTGGAGAGAAAGAAAACGTGGAAGAGGAGAAGAGAAGGAGAAAGCAAGAGGAAAAACCTAGGGCTTGTGATTTGAAGCTTGAGTTTGCTAGAGAACTTTGATTTCAAGGTAAGAGAGTTAGTATTGCTATTTTACAAGTGATTGAGAAGGGGAGAATGTCTATTTCTCCATCCCAAACTTCTCCTCACTTTGTCTAGGTTTTGATAGAGAGTTTTATGGTTTAAAGTTGTTAATGATTATGTTGTGCTTGCTTGAATGCTAAGTGATGATGCTAGCATGTTTTGTTGAAGTTATTGTGTTGTGAATTCATAAGAAAAGTTATGAAAAGTTATTGTTTTTGAACCCTAATTTCTTTGATGGATGTAATCCTTGTTTGTGATGGTTTATAAATGATGTTTTATGATGGAAAGTTGTTTTTAACAAGTTCTGGAAGTTGGGTAACCTTGAATGGGCTAAAATGGTGGAAAAATCACTTTTTACATGACTGTGTACTGATACGGTCGCTTGTAGCGACGGAACATCGCTTGTAGCGACCAGGCAGGATAATTCCCTGCCTATCCGCGCTTGAAGCGACCACACGGGCGCTTGTAGCGACCAGGCTCGCTTGTAGCGACCAATGGTTCGCTTGTAGCGACCAAGCAGGATAATTCCCTGCCTATGCTCGCTTGTAGCGACCAAGGGTTCGCTTGTAGCGACCAACCCTGGACAGGCCAACTTTGTTGAGTTGTTCTGGAGGTCCTGGTGCGCGCGGGGATGTCTTTTGCTACTGTATTTTTATAATACATTTTTGGAAACCTTGCCCACCATTTTAACTTATTCCTAATGTTTTCTAAAGATTATTTGTTTTCAAGAAAGTTTTGTGTAAAACCCTAATGTGTGTGTGGGTTATCAAAGTGTGTGGGTTTCCCTTTGAAACCCTTATGTGTGAGATTTTGATATGATTTGCTTGGTTTATTTGAAATTGTTAATCAAGGTTGAGTATATACATGTCGTATATTATGAAGTGGCCATGAGCGCCTAGTGTTTGTGTTTGTTGTCGTTGTTGTGATAATTATCAGAGTGCTGATAATTTAGTGTTGTGTTTGTTGTTGTTGATGAGATAATTATCAGAGTGCTGATAATTAGTGGTGTTAGTAAGTATTATATATTTACTAAGTGAATCATCATGCATTTCATGATTGTATGATATCCGTGTGCGGATAAGAAATCCAAGAGTGCTTGGTTATCAAGAGTGCTTGATATTATCAAGAGTGCTTGATAAGGATATAAGTTTATCCAAAATGATTTGGTACCACATGCATTAGTGAATGCATTTTGAGGCATGCATCCTTTGTGACATTATGTGTGCATAATGGTTGTTAAGTGTTAATTGTTATTGATGAGTTGTGCATTGTCAATTACGTGTTGTGTTTTGGTTATGTATAATAATGTGTTATTTATACATGTTTAATGGTTGTGATACTAACACTCTCTGTTATGTGTTATGTGCTGGATCTTTGGGGATCCAGATTATCAGGTTGGCGAGGCTATCGTTGAGGAATAGCCCTTTGCTGTTTAGGAGCTTTTGTAGTGGTAAGGGCATAGCTTAGCTATCCTTACGTTTTTGGTACTAGGTGTTGTATCCTAGATAGAGTCTAGTGCTCTGATATTTGTAACACTATTTTGGGGTATCTGAACGTTTATGTATAGATTTGGCAATGGTCTCTGTGTAGAATTGCCTCTTTTGAAAATCTTATGTATATATTTTTGTATATTATATACATGCTTGCTTATAAGCATTTGTTGGTTATTCTTCCGCTGCTGTGTTTGCAAATCAAATATGTTTTGATTTCTGTTGATGTTTCATTTAAAATTGTTTTACATGATGTTGTAACTTCCTATGTCCTTAACGTTTTCTTTATTAAGGTTAATAATCGGCGGTTAGGGGTTAGGGTGTTACAAAAGGCTATGTGTGGCTAAAGCCACACATCAACTTCCTTATTTTTTTATTATAAATATGAGTAATAGTCATTTTGGTCTCTGAATGTGTAACGAGTAGTCACAATAGTTTCTCAATGTATTAAAATTTTAAAATAGTCCTTATTTTGCACTTTGTTAGTCAAAATAGTTCGTGAAGTGACAATAAGTAAGTATATTGAAGGGCTAATATGACAATATTAACGAAGTATTTTAATGTTAGAGACTATTTTAACTAACAAAGTGTACAATCAGAGACTATTTTGAAATTTTGATACATTGAGGGACTACTATGGCTACTCCTTACACATTCAGGAACCAAAATGACTATTACCTCTTATAAATAAAATACAATATGTTAAGAGTAAGAACAACAAGTCAATAACCTTGTGCAAAACTTGTGGAAACAAATAAGTGGAGCACATTTGCTATGATTTATAAGCTTTTGAAGTTTGTTTGCTCTTACCGGTAGCAACTGCAAGTGTTGAACATGTTTTTTCAGCTATGAAAGTTGTGAAGAGTTAACTATGTAAAAAATGGGTGATCAGTGGCTAAATAACCGTCTTGTAACTTATATAGAAAGATATGACGATTTTCATTGTAATGTATTGTATCAAACAATGTTATTTCTTATTTTTAGTATAATTTACATTATTGTTTCTTTAAAATTTTAGCCTCACATGTACCAAATGTCTAAATCCGCCCCGTGAGGCAGAGCAACCACACATAACAGTGGTCTGGATATTCATATATAAAAAACTACACCATTCACGTGCGCCTTTTCTTTATTCAAAGGCACGTCATCTACATCTAAACCACGTTGGCAACACTCAAAATGTTTTTATATTTTTTGAAGTGGAGATATTTTTGTTTTATTTTCCGAATATAACTTGAGTTTTAGTCGTGATTTTAATTAAAAATAATAAGAAAAAGACATATGAATTACTAATAAGTAATAACATATCTTCAAATTGACTTCTAAACCATTAAAACATAATAAGTACTAGATCGTCTACTCGTACTACCGCACGGCTCATAAGCATCGAAAAATTAGTTAAAATACAATATCATCCATAATATACACAATGAAAAATTTTGACGAATATGACCTTAATATTATCTTTTTAACATCATTGACAATGTTCATACATTCTAGAAAGTTTCTTTGTATACGACATTGGTAGTAGTATCAATGCAATCACCATTTTCATCGGTTAACAAAATTCTCAAACCATTTCTTGACATAACCCTTGAAACTGCAACGTACAGTTAATGCTCCAAATTTCTCTTGAGATTGAACATGTTATAGAGCACCGTGGACATTAATGTGCATAGACAATGCATGTGAAATACAAACTCATTTAATGCAATATTGGAAGATGGAAAGATTTCACTTATGGTAAATTAGTGAATCAAGTTTTGGAGGGAAATTTGAAATTCAAAATCGTGTTGTGAAGTATGCAAAGTAGATGGGAATTCAATGCATTAGTCCTAATCAATTTTGGCGCCCAAATTAGTAGGGTTAGGGTTTTCCATTAGGGTTGCAATGCTTATTAGGATTAGCTTGATAACCGTATTTTGTATCGAGCACCGCACACATTTAATGTTCGAGAGTTGAATTAACACACACAAAAGGGTTTGAGCATCGTAGCTATTATTACAAACACTTAATGTGGCACACTATTTGAGTTCACAACCATAGATCGCATTTAGCCCCGTACACATTTAATGCTCCAAATTTGTCTTGAGATTGAACATGTTTATAGAGCACCGTGTACATTAATGTGCATAGACAATGCATGGGAAATACAAACTCATTTAATGCAATATTGGAAAATGGAAAGGTTTCACTTAGGGTAAATTAATGAATCAAGTTTTGGAGGGAAATTTGAAATTCAAAATCATGTTGTGAAGTGTGCAAAGTATATGGGAATTTAGTGCAACCTAATCAATTTTGGCGTATAAATTAGTAGGGTTAGGGTTTTCCATTAGGGTTGCAATGTTTATTAGGATTAGTTTGATAACCATATTTCGTATCGAGCACCGCACACATTTAATGCTCAAGAGTTGAATTAATACACACAAAAGGGTTTGAGCACTGTAGCCATTATTACAAACTTTTAATGTGGCACACTATTTGAGTTCATTGGAAACCGAGTGAGTATCAAAACCATAACCATTATTACAAACATCTAATGCAATGCTTTGACTGTTTTTCGCTTGATTTCAAATCTGCGTGATGGCTCCATTAGTTTGTTCGATCAGCTGACACAAAAAGAAGAAGGAAACTTAATGAGTATGCGTGCGACAGCTATATAACCGTATGAGCAGATTCATTCTATGGATATATGGGAAATAGCCCCACATTTAAGTAGCTATTGAATTATGTGTGTATCAAGGAGGTTAATGGCTATTGGGTTCCTTGGGAATAATCAACATTAAATTGCATAGTTAATTGACAGCTGCGCCTGTTCTATAGGTTCTTAATGGTGGTGAATTTTCAAGGAATGGGCATACAAAGAGAACAAAGTTGAATACCAACAGACTTAATAGTCATCACAATGGACATTCTGACTATACATCTCATCCATACATACTCACTAACTTCCTTGTTTGGTTAACAATGTGCATATAAGATGAAGCTTTGATAAGGATTAATTCCTGACCTACATTGTATTGGTGTTTGGCCGTGAGCCTTCAAACAAAAAATTAAAATTGCAGTACATCTAAAGAACTTAATCATTCCTTTAAGAACATGCGAGTATTGACAATACAAATCGACTACAATATCATATCAAATTAGGAACAATAAACATGAACTTCGCCAGATGTATTGTTAAAATCGAATATCTTTAAATTGACTAAAGTTAGGATCCACACCTTTTCATATAAACATCTTGTTATTGTCAAACACAGTCGCGTTGCTATACGAATCTGGCTATTAAACATTCTTATTTACATATTCCTATAAAATTGATTGCTAAGATCGAATATGTATACACTGGTTAAAGGAGCTCGAATCTAAATGGAGATTTTTTCATGACTATTCGTGTTTTACAACCAACTGAGACATAATTATTCACTCTGAAGTACATGGGTAAGTATTCATGCGTCCAGACCATAAAGGGTGCAAAAAATAAACAATAACATTCAAAATTCAATGTAATAGTAAAAGCAATAACATTAATCAACAAAAATCCAATACATTTTTCCAGTTAAACTTATTTATGGCAAAACATTGCACATTCTTAGACTAACCCCCCCAAAAGGTAGTTGTTGCAATCATCAAAAAAGGGAAACATTACTAAACAAATACAAAAAGACATTGCTAAGATTGATTCAGATCCAACCACAAAAACAAAATCAAAACATTCTCCTAAATGCTAATGAAACCGACATGTCCATTACAAATGACTTTTAAGCGCGAATCACCCTAAAGTAAATAGTCTTGTTTCTTCCAGCTTCTGGCGCATCAACCATGATCTTCAAACCTTGATAAAGTCGTCTTCCAAGAACCATACGTTTCCACTCACCATCAATCTTAAAGTGAGCACCACCACGTGTTCCATATATTAGTGTGCAAAACCACATGTTCCCACAATCATCAACCAACTTTATGTATCTAGTTCCTCTATCCAAAGTCGTCTCACTAAATCCTTGGTAAGCTAGCCACTACAAACAAAAAATAGCACACGTAAATAAGCTTGCCATAAATAATTGAGGCCGAAATAAAAAACTACCAAAAAATCATCAAGATATTCAACTCATCAAACAGCCCAACTCAATCTCATCATTGGTCAATCTCTTCTCATAAGAAAACTGAAAATTCATCTCATCGTGAACCCAAGGTGTTGGAACAACATCAAAGAGGTGGAAAGGAATTACATGTTTTTCGATTTGGAACATCATTGGGGGGATAAACTTCGGATACCTAATCAACTTACCAAACCTATCCTTGAGGTTGATACCAAATTTCCCTGGACCTACAAACACCATGATCACCCAAGCACCGAGAGAGACGTTGTAAAAATTGCATCCTTAGTCAAGAAAATTCCACCGTTGTGCCTCTCGACCAAAATCTCAAATTCATTGAAGTTAGGATCCACTAACCTAGCATATCGATTAATTTGATCATCGAAGTCGTGACCAAACATCTTGGGAAGGACGACAGCACCCTGAAGCATAAACAATCATTCGATTAAATACAAAATTAAAACATGGACGTATGAGGAAAAATAGATAAGGGGATAACAAATTAGTATTTACATATTCAACATCAAGTTCAACTACATTAGTCATGTATCTGACACATAACTCATTAACTATCTTATCGATCTCGGAGATGGGATTTGGATCCAATGGAGCTATCACGAAAACAAAAAAGATGATCAGTATAAGGAAAGGAATACACAACGTCTAAGCAATGTATGAAAGGATGGACATATCATACCAGTAAGACAATGGTATGATAGCAATGTCTGAACGTTTGTATTGGCCATCTCGCAGAGAATGAACACGTATGCAGAGTGCTTATGGATGATGAGAAGAGAAATCGGTCATCTATATATAGGACAGTGGCGTGTAAGTAACAAAGCCATAACCACATTGCATGGGAAATCAACCAACATTAAATGCCTGCATGGGAAGATGGAAAGACATACATAATGATGATTGAGTGATAAAGATTGGGGGGGGGGGACATTTGAATTTCAAATTATGCTTGTAATGTGTGCAATGTCGGTTGTGTCATTAAGTTAAGATTTGGAGGAATGAGCCCACAATTAATGAGGAGATTGGCGCCTAAAAATTAGGTTTAGGATTTGGGAGGGTTAGCTGCAATGTTAACAAAGATTATATATTAATCATCGTTAAACAATACATCCGCCAACTATTTGCCCAGTTCGGTTATCGGTTAATAGTTTCTAAACCTCGAAAATACATCAATATATAACCTCTAAACAATCATAAAAGTAATAATTAATTTAATCCTTAATGTTCAAAATCTTTTTTACATACATCATCATTCTCGTCTTTAACATGCAGCTTTCATATTAATCCATCCAAAAAAAATAAGCTAAATTGAAGGTCCATTCTCATATGACATGTGTAAAACTTTCCTTTTTTCTACTATTTGAAAATGAAGAAATTAGAGATATGTGAGATAATGATTTGAGGACTAAATTGAAGTATTTAACAAAAATATTTTGAATATTAAGGTACTAAATTGTTGTTTTCTATAGTTTAGGAATTATATTGATGTATTTTCATAGTTTGGAGACTATTAACGGACAATCAAACATACCAATTAACAAAGATACTAAATAATTGGATGAGAGAATGTTTTAAGGATATTTTAGCATATTTCAATAATTTATGGACCAATTTGTAGAGAAAGTGTTAGTTTAGAGACCAAATGGACTGCTTATTAAAAAAACATATCTGATTAATGTTTACACCTAAAAATATTCTTAGTTGTTACCCAAAAACACCTCATATAACCGAGTTAAGGGTGATCAGAAGTCAAAATAATTGAATATGTGATCAAGTCAAAGCAAGAACAACTGAAGTTGATCTAGTCAGATCTTTCGTTGTTTGAACGGGTCCCAAGAAGATCGTAAGCCGAAACAAGCAGAGAAAAAAATTGGCCACAAGAGTCCAGTTTATGTTTTTAATCTAAGGAATAACGAACATGGTTATAATCAAGTAAACATGATTTGAGAGAGAGGTATGAGGTTGAGGTATCAGAAATAACCAAAGAACATGGAGGAGTAGTGCAAAACGTGGAGCACCTCATGTACATATCAACGATGATCAGAAATGATCTTTGTAGGCCATATTCATGGTTAATAAGATTTTATGCTCTAAACCTTTGTGCTATAAATACCACTTGTAAATTTCATTTAGACACATTCAATCTATCAAACAAATTATTTTTCTCACATTTCACCTTTTTTTATAGCATTTTAGTTCAAAAATCTTGTCATAATTCACACTATTTTGGCGAAGTTAAGGAACTCACATCTGAGAGACATAGTTCCTTTTTTAGCGTAGTCGCTTTTTTAAGAGAAAAAAGAAACCATTATTGAGAGGCGTTAATCGGATCATCGACTGACATATTCAAATTCAACAGCAAATTTGGCACATCCAATGAGACCTAACGACCAACATGATTAAAGAATCCAATTCATCCAAGCACGACTACCTGTGGCGTATGCACTTGCGTTATAGAAAGAGTCTCGACAACTTGAAACCTCCGTCAACATAAAAAAGGTGATGTCTTGGACGACCAAACGAGCCAAGTCTAGTCTACACTTTTGAATCATGGAAGTTGGAAGCAAAAGGAGGCAGGCCATTATGGTGACAATTCAGTCACTTCGACCACTCACCGAGTTCAAGGCTCCCAAAGGGAAGAGAAACATTATAGTCTAAACTAAACTAGCTAATGCAACAACAAAGCTTTCAAGGCTCCAATGCGTCAACATTATACTTGATTCCCTTAAAAAAAACATTATACTTGATTAAATATTCTAGTTATTTATCATAAAAAAGTCTAATTATTTAAAAATTAAGTATTAAATCTGGTGTCAAGTCTCAAACGAGAACCATAAGATTAAAAAGTTTTCAAAAAAAAAATGATTAAAAAGTAAATCTTGCAACCAAATGACCTATAAGAAAACTGACAATTAAATATTAAATCTATCATTGCAAAAAAAAAAATTTAAATATTAAGTGTTATATTAAACTAGTGTTCAAATGGGAACTTTAAATAAAAGCAAATTATGTTTGTTACTATTATATGAAATTTTGATCTTGATTTTGTTGGAACAAAATAGGTTTACACAATGTCTCTTTAGTTTTAATGATAACAATGTATTAAAAGTTTAATCGTATATGTTAATATTTGTTCAAAGTATGTAGGACCATATATAAAAATTTACAAGGAATTAATCATACATGGATTCTGAAGGAACAAATGAAGAGCAAGAAAATTCAAGGAGAAGCTAGTTGCAAGTCAGATTCTGAAGTCAGTCAGACTCTGATGGTCTAGATTCTGATGGTCCAGACTCTGAAATTTTGGGACAATTTGCTGGGAATTCAGAAATAGAAGCATAGTCTGCGCAGCTGAAGACTCTACACTTTGAATTGCTTAAAGATTTATACGATGGAAGTTCTGAAGGTTTTTAAGGAGTCAACTGTTGTCGTTGTCAAGAAAGCACAAATTGTACAACCACGTTCTCCACTACCTGCACATGCCTTCCCGTACTTTGCAACCTTGTCCCCTGCTGAACAACAATTCATTCCATATTCAGGAAATGTTTCAAATCTTATTCTTTCTAGTACGTGAACCAAATCAAGCAACAAATCAATGGAATTGATCAAGCTTCTTCAAACGACTCTATTTGATGTGCTGACATATTCTCAACGTCTCTATTCCTTACCTCTATAAAAAGGAATGAAGAACATACAAGACTCTGAATATTTTTACAAGTGTCAAAGCTCTGTCAACTTCAAAACGCATCAAACACTTAGAATTTCTTACAAACTTTCGTATCTTAGAAATTCCTAAGTCTAGAGTCTAATATCTGTGTTGTATTTTGTGAATACCACTGATTGTATATCAAGTGTTCAAACCAAACATCTTTCTTTATATATTTGTTTGTTGAGAAGTCTCTTACTTTGTGTTTGAGAACTAGAAGTCTCTTACTTTGTGTTTGAGCATAAGAAGTCTCTTGCTTTGTGCTTGAGCAATTTGTAATCATTGGATTATAGTGAAAAATCTCTTGTAAGTGACAAGGGGACTGAACTACTTCCGGATTGTGGAAGGAATAGGGATAATTGCGTGTGTCTATCTCTTTAACCTTTATCCACTGCATCAGAATCTGAAGTTTTCATTCAGACTCTGGAACTCTGTTTTTGACTTAGAACCTCAGACTCAGATTCTGAACTCCATGAGAACCTGATCTTTGTCTTAGTTATTTTTAAAGAAGAAAAAGCCAACACAATTCAACTCCCTCTTCTTGTGTTTTTCTCACCTTCAGATTTAAATTATAGGTAAATATGTTTGTTAATTTCTTTTTTGAAAGGGTATGTTTGTTAGTTTTAAATAGTAGCAAATTATGTTTATCTTTTACCAACAATATAACAAATATAATAAAAATTCTAATCTTTTTTAATAAATTCTTAAAAAGGTCTAGTCTAAATTATGTTTATCTTTTACTTTTAAATAAATTCTTAAAAGAAAATTTATTTAAGAGTATGACTTAAATAATGAAAGAAAAATTTAGTCTAGAAATATCATGTTTCTTTTATAATAGCGAAAAGACGGGCATGAGTGCCCGGTGAATGTCCGTCTTTCCGTTTTTTTTATTGCGCTAACGTTTGAAAATTATGAACGGTGATTTTTTTATGAAATTTTGATTTTGATTAAAACTGAAAATATAAATGTTTGTTGCTTTCAAGTTATAACAAACCAAACTAATCATGATTGTCTATTTCAATGACACCAACAATATAACAAAAAAATATAATCTAAATTCTTTTTTTAATGACACCAACAATAACCTTTATTATAGAAAAAGTTAAATAATGGTATAATTGGGATAATGAAAAAGTAAGTATAAATATACTCATCTAGTTTGTTACACCTTTTAAATGATAAAGGAAAAAAAAAACCAGATATATATATTCATATCGTGTTTGTCATATTTTTTTAATATTTAAATTTATTCTTATCTATTTGTTACATGTGTTTTTTGTATTGAAAATTGAGGGCATTTTTTAAAAGAGAAAAAGTCAGCCCAAACAAGCTGAAAGAGGTTATTTTCTTTATATATAATATAGAATATAGTGTGTGTGTGTTTATATATATATATTAAAATTATAAGTATAGATATGAATATTTGTGAATTTCAAATGTAACGAACTCAAATCATGTTTATCTTTTTCAATGACAAAAATAATATAACAAATAAAATAAAAATTCTTATATTTTTTTAATAACATCAACAATATAACATTATTATAAGAAAATTTGTTTAAGGTTATAATTAGAATAAAAAAAAAGTCAGTCAAAGATCCTCTAAAAACACTATTTTCTTTATATAGAGTATTTATATATAGTATAAATATTTATAAAAAAAAGTTTCTTTTATATATTGTTATGTTCCCTCAAAAAAATATATTGTTATGTCATAGATAAAAGATTCTCTAAAAAAATATTCCTTCAAAAAAAATTCTCTAAAAAAAAATATTAAATTAATATATTTTTGGATATTTGTTTTTTTAGATATTTTCCGAAAGAAAAAATTTTCTTCATTTATTCTTCTAAAGAAAATGTAAAAAGAATCTTTACGAAAAGAAAACGGATAACTTCAAATTAACTTTATCCCATTGATCGCGTAATTTGATCCTAATCCTTTATAATCACTCTTTTCCTATATAAACACCACCTAATCACCTCTTTTCTTCTATATTCATATTCATATTCTCCCTTCTCTATCCAAATCACTCTCTTTTCTCTCACAACGATCCCAAACCAATGGCCTCCAACGCTTCCCTCCTCCCCGCCACCGGCTCCGGTCTCATCGTCAGCTTCGGCGAGATGCTCATCGACTTCGTCCCAACCGCTTCCGGCGTGTCCCTCGCTGAAGCACCCGGCTTCCTCAAAGCCCCCGGTGGCGCTCCCGCTAACGTCGCGATCGCTGTTTCACGACTCGGCGGTAAATCCGCCTTCGTCGGAAAACTGGGCGATGATGAATTCGGTCACATGCTCGCCGGGATCTTGAAGGAGAATAACGTTAGAGGCGATGGTATCAACTTTGACAAAGGCGCTCGTACTGCACTGGCGTTCGTTACTCTACGCGCCGATGGAGAGCGTGAGTTCATGTTTTACAGAAATCCGAGTGCTGATATGCTTCTTACTCCTGAAGATCTCAATCTTGAACTCATCAGATCTGTATGCAAATTTCTTGTTTCTTTTTTGATTTGATTTTTTGATAGTGTAGTTATGATTCTGTTTCAAGCGCGTGTTTAATTGGATATTGATGAGTCGGCGGTGGGTGGGTCCCAATATAACGCAAAAAACTACTTTTTAAATTTTAATTAAATTGTTTATTAATTATTTTCGTTATTATACGATCGGAAAAGGTAAAAAAATAGGGGTGGTGTATTTGTCACGTGAGGGGTGTCACGTGTTTTCCTTACTCAGGGACTGTGGCTTACGCTTTTTTGGTGAAGTAGGCAAGCGGTTTGGGTTCCACTTTCAGATAGGGGATACACTGTGGCTGTGTCTTTTTTTAAATAATAAATAAATATTAATTAATTATCGTGACGTTTACGCTTTAGAATGGGGATCGGGTTGGATCTTGCTTACTTGGAGTGGAAGTACTGTTGCGTTGCCATCATGGCATCTGCTACTTTGACCTTTCTATTTTGGTCTCGTTAGATCAAAATATCCTGTTTTTGTTTTTTATTCTCTATAGTTATTTATTTTTATCTAATTACTTCTTAATTTCTTAATTTTTATTTGAATATATATAGTAAATTTAGTCCCTAAACTATATACTACAGAGGACTAAATTCATGAATGCGGGTATAATTTTGGAACTTTTAGTTGATTTTATAGTTTAAGGGTCAAATTGATTTATCTTTGCACCATTGCATGCACTTGAAGGACCACAATTAACACTTTATAGACTTGCCTTTTGGAAAGAATTTTTTTTTTTTAACCCTAGTACTCACGTGCATATATTTTAGAAAAGTTGAATTTTTAGCAAGCCACTTTCATGCGTGGTTTAGTTCCATGCATGTTCAATGTCTTGCCTATTTTTTTTTTTTTTTTTGTGAAATAGAGTAACGGTGAATACCACAATTTAGAGGAATTGTGGATTGAACTCGCAGCCCAACACATCAAATGTCCATTAAGAGGACTTTCTAATTTCGTAATGTGGTTTAAAATTTGCAGTGCATTTTTTTTGTTTATACTTATTTGCTAGTAGTAAGATTGGTCTAGGTGGGTGGTTGATGATGAATTCGAATTCCATGCTGCTAGCGTTTCCAACAGATTTGATTCAATTAAGATCGGATGATCCAAACTCAAGCTCTGTTTTTAAATTATAACACATTAAAATCTGCATTGTTTTGGACAGTCCGATCTTGATAAATTTGCAACCAATATCTGGAACACGTGCGTGAATGAGGGATCCATTGTCTGCAGGGAATCCAATATTTTTTTTTCCCTTTTTCATGACTAATAGTAATTAAATTATGAAACATAATTTTTCAGGCAAAAGTATTCCATTATGGATCAATAAGCTTGATCGTGGAGCCATGCAGATCGGCCCATCTGAAGGCAATGGAAGTTGCCAAGGAGGCTGGGTGCCTTCTCTCTTATGATCCAAACCTCCGGTTACCTTTGTGGCCCTCACCAGAGGAAGCCCGTAAGCAAATTCTCAGTATATGGGACAAGGCTGATCTCATTAAGGTCAGTGATGTGGAGCTGGAGTTTCTAACTGGAAGTGATAAAATTGATGATGCTTCTGCTCTCTCCCTGTGGCACCCCAATTTGAAGTTACTTCTTGTAACTCTTGGTGAAAATGGTTCCAGATATTATACCAAGGTAACATGCCTAATCTTCAATTTTACTTGTTCCTTTTTCTTTGTATTACTTGTTGGCTTTTTTATCCTTCACTCTTAGCCTACATATAGTATTGTAGTACTTCGATTAGTTCCCAATGATGATCTTGTTTGGATAAACAGTTTATAGCATAAACACTAAAAGATAAAATAAGGTCAAATTGTTTTCATATAAGATATAAACTGTTTTCATAAGCTGTTTATGTAATCTCTCTCAAACAGACTTACATATGCCTATGCCAGTAGTTAGGTTCAAATTCAAACCAAAAAGGCGATCTCTAGTTAGTCTAATAAGAGGTTCTGTTTCCCACCTTACTTTTCCTCTGTTTTTTTTTTCTTTCAAAACAAATGCTTTGTTTTGTTTTTCTTTGTTTTTAGTTTCCATTCAATAGCTTAACTAGGGGGAAGGGGACTTGCTATACTCTGTTGTAGTGTACATGCTTTTCATGTGTTTGAGCTTAGATGATTCATTCACACCTGTGTTATGAAGGCTTCAGTGGAGTTCTCATGGTAAAATGATTTGCTACAAATGTTAACAATTGAACTTCCCTTTCAGCATTTAGATTTTAGTTTTGTTATGTGAGTATGTGACATTATCTCAATTACAATATTGCATGTTTAGAGTATGTTAAGTGGCTCTGATTATAGTCTTAGTTTGTGACAATTTTTCTCCTTTTCTGCACAAATCAGAATTTCAAAGGATCAGTAGATGCTTTCCATGTCAACACTGTTGATACAACTGGTGCTGGTGATTCATTCGTTGGAGCTCTGTTGGGCAAGATTGTAGATGATCAATCCATACTTGAAGTGAGTGCTCAGCAAGATTGTGGATACTTGTATTATATTGGTGTTTTTCTAATCTTAGCAAAGTGGTTTCATATTTTTAGTGATTGATTTGTTTTTCACGTTTTAAATTTCAGGATGAAGCAAGGTTAAGGGAAGTACTTAAATTTGCAAATGCATGTGGAGCAATTACTACTACCAAAAAGGGAGCAATTCCAGCTCTTCCCACAGAAGCTGATGTCCTTAGCCTGATCAAAAAGGCATAGAAATTTAGTGCAAATATCGTTTTAGTTTTCTTTTTTTATATTTTTTTTTTCACCCTTACATTTTCCGCTGGAGTTGCTTCTATCAATTTAAGTTGGTTTTTATCTCTTTGGTTTTCTTTGTTTATTTTATTTCCTTTCTGCGTATCAACAGTAACATCATATGATTTTGGTTTACCAAACAATGTTTTCTTCCAAATTTTGTAACCAGTAGTTGAATAAAGATTTGATTCCACATTGACTCGGCCAACTCATTTAAATTTTGTGATTTTTTCATTAAAATAATTCCTGGAAATTGAATCAAGGAGATTTTTGTGGCCGTAAGTTGGATACAAAAAATAAAATAGAACATGTTTGTCAAGTCAATTTGCAAACTTCTCATCCTAACGAAGTGTATGATGAAAAAAATAACAGTCTAATTTCAACGACAAAGTTAAAAATGTGACTAATTGAAGGAGCATAAAGATGAAGCGGTTGAGCATCAAGAATATTATTCTTCAAACTTGCATCATAAGCTAGACATAAGCCATGTAAAATAGCATAGAATCTCCCTGTTATTACTCGTCAAACCTCAAAAACCTGATGTACATGAATTTGATAGGGAGTTGCCATCAACAATGACCTTGATAGCAGTACTAAGCTCTAGAGGCCAGCTGGTCAAGTGGCTTGTCTATTGGGTTTGTGAGTGCAAAACCCAATTATGAGGGAGGTGCACCACATCCGAATGCAAAACCTTCACATGGCTAAGAAAATTTAATTTAACAAATCATTATCATTAAAGACCTTGCCATTCCTAGCCTTCTATAAAATCCAACACGTTATTAGGAAGAGAGTGCCATTTGGAGAGCATGATGCTTGAACCACAAAGAAATATAATGCAAACTGAAACATGCGTACTTGTGGAAAAGCAAGGCTTTCCAAATAGCTATTTTGGGTCTTGGACAATCTCTAAAACTCTTAAATAGCATCACATTTTTAGGGTCCAGAGAAAAATGTCTAGCTACCTGAAAAGCGTTAGCAGGAAAGCTGTCGTGCATGTAACCAAGTAAAATGTTTTAACAGCCCTCACATTATTTAGACCATCCCCATCGAGAGAGGCTTTGTTCACTAACCCTTGGTATCTAATAGATATCTTAGATATCTCCATTGGGGAGAAATGAGAATGATGCTTGTGGAGTAGGACAGCTCAACTAAACACTCTCTCCCTCCCGTGGGTCTCACAACCATTTAATGTTAAAATTGATAGAACATGCACATATAGAATTGAAAGAAAGATTAAAATAATCTCTACACACTCACACTCTAGATATGAAACTACAAAGGAATGATGAAACTCTTTATTATTGAATGTGAGAGATATAAGAGATATATGAGAGATATCAATTACACTTTAGATGACTCCTATTTATAGGACTATACACTAGTTAGTTAATAACTAACTAACCACTAACCACAACCATAGTTGAGTTAACACCTTAACTAACTAACTAACATTAGAATATGAATTATACTTCAACAAAATTATAATGATATAGAATTATTAATGGATGATATAGAGTTATTAGTGAGATCTATTTAGAACTTCTTTTAAATGTGTTGGGTTGAAATGATTGTTTTGGTAGATTGATTGAAAGAAAAGAGAGAAAAAAAACAAGAACAATTGGAAACAAAGCTTAGTCTAGGGCATCAAGCCTCAGTAAAGTCTCCAACATTGGGGATGGAGCCTCCCAAAAGGTCAAACATAACCTTGAAAAGGAGCAACACCTCTTTTATACATAAGCCCCGAAGGTAAAACTAAAAAAAAATTGAAACTTGACTAAAACTAAGAGCAAAATGACGTCATTGATCCTTTAAGTTTGACATATTTATCCGAAGAGACAGATCCCAAAACTCTCTCTCTTTCTTATATAAAGTTATTGCTGGTTTGTAATGATTTTTTTTTTTTTTGGTAGATTGCTAGAAAGAAAAGAACAAATACAAGAACAATAGGAACAAAGCTCATTCTAGGACATCAAGCCTCAACAAAGTCTCCAACTCTGGGGGAGGAACCTGCCAAAATGTCACATCTAACCTTGAAAAGGAGTACACCTCTTTTATACACGAGGCTTGAAGGTAAAACAAAAAAAAATAGAAACTTGACTAAAACTAAGAGCAAAATTATGTCATTGGTCCTTTAAGTTTGACCTATTTATCAGAAGAGACTGATCCCAAAATTTTGATAACTGGGGGCATGATTGTATTCTATAAATATTTATATAGAAGGCTGAACACTTTGAAGATTTTTATATTGTTAATGAATCCTAATAATTTAATCAATAAAAATGTTTGACTTCAATGCTAACTACATGTAAAGTCACTTATAATTAATTGTAATTTGTAATTTTTTTCACCTTGTATCAAAATTAAACTATAAATAGAATTAGGCCTGCGCGTTGCGTGGATGTCTTGAATTTTATCTTTAATTGAAAAGATATTGAGAATTTATTCTTAACTTACTGCACATACAAATTTTGTTTGTGATATTGAAAAATATGGATTACTCATACTCTTCAAAGATATAATCATGTTTTAGGATAAGTTATGATATGATCAAAGAATTTGTGACTTCAAAGATATAATAGTATCCATTACTACAGTCTACGCAAAATTCTCTTTCCCCTTTTATGCAATTTGCAATAGAGCTGACAAAGATGAGTCAACGTGATGAAAAGGAAAACATGAGTCAACACGCACACATATGGATCGATTTAAAAAAAAATGTACATATTGACAAAGATCATTAGTGATACGTATAACAAAATATGTAACAGAGCAATTTGTATTGCAAAAGAACTTATTTCAAATTACCCTGGGAATCACAACTAATTTGAATTGACACAGGTAGCTAAAAATGTTGCATGGGAAGAATAAAATTGGTTGTATTAGTGTTTTATTAAGCGGTGCAAAAGTATGACAGATGTGCCTAGGGAGAAGTATACATACAAAAGAGAGTTTGAGGATTGAGACAAAAAATTTAGCAAATGAATTTAACATTGGTGGCAATATAAAATAATAAAGTAGCCAAAAGGTTTTTAGATCAACATCAAAGATAATAGAAGATGAGGAAAAGGAAGAAAGGGTGGCCAGAAAATTACAGGAAACATAGTAAGTTCATGATGGGATTATATCTAAGTGATCTAAGAATGGATTTCTATAAGATGCATCAAATTATGTTAATGTGATTTGCATTGCTAAAGAAATGAAGGTGAAATACCAATAATGATGGAGAAACAATGAGTTTTGAGCAAATGATACTTTAATTTGTAACGGGTATATATTATATTGTAACTCAAATGACATGAATGAATAGTCGTGAATAATATTGGATGCAAAAATGTGTTCACCGAGGAGAATGAGAGAGTCCTCTTAGATACGCCACGTCAGAATATTTACGACATGGCACATGGAGAGAGCTGATGTGTCGTCGACACAATTTGGAGGCTGAATAATAATAATAATAATAATAATAATAATAATAATAATAATAATAATAATAATAATAATAATAATAATAATAATAATAAATTGTTGGCCTTGTACAACTCTACACAGATCTACTTGAAGCAGCACGTTTTATAAAAGAATTTGTGTATGATAGCCACAAGCAACTGAATGCATTAAGGCAATACAATATGTGTGCAAGCAACTTCGGTATTTGTCAATTTGATAACCAAAATCCAACTTATTTGGTGACCTGTGGTTATCATCAAAAACTATCCTTCTGAGTAATGCTTCACAGTTCACATACTATTTTAGAGAGTAGAAGAAGGTCACGTGTTTCCTGAGGCCCCCAAATATCGTAGGCATGTCTTTGTTGTAGTGATGGATTCTACATGGTTGTACTTTTCAGTTATCAATTATTACATTTACAATACATGCAGGTCATATCTCAATTCGATGCTAAAATGAACCTAATTGATATAAATATGTAGTGTGTGATTTGGACATGAATCACAATCTTCCAATAATGGATCAATACCTAAATTTTGTATAGCCAACTACATTTTCTAGTCAACTTTGTAAAACTAACCATTGTTCTTTTGTCATTTGATACATGACTCGAAACTTAATTATTTGATGTTCATATATGATATATCAACTTACAGTATTTTTTTTTTTTTTTAGTAAATATCAACTTACAATGTAGTTATGTCACTTTTTTTTTTTTTTACTTAAAAATGTCATTTTTGTTGAGAGTGTATCTTAAGATTCATAATAAGATTTCAAGATTCAAAAAACGAGATCTTCGAATTTACGATTTGAATCTCAATTCAATAACCATGGTACCACAGTTTTGCTCTATGTTCCTTGAGAATGGATCAAGTTAATCGATCAATTTCTTGTAAGTTCTCAAATCACAACACAACCCTCAGTGTAGCAATTATACCAAAATGGTCTTCAAGCTAACAACCATAGTACCTTACACAACATAAACTACCCAATTTTGCATGGAGGGTGTGAGCACCTCTAGATTGTAAACAATGATCACAAATGCCATGCAAAATTTAATACCTTCAAGGCATAATTCTACGCTTTTCTGAACTTCGAATTGACTCGAAGGTCCTAAAATGTGATACTACACACAGCTAGTTAACATACTTTCAATACTTATAGTATCTTTAGAGAAGTCTGCATATAACTCATCCATCTACAGATTCATGGAACGGAACAGGTGAGATGGTCATGTGCTTTAGCCGAGATCTGGCACCATGAAGTGCTCATCATCATCGTCTTCATGTCGGACTTCAATCCTAGGCTTTTTGTAAGACATATAAGATTTAGAGGCTTTGTAAGGATAAACACTGCTAGCATGCATTACCGGAAGTTGAGGAACTTCAGCTGCAGCTAAACCTTCCTGAGGAAACTGGTCGTTGAAAAGACCTGCATCCGATAGCCATTCAAGCTCTCCAAACTCCATGGATTGCTTCTGAAAAAAAGGAAAGGAAAAAGTTCTAAATATTAAAACAATGTAAAGGAGGATCATCAAAATTATGTTACTGTTAACATAATCATAAAGGCAAAAACAAAAATCTCCTTACTGTTGCCTAATGCAAATATGGTTCAAAGTATTAATTCAAGACCTCAAAAATTCATATCAACAGAAACCAAGCGGCAGAGTCGGTGTGTACTGTAGAGAAGTTAAGCTAATCTTGCTCATTACTTCATTAAACGGACTGGTTTCTTCCTTCATAGATCATTTTTTTAAGAAGCCAAACTAACCCACCAAAATTGGCACCGGGGAGAATCGAACATGAGAACTTGAGAAGAGACCCAAGCCAACACCATAAGGCCAACCCAAGTTGGTTTCCTTCATAGATCATTTATCAACAACAAAATTCTTGATTGTGTACAAGGCAAACATTTATACCGAATCATTGAAGTAAACTTTATAACTGTCATTCCCTCCATCATAAATCATAATATCTCAATCAGTAATCACGAATTTCTTAGAGCATATAGTTTCAACTACAATATAGAGAAATAAAGTTGTCTTACCTTGTCTGGTGAATCAAAGCCTGTTAATTCCAAGAAATCATCAACAGCCCAAGAAGATGCGAAACTAGGCACTTGCTGAGGAGGAGAAACTTTGACGGGAACTTGTTGTGTGTCTGGATTAGATGGTTCAACTTGGCTTTTCTCATTGTCTTTGGTGCAACTAGAACCCAAAGCCACACGGATACCGGTAGCAAGGAAGCGCTGGTGGTTTGCAGAAAGACTACCAGCTACATGAATTGGTTCATCACAGTCCTTACAGAACAGTGCTCTGTCTTCAACACAAAATATGAAAGCTGGCTTATCCTATAGATACATGATATAGGACAAAGTCAGTAAAATCATCCATGTTCAGTAAATACTTCAACATCAAATAAACTAATCCAGTTCGAAACACAATTCAAAATCCCGGTGAAAATTGCAAAATTCGGATTGGGATCCTCAACAGCCATTGCACGGTGTAACGGGTTGTGGAGCTGTTTGATTTAAAGAGATAAATTCTTTAAATGCTAAATCTGATGTACTGGGTATGATATTTAGATTACCTAGATGCTTCTTATTCAAAATAAATAGGGTTTAATTACACTTTTGATCGATCGTTTAGACATGTCCTATTCGCGCCCTAAGGGTTCGTCTAGTGGTATGGATTGAGACACCGAAGGTGAAATCCAGAGTTCGTAGGAGATCCAGAGTTCGATTCCTGCTACAAACACAACCTTTTCCATTTGTTCCAAGACATTGATTACTATCTATGGATGATGAAAAACGTTTATACACATGCATATCCAATCAATGACAACTATAGCATGATATCATTATTTTATCATCATGTTAGTTGCAAAAATATCTCCAAACTAATCACGGAAATGGTCTCTCCTGCCTTATTGTCAGCCTCCCTCCTGCATTTCATTCAACGTTAAATCATAAAAATAAATAAATAAATACCATTTTGGTAGAGAAAACATAAGATGGTCGAGATGAAGACAGAATGCATAGAAAAGCCAGAAAACCAAAATCTAATGTCAGTGTGAAGAAGAGCATGTGCAAAAAATATTAATGGCTTAATACAAATAAAATCTTTATTTCAAACTCTTAATAATTTAATAAAACAATTTACAAATTAAATATATTCATTTTTAAAAAACATTCTTTTACTTATAGAAAAGGCTAATTAAAATATCAAACTTGACTGGAAATAAAAAAAAAATCATATTTTCCTTTCTTTAAACCCTAATCTTAAATCCTACAAAATTCAATATATTATTAAATAAATTCATCCTGAAGCTCCAAAAATATTATTTTAATTTAAAAAAAGACTTTAAGTAAAATAAAAATTCAGAGTAAAATAATATTTGCTAAACTTATAAAATTGATAGACTAAAAAATGATAAAAAAAAAAAAAAAACATACTTGGCAGATATCACATTTAGGAAGCTTGTTAGAAAGACATTGAAGAAGAAGCCTTTGATGCTTGCTAGCAAGCTTATTAGCAGCATGAACTTCAACATCACATTTAGCACACAAAGCAGCTTCATCAGCACAACAAATCACCGTAGCAGGAGCTTTCTCACACACATCACACTGAATTTTCATCTTAGCCTTCACAAATCCAACAACTCTTCTCTTCCAATAATTTAAACAACTATCTTTTCTTGTATAATATTCCAAACCCTTTTGGTTTCTCAAGCCAAAAATAGTCAAAAGTATTGACGGGTGGATAAAAAGATTAGAACAAAGAAAAAGGGTGAGTGAATGTTATGGACCATGCAAAATATAGTGAGTGTGTGAATGAGAAGATAAGGATCTTTTGTAGTTAGATCTTCAATAGTTACGTTACGTTACGTATTAATATGTAACAGCTAGAGTGGGGTCTGTTTGGCATTTGTGTGGCTAAGGAGGAACCAAGTGGTTGTTGTGGACCTTATGTTTTTATTGATATTTTATATGTTTGGTCCTAGTCGATGGGGAATCATGTGCTTTGTCAAGTGGGTCGGATAACCAGGATATGTAGGGAAGTAGGGTGTATCAAACAGTATTTGTTGCATATAATAAAGGAATCACACGGTTTAAGCAAGGATGTCTCTTCAAGATTTTTATATAATTCTCTCTTCAAGATTTTGAACTAGTTCAATGGATATAAAAGGAGAAATAATATTGGCTAAATTACACAAAAGGATTTTTAAGTTATTTAATTGTAATAAATTGGTCTTTTAAGTTTCTTTTGTACCACTTAGGTCCTTTATGTTAATTAATTGTAACAAGTTGGTCCTTTAAGTTTTTTTCGTACCAATTAAATCCTTTAAGTTATTTAACAGTAACAATTTGGTGTATTTTAGATCTTAAAAATGTAAGTTATCCGGGGACTAAAAGTTACAATTATATAACTTATATGACCTAAGCGTTACAAAAAATACTTAAAAGACCAACTTGTTATAATTAAATAACTTAAAGGACGTAAGTGATACGAAAAAAACTTAAATGACCAATTTGTTACAATTAAATAACTTAAAGACTTCTGGAGTAATTTAGCCAATAAATTTCTACAATTATTTTATAATAATTTTTTCTTTTATACACACATTATATTCTTATTTTCTCTCTTCATTTTTTTCTCTCTATTGTTTTTTACCAATAAAAATAGAAAAAAAAATTGTTACAAAAGTTGTCACAAATGGTTGTACAAATATCACTACTATTGACTAAAAGAGCTATTGAAAAAACACTCAAATATATACAATAATAAATTATATACAATTATATATAGGGTTAAATATGTTTTGGTCTCTATAAATATGTCAACTTTTTGTTTTAGTCCCTCTAAAAAAATTTCTTCGACTTTTTGTTCTCCAAAAGTTTTCCATCTTCACATTTGATCCCTTCTTTTAAGTAAACTCTTATGTAGAACTCATATTTTTGAATAAAATTTAATAGAAAAATTTATAATATTATAAGAATCTCTTCCAAAAAAATTAGAATTTTTTAACAAAACATAAATTAAATATGAATTTTTATTAAAAATTCATATTTAATTTATGTTTTGTTAAAAAATTCTAATTTTTTTAGAGATATTTTTACAATATTCTACATATTTCTGCATAATTTCATTAAAAAATACAAAAGTTGACTTAAAATTAGGGATCAAAAGTAGTGATTGAAAATTGTATAGGGACTAAAAGTTGAAGGAAAATTTTAGAGAGACTAAAACGAAAAGTTTGTATATTTATAGAGACAAAAAATATATTTAACCCTTATATATAATAAAACATTTGTATATAATCCTCTCTTCTAGATTTTGAGCTAATTCAACGAATATAAAAAAGAGCTATTGAAAACTAAAATAATATTAATAGAACAATATTTTAAACTAAGATTAAAATAATTAAATTTATTTATTTTGAACATCTAGAGGAGAAGAATTTTTCCTCTTCTTCCTCACGGACTCAAATATCCCCTATCATCGTCTCCAATCCTCGTCTCGTAGGGATTATTTTTAGTAGATCCTTACGTTTTCGACGGAAACCCATCAACATAAAAAAAAAAAACTATTACTATTTTTAACCAAATAGACAATAAAAGAGTTTAACCATAAAACAAATGAAAAAGTTAAAACATTATATATTCATTATAATCATGACATATAAAGCAAATAATTCTAACATATAAAACACTTGAATGTATACATTTAAATGTTATTATAAATTGTTCGTGGATGGGGTTTTTTTCTTCCATCTATGTGGAAAAAACTCCCCATCCACAAAACCCTACATGAAGTAACCTCGCTACGATTCCCCCTTACAAATATAAATTGACATTTGATCCTATTAACAATCAAACTTTAAATATGTTTTCACTTGTAATCAAGGTCAGAGGATCAAATAAAATGGCGTAGACTGCATAAAAATAGAAAAGTCGATGATGGTGTGAAAACATATTGGGTTGTTTGGATCCACTATTGTGTTTTACACGGTGTAGATGTTATAGAGTCATTGAATTTATGGGGGTCTTGGTTCATAGTTCCTCTTAAATTCAACGTTTTGTAGCGTGTGCATCATGCAGCTGGACAAGATCAAAGTCTAAGGGATACATTTGAACTTAGCATTGTAATTTGGCTCAAAAGTTGCCCATCCAATGGAACTTGAAAAGTACATATTGATAGGGGTAATAGTATGTTTAAATTCACTTGCATCAAAAATTATGAAATGTTGATAAACTTTTTTTATAAGCTCTCAAAAATAGCTTATAAAAATAGGCCAGGTCTAAGGTGAGGGTGCCAATAGGCCCCTCACCGGTGAGGGTAAATATATAACTTTTTTTTTAACCTTTAGATTAAATCAATGGATTGTAGAGTCTCCACCTCATCAAGAGAACACATATACCTCTCCACACTCAATCCAAAATCAAAACTCCTCAAAAAAAAAAAAACCTCATCACAAAATCATCTTCCCATCTCTACTCCGATCCAAAACCTCATCGTCCTTACTCACCATCGCCGGCCACCGTTAACGGCGGGGATGCGAAAAAAACGACGACGACACAACCACGACCATATCACAAAGCTCCATCGCCGCCGACCTTTTAGCCACCGGAGTCGATCTACACCATCGGAGAAGAAACAACGATCTACGCCACCGGAGAAGACCTTAAGGTACTCTTATAATTGCAATTTTGGATTCAGACTTACCGGAGAAGACCTTAAGGTACTCTTCTCATTTACATAAGAAATTTACATATTGATTAATTAGGTTTTCATATTCAGTTAACAATTTAATGTGGAGCTTTGAAGATGGAGGAAGGCAGAACGAAATTAATCATCATAAAACCACATAATAAGATGCAATGATTAAAAAATGATCTGTAGAGGCAACATATTGGGGAAAAAGAATGGGAAGAGGCAGAGTCAAGAAGAAGAGGAAAAATTCAATTAATGTGTATTGTAATTGAAAAAACACAGTTCATTATGATTTTAGGTGGGAAGTTGGGATTAAATTCAGTTTGAAGATGGAGGAAGGCAGAACGAAATTAATCATCATAAAACCACATAATAAGATGCAATGATTAAAAAATGATCTGTAGAGGCAACATATTGGGGAAAAAGAATGGGAAGAGGCAGAGTCAAGAAGAAGAGGAAAAATTCAATTAATGTGTATTGTAATTGAAAAAACACAGTTCATTATGATTTTAGGTGGGAAGTTGGGATTAAATTCAGTCATAACTGCTTAGGAAGTTTTAACTGCTTAGGAATTTGAAAGGCTTGACAAATTATTATATATATGAGGTTGGTTCAAAGAGGGTATCAGAGTTAGTAGTTACTATACCAGAAGAAAGAATGTCAGAAATAACAGTTAATTCATATCCAATGGAAGTTGACGAAAATGTCCGTAAGGTATCTGAGTTAATTGAGCACTTAAGAGAAATTATCACTCAGCCATTTGAGGTGATATATTCTGATCCAAACATTAGAAACAAATTCTCTGAACTTTTAACCCAAGTCCATCCCCTAAGAGTCCATCTCAACGATGCTCAGTCGGGATTAGTATGTACATGTCTCGTCTTGAAAAACATGTTTGGATCTGAGATACCTAGCATCGATTATGATACTTTAAGGACAAACATGGCAAGACAACAATCTGTTGTATTTGAAGAAGAATGGATGTCGATGAAGGATGAACGTTTTGCTGTTGACAAAACATTATTTGAACTATCATTGGCCAAAAGTGCCTCCGAAAATCGTATTAATGTTTTAGAGAAGGAACTTACAGCAGAGAAGGAGAAAGGGAGAAAGATTGACTCAGAACTTGAGGCATTAAGGATTCGTGACGGGGTATTGATGGGAAGAATTACTAGTGGACATGAAACACGCACAAGGCTACAACATGAGTTGGTAGAGGCGGAGGAGAAGTATAAACATGCCTTGCGAATGAAAGAACAAATGGTTGATGGCTGGATAAAAATTAATGCTTTCTTTGCTTGAACAATGTAATATTAGTAAATCTGTTTTATTAGTAATTCTAATTCTGCTTTATTAGTAAATCTGTTTTGTGATTGGTGTTTTAAGTTGTTTCATGAAAAACATTCCTTGCAATGGGTAGTAATACGATATTTATAACAATTCATCATGTTTTTGGTCTTAATCTCATGTTGTCTTCTGCAACTTAAGTTGCATTACAAAAAATCATGCACACAATATTATGTTGTCTTATGCAACTTAAGTTGCATTACAAAAAATCAATTACACAAAATGGGTCATTCATAATGCTTAGATCCCCAACTGTCTTCTGACTTGGCCTTCAAGTTTCCGGCTAACTCATTATGTTCCCACATGATTAGGTCAATGGTTACCCTTAATCTGATAACATCCTCGTGAACCTGAAGACAACCACATAGAGTAGGCCAAAATAATCAAATTTCATCTCCCTCCTTATTTTGCCCCTCTATTTCACTATTTTCACTTGGCTCCAACATTTCCCCCCATTTAATTTTCAAGTAAAGTCCCAAATCGAATGAAACTAGATTTCCATCTGTTTTACGTTTAACCTGGGAAAGCAGAATTGCTTCCCAGGATGGGAAAGTGCGACCTGCACCGTAGATATAATAATTTTATATTCAGACGGTATCAAAACTACTTGAGTTTTATGTGAACAATATTGTCCGATTCTTAGTTAATTGAGGGGCTTAGATAATGGAAAGGCGTTTAGATAATTTTTTAACTAAAGTTTTTAAAATCAATTATGTAATTGAAAAAAAAAACAAAGACAAAACGCACGGTCTGGAATCTACACGACCTTTACGCCCGGTCGTGCTCCAAGAAATCACGATATTTACGCACGGTCGTGCGCATGAATGGCTAGACCGTGCGTTTTGAATGTGGGAGAATGAAGAGGTAATCGTAAAATATCATAACGCACGATGTTACCGCACGGTCGTGCGAACTCGTGGACAGACCGTGCGTTTGTTATTGACGGTCGTCACCGACAATGACGGTCTGATTGTCCGTCTCTTTTTAAGTTGTGACGGTCGTCACACCTGGTGACGGGTAGACCGTCAATCATTTTTTATCTACACTATTAATTCTCTACCTACAACATTAATGACGCACGGTTTCCAGTAAAAACGCACGGTTCCTATCCTTTCATTTTCCCACTCCTTCAGAACAAATGGTTGATGGCTGGATAAAAATTAATGCTTTCTTTGCTTGAACAATGTAATATTAGTAAATCTGTTTTATTAGTAATTCTAATTCTGCTTTATTAGTAAATCTGTTTTGTGATTGGTGTTTTAAGTTGTTTCATGAAAAACATTCCTTGCAATGGGTAGTAATACGATATTTATAACAATTCATCATGTTTTTGGTCTTAATCTCATGTTGTCTTCTGCAACTTAAGTTGCATTACAAAAAATCATGCACACAATATTATGTTGTCTTATGCAACTTAAGTTGCATTACAAAAAATCAATTACACAAAATGGGTCATTCATAATGCTTAGATCCCCAACTGTCTTCTGACTTGGCCTTCAAGTTTCCGGCTAACTCATTATGTTCCCACATGATTAGGTCAATGGTTACCCTTAATCTGATAACATCCTCGTGAACCTGAAGACAACCATGTTATGTGTATCTAATTTTAAAATCATAAATATTTTTGAAAACAAATCACCCACCAAGCCAGTACTGTTAGGTTGGAACATGTCCTCCATTCCCATCCATCCCAGAACCCAAACTCCAGAGTGTTGGCTGAGTAAACAATTCATAAAATGTCAATAGGTTATCAAAACAGTCATATTTCTGTTTGCAACAATGCTATATATTGTTGACTCACCAGTAGTCATTAGTTACGATTCCAGTTGGATCAGATATATCCCATTCACAATTAATGTATTGGGTTTGCAAAAAACCCGGTGGATAGTGGTCAGATTGCATGATTTGTACAAGGGCTTCCCACTGCAATGAGTATTGGTAATGGTTAGAGGGGAGGGTCAAAATAGATTTGAAAATATAAATTCTCTATTCTGTCAATGTGGTTTTTAATAATACCAGTTTCTTTATCACCCTGAGCCTAGGTGGGATGCCATTTGCTGCAACACATGGGTCCATGTGGTAAACAATTTGCTCTTGAATTGATGCTACCATTAGAAACCAATTACTGCAGGAGTCCTTGATGGGAACATAAACCTACGTAAATGAAACAAAAATATGTATTTAGATAACTGAGGATCCCTAGTAATAATGAATAAGTACTTGAAAGCACGGTCGTGTATTAAAAAGCACGGACCGTGGTTTTTTTTCTCTCTAGATTTTAATAACAAACCGTGCTTAAAAGCACGGACTGTGCAAAAAAGCACGGACTGAGCAAAAAAGCACGGACCATGCTTTTTTTTGTTGTTTTGTAAACGCACGGTCCATGCTTTTTTGCACAGTCCGTGCTTTTAATGCACGGTTTTTATTAAAATCTAGAAAGAAAGAAAAAAAGCACGGTCCGTGCTTTTTAATACACGACCGTGCTTTTAAAAAAAAAATTTGGTCTTGCACCGTACGTGATCAATGAAGGTCGCGCACGGGAAGTAGGGCCAATAACTTACATATTTCAAGTTATCAAATGGCGGCATCCAGGTTTCCGCATACTCATCAATTAGTTCTTGAATTGAGGCAGAATCAATCACATCATTCTAGTGGACAATTACATTTACAATATTGATTAGAATGAATATATATGTGTGTGTGTGTATATATATATATATATATATATATATAATTATCATTCATGTATCTAAATGAACAAAAACTGCTTTACCGCAAATGATGGAGGGAGTGTCCAGACTGTTTGGGTAGGGATGTTCCTCTGAACCCATGTAGTCTTCATAGCCATGATATACAAAATCTAACATTATGATTACAAAATATTAGGTGGGGAAAAACTGAATAAATGTGCCAATTGGATTTTATTTGTAAATCACCTCTACTGCCACAGTATTTCCGGGACATAGAGTTTGGAATATCATCCTAGTTGTGGTATAGTCTGATGCCTTGAACAAACACTCCCTTCATACAAATTGCAACACTCAGATTCAATAGACAGTCTATAATGTATGGTCATGTATGTAAAGCCAATAATTGTGAATAGAAGTGAAATACCCCAAGTCTTTATCTGGATGAAACACGTAAGCAGCCAAGCGCTGGGCTTCATCAGATAACTCGATTCTCACACCTGTTTTGAAGTTTGACTTCATCTGTAAATGTACAGAGCAAGTATGAGATAGTGTGTCTATAATTATGATGTTACAACATGTAATAATTTGAGTACCTTTAGGTTGGTCTGGCCACAAGGATAAAGGGGATTTGCTTTGGGAGTGCTTTGCGTGGCCACTTCTTTCCCCTTGAATGTGGACTTTGACTTCGGAGTGCATGGTACCGAACGTTGTCTCTTCAGGGGGTTTTCCATAGTCTGTTCCATCCTCTTTTGAACTGGTGGTGTTTTATTTCGAGGGGACATGCCAAAGTTTGGCAATTTTGGTGTCATAGGGTATTGTGACTTGTTTCTAAAGCATGGTATTATTGGTATATAGTGGGTAGGTGAGAAGCCAGATTTTTGCAACATTTGTGTTTTATTGGCAGGTGAATGACCTGGGGTTGAGGAGGGTGATCTCCTAGGTTTCTGTTTGCCAAATGTTGGCATGGTTTTTGGTGGGATGGGAGGAGAGTTACCGAATCGTAATACCCTACCTACAGTGGCAGGGTTGTTGTTGGATTTTTGTTGGCTTGATGGGGTTAAATTTAGGTTCAGTTTAGAGGTACCATCATCTGTGGCATCCTCTCCATCTGAATCAAGGTCCAATATTACATCACTCACACCAGGTCCTTCAAAACTACTGTTCTTAACACATTTTTTCTTACTTGCCACTCGGTTTGGTAATTTTTTTTCAGGTGGTTGCAGAAAAGACAGGTCATCTTCCTTGATGTTTGGACTGGGTTTAGTATCTGTTGTGCATGGAGGATCTATTGTGAATGGAGCAGGATCAATAGAGGTTTCAATTCTTTCTAGCCTGTTTTCCATTCTATCTAGTTTATTGTAGATTAGGTTAAAGCTGTTGTTTAGCAAATCTAACCTATCAGCGCATTCCTGTAAATATATTATGCACAATCAATAAATAAGCAATATGTTATGGAATGTTAATGAAGTTCTCATTGTCAACTGTCAACAAACAGGTTGGAGAGAATTAACTCCAAGGTATTTTGTGTTTGTCAGTAATATATATACCTTTTGGAAACGCATATACTCTTTGAGTAATGCAACAGAAGTGTCATTGGTTTGACTTCCCAACTGCATTGAAAGTATGATTGGTGAGTTAATTTTGTGCCATTATGCAATGTTCATGGAACTTGAATTAAAAACCATAAAATACCATGTTTGAATCAACAGATGTACCATCTACGTGTATTTCCTCGCCAAAAGAACAATTTTTTTCATCTCTGCAAAAAAAAATAGTTAGTAAATGCATATCAACCACCATTCTTAATAGTAGTAAATGCTTGCTTTCAGCATACCCTTTCATTTTGGTTTGCATGTCTTCAGTGTTCATCATTATCTCTATCAACCACCACTAAGTTGAGTTGCAACTATTTGAGTTGAATAAATTAAACGCAATCTGTCAATTGATTTGAGAGGCATAGGTATATTGACTTTCAAAATTGACATTACATGTAGAGCAGAGTAATGGTTTTCAAAGCATTCCATATTTGATCTTAATTTAGCCTTTGAGATAGTTTGCAGGATTGGTAAACCATTAGTTTCCATTATCATGCATCTCTCATTTAATGAAAAGCAGACCACTGTGTTATTTTTTAATTTTTAATTGATAAATGCTGCAGGTATGTGTAAAAGGCGCCGCGCCCAACTAATTTGAAGCCTGAAGGACACATGCTTGCCTGAGATGGGCCCCGGGACATACTACTAGGTTCTTGAAGGGCATACGCGTGTTCTACTTTTCTGTTGTAGTCTGAAAACATTCCATTTGTATGAATCTTTAATTGTGTAATAGTCCAAAATGCATTGAATGCATTGCTTGTGCTTCAAAATTTTCTGGGGTGTTGACTGTTGAATGTGTTAGATTAAAATTAAAATTGTTGGTTATTGCTACTTAGATTTTAAAAAAATATACAATAGTTATGGCTAATTGTCACTTATTAGCAAAAATTGTCAATTAATTTTTTGATGTTTTTTTTTTTTACAAAAAGAAGGATAATATCTCAATAATGTTCACTTTTTCGGCAGCAACACTGGAGTAGTAAATTCCCCAAAATGAGATTTTTTACAAAATAAAATAACTAGCAAGACCAAATTAATATCTCTAATTTTATGCTTAAAAGCAATTAACTTAATAAGAGGTCTCCCTTAGAGTAGTTAGAAAATACACTTAATGTCAAATAACTGGTTAATCTATATAGTTACCTCCTAAACATAATTAACTAAAAACACAAAACAAAATACTACATAGTTAACTCTTAAACCATTGACTGGTTCATCCTATTACAGGAGCATGAGCCGCTTCCATAGTCAATTGGTTTTGTTAAACAAAATCCCAATTAAAACCAAAATGAGAACAAACACCATCTTTCTAACATCTTTTTTCCTCTGTTTATCAAACTCTTCCCTCAATTTAGAAAGTTCATTCTCAGAAGCATTTTCAACATGTGTCTTCAAAGAGGAAATTTGGGTCAAAAATTGATTTTCCAGAACACCCAACTTATCATCAAACACACTTTTCACCTCACCAACCACATGCTGAATCTCAGCTCTAATCTCCTCGTTCTCTGCATCTTGTGCCACAACCGATAAGTTCAGGTCTTGTACGAGCTTAGAAATCTCATGTTCAATATCTACTTGAGTAGATTTTTGTGGATGTTGGAAGGGATCTTTTGTGAAATCTGGAATGGGTTCACACCAGCATGTCCATGTGCAAGCATTCTTTTTACAGGTATAAAAGAGTCTATACTGGTTTTCCTTACTCATTGAAATTTGGATCTCTGCAATTGCTCCACAACCGCAAAATTTGTTCGCATACCGGATCCATGAGGGTCGGTTTGAGCTGTTGGTAGAAGACGCCATTTGCGAGTGATGTGGGATAAAATCTGAAAGAGAGAAGATGAGAAGATTAGTAAAAGAATTGTTTAATATGAAAATAGAAAAAATTAAATGGGTAAAATAAGATTCGATTATATAACTAGCCTTTGAAGACGAAGACGAAGGTTTATCTCAATGAACAAATATGCAACAAAACATTGTTAATGATGTAGGTTGAAGTGGCTTATATAGCATTATAGCCATTATATTCCAAAACAAAATCGAAATGTTGTGAAAGTGGAGGGAAATATTGGAGCCACGTGAAAATGGGGAAATTGAGGGAGAGTTAATTAATTTGTGCAATTTCCTTGTTCATACAACCGTTCCATTTTAATTGTCACTTTTTGACATTTTACACAAAAAAAAACAATCAATAAATGTTACGACATTTGATACAATAATTTAAACTTTTACTATAATGACCTTATTTATTTAATATCTCATTTCATATATTTTTCTCTCTGCAATAAATAACTAAGGGTAATATTAGTAAAACATCATTTAATGTTGCATTGAACTTTGAAAGTGACAGTTCATGTTGCATTGAACTTTGAAAGTGACAGTTAAATAGGAACAAAAAATTTCTCCAACGGTCTTTGAAAGTCACAGTTAAATGTTGCATTTAATGTTGCATATTCCGACGGAGAGGCGCGTCTCCGAGAATCCGATCTGAGAAATTCCAGTTCCTGATTCCTTCCTACTCTATGTGGGCCATATCCAACGGTCTGATCGGATGTACTTGTTTCGGTTTGGTACCTGGCTCCGTTTAGGTCCTCGGATTAGTGGTGGGAGACCTTGACTAGTTTTCTGTGTGAATATTCCGACGGAGAGGCGCGTCTCCGAGAATCCGATCTGAGAAATTCCAGTTCCTGATTCCTTCCTACTCTATGTGGGCCATATCCAACGGTCTGATCGGATGTACTTGTTTCGGTTTGGTACCTGGCTCCGTTTAGGTCCTCGGATTAGTGGTGGGAGACCTTGACTAGTTTTCTGTGTGAATATTCCGACGGAGAGGTGCGTCTCCGAGAATCCGATCTGAGAAATTCCAGTTCCTGATTCCTTCCTACTCTATGTGGGCCATATCCAACGGTCTGATCGGATGTACTTGTTTCGGTTTGGTACCTGGCTCCGTTTAGGTCCTCGGATTAGTGGTGGGAGACCTTGACTAGTTTTCTGTGTGAATATTCCGACGGAGAGGCGCGTCTCCGAGAATCCGATCTGAGAAATTCCAGTTCCTGATTCCTTCCTACTCTATGTGGGCCATATCCAACGGTCTGATCGGATGTACTTGTTTCGGTTTGGTACCTTGCTCCGTTTAGGTCCTCGGATTAGTGGTGGGAGACCTTGACTAGTTTTCTGTGTGAATATTCCGACGGAGAGGCGCGTCTCCGAGAATCCGATCTGAGAAATTCCAGTTCCTGATTCCTTCCTACTCTATGTGGGCCATATCCAACGGTCTGATCGGATGTACTTGTTTCGGTTTGGTACCTGGCTCCGTTTAGGTCCTCGGATTAGTGGTGGGAGACCTTGACTAGTTTTCTGTGTGAATATTCCGACGGAGAGGCGCGTCTCCGAGAATCCGATCTGAGAAATTCCAGTTCCTGTTTCCTTCCTACTCTATGTGGGCCATATCCAACGGTCTGATCGGATGTACTTGTTTCGGTTTGGTACCTGGCTCCGTTTAGGTCCTCGGATTAGTGGTGGGAGACCTTGACTAGTTTTCTGTGTGAATATTCCGACGGAGAGGCGCGTCTCCGAGAATCCGATCTGAGAAATTCCAGTTCCTGATTCCTTCCTACTCTATGTGGGCCATATCCAACGGTCTGATCGGATGTACTTGTTTCGGTTTGGTACCTTGCTCCGTTTAGGTCCTCGGATTAGTGGTGGGAGACCTTGACTAGTTTTCTGTGTGAATATTCCGACGGAGAGGCGCGTCTCCGAGAATCCGATCTGAGAAATTCCAGTTCCTGATTCCTTCCTACTCTATGTGGGCCATATCCAACGGTCTGATCGGATGTACTTGTTTCGGTTTGGTACCTGGCTCCGTTTAGGTCCTCGGATTAGTGGTGGGAGACCTTGACTAGTTTTCTGTGTGAATATTCCGACGGAGAGGCGCGTCTCCGAGAATCCGATCTGAGAAATTCCAGTTCCTGTTTCCTTCCTACTCTATGTGGGCCATATCCAACGGTCTGATCGGATGTACTTGTTTCGGTTTGGTACCTGGCTCCGTTTAGGTCCTCGGATTAGTGGTGGGAGACCTTGACTAGTTTTCTGTGTGAATATTCCGACGGAGAGGCGCGTCTCCGAGAATCCGATCTGAGAAATTCCAGTTCCTGATTCCTTCCTACTCTATGTGGGCCATATCCAACGGTCTGATCGGATGTACTTGTTTCGGTTTGGTACCTGGCTCCGTTTAGGTCCTCGGATTAGTGGTGGGAGACCTTGACTAGTTTTCTGTGTGAATATTCCGACGGAGAGGCGCGTCTCCGAGAATCCGATCTGAGAAATTCCAGTTCCTGATTCCTTCCTACTCTATGTGGGCCATATCCAACGGTCTGATCGGATGTACTTGTTTCGGTTTGGTACCTGGCTCCGTTTAGGTCCTCGGATTAGTGGTGGGAGACCTTGACTAGTTTTCTGTGTGAATATTCCGACGGAGAGGCGCGTCTCCGAGAATCCGATCTGAGAAATTCCAGTTCCTGATTCCTTCCTACTCTATGTGGGCCATATCCAACGGTCTGATCGGATGTACTTGTTTCGGTTTGGTACCTGGCTCCGTTTAGGTCCTCGGATTAGTGGTGGGAGACCTTGACTAGTTTTCTGTGTGAATATTCCGACGGAGAGGCGCGTCTCCGAGAATCCGATCTGAGAAATTCCAGTTCCTGATTCCTTCCTACTCTATGTGGGCCATATCCAACGGTCTGATCGGATGTACTTGTTTCGGTTTGGTACCTGGCTCCGTTTAGGTCCTCGGATTAGTGGTGGGAGACCTTGACTAGTTTTCTGTGTGAATATTCCGACGGAGAGGCGCGTCTCCGAGAATCCGATCTGAGAAATTCCAGTTCCTGATTCCTTCCTACTCTATGTGGGCCATATCCAACGGTCTGATCGGATGTACTTGTTTCGGTTTGGTACCTGGCTCCGTTTAGGTCCTCGGATTAGTGGTGGGAGACCTTGACTAGTTTTCTGTGTGAATATTCCGACGGAGAGGCGCGTCTCCGAGAATCCGATCTGAGAAATTCCAGTTCCTGATTCCTTCCTACTCTATGTGGGCCATATCCAACGGTCTGATCGGATGTACTTGTTTCGGTTTGGTACCTGGCTCCGTTTAGGTCCTCGGATTAGTGGTGGGAGACCTTGACTAGTTTTCTGTGTGAATATTCCGACGGAGAGGCGCGTCTCCGAGAATCCGATCTGAGAAATTCCAGTTCCTGATTCCTTCCTACTCTATGTGGGCCATATCCAACGGTCTGATCGGATGTACTTGTTTCGGTTTGGTACCTGGCTCCGTTTAGGTCCTCGGATTAGTGGTGGGAGACCTTGACTAGTTTTCTGTGTGAATATTCCGACGGAGAGGCGCGTCTCCGAGAATCCGATCTGAGAAATTCCAGTTCCTGATTCCTTCCTACTCTATGTGGGCCATATCCAACGGTCTGATCGGATGTACTTGTTTCGGTTTGGTACCTGGCTCCGTTTAGGTCCTCGGATTAGTGGTGGGAGACCTTGACTAGTTTTCTGTGTGAATATTCCGACGGAGAGGCGCGTCTCCGAGAATCCGATCTGAGAAATTCCAGTTCCTGATTCCTTCCTACTCTATGTGGGCCATATCCAACGGTCTGATCGGATGTACTTGTTTCGGTTTGGTACCTGGCTCCGTTTAGGTCCTCGGATTAGTGGTGGGAGACCTTGACTAGTTTTCTGTGTGAATATTCCGACGGAGAGGCGCGTCTCCGAGAATCCGATCTGAGAAATTCCAGTTCCTGATTCCTTCCTACTCTATGTGGGCCATATCCAACGGTCTGATCGGATGTACTTGTTTCGGTTTGGTACCTTGCTCCGTTTAGGTCCTCGGATTAGTGGTGGGAGACCTTGACTAGTTTTCTGTGTGAATATTCCGACGGAGAGGCGCGTCTCCGAGAATCCGATCTGAGAAATTCCAGTTCCTGATTCCTTCCTACTCTATGTGGGCCATATCCAACGGTCTGATCGGATGTACTTGTTTCGGTTTGGTACCTTGCTCCGTTTAGGTCCTCGGATTAGTGGTGGGAGACCTTGACTAGTTTTCTGTGTGAATATTCCGACGGAGAGGCGCGTCTCCGAGAATCCGATCTGAGAAATTCCAGTTCCTGATTCCTTCCTACTCTATGTGGGCCATATCCAACGGTCTGATCGGATGTACTTGTTTCGGTTTGGTACCTGGCTCCGTTTAGGTCCTCGGATTAGTGGTGGGAGACCTTGACTAGTTTTCTGTGTGAATATTCCGACGGAGAGGCGCGTCTCCGAGAATCCGATCTGAGAAATTCCAGTTCCTGATTCCTTCCTACTCTATGTGGGCCATATCCAACGGTCTGATCGGATGTACTTGTTTCGGTTTGGTACCTGGCTCCGTTTAGGTCCTCGGATTAGTGGTGGGAGACCTTGACTAGTTTTTTGTGTGAATATTCCGACGGAGAGGCGCGCTAACTGCTGCTCCGTTTAGTACCTGGCTCCGTTTAGGTCCTCCGCTGCTAACTGCTGCTCTCAGGTATTGTGGATAAGAAATCAATTAGATGATTTCTCTTTAAGGTACGCAAACATTCAAATATTATACGATAATACTAGTGCTGTATATTTGTCAAAACAACCCCATTTCAGCTTTCCAGATCTAAAAAAAAAAAAAACATCTTTTTATTGGAGATCATATAAACAAAAAGGTTTTTTCATAAAAGAAAAATTAAAATTATCAAAAAATCCTTGTTTTAATTAGTGCGTCATTAATGTTGTAGGTAGAGAATTAATAGTGTAGATAAAAAATGATTGACGGTATACCCGTCACCAGGTGTGACGGTCGTCACAAATTAAAAAGAGACGGACAATCAGACCGTCCGGGTCGGTGACGACCGTCAATAACAAACGCACGGTCTGGCCACGAGTTCGCACGCCCGTGCGGTAACATCGTGCGTTATGATATTTTACGTTTACCTCTTCATTCTCCCACATTCAAAACGCACGGTCTAGCCATGCGGGCGCACGACCGTGCGTAAAGATCGTGCTTTCTTGGAGCAGGTCGTGTAGATTAAAAATTACTGACGGGTCTGGCCGTAACCAGAAGTGACGCTCGTCACCAATTAAAAATAGACGGACAAGCAGACCAAGCAGACCGTCAGTGTTGGTGACGACCGTCAAGAAATTTTATAAAATTAACAAAAAATTGAAAGACCATGTTCCTGCTCCAAATCCTTTCATATTCCTGGAGCCTTTTTTTTTGTTAAACACTAATTTGTTTATTTAATCATTAATTCTCAGCATCATCATTAACTCAGCTGTGGCTATGCTATCACTCCCTAAACCGCACGCATTGACAGACCATACCTTCTTTCAAGAAAAAACACATGCCTCAATCCCAGCCGTTGAAACTCTAGATCTTCCCTTGACAACCCACAAATTTCGGCTGCCATCATTCACCCTTAGCTTCCCTTCATTTCAATCCTTTCTGAAGAAACATCTACTCATTCACTCAACCCATCACTCTCCTTCTCGTCCCTCTCTTTTATCTCAACCATAAACTCATTTTCTCACTCACGCATTCATCACTCTGAAACAACACGAAAATGGTGAAATCCAAAACAAATACTTCTCCAAACAAACCAGTGCAATGTCAACCCTCATCATCCTCACTCAACCAAACCGTCGCCTCTCCATTTTCTTCATCCTTCAACATCTCTGATCACTCACTCTCAGTCAATAACAAGAAACCTAGTCTTGACCCACTCTCATACTCACCACCTAAAAGCATCACCACCAGCGCCCCAACCAAAGCTGAAACCTTTGCCCAGTTCTTTAGACCACGAAAAACCTCCTCTCATGGAATATCTCTCATCAGAAAATCTGCACGCATATCTTCAAAAAACTCAAGAATCCCCTGCATTAACCTTGATGATGAACCAGAACTTAGCATACACAATCAAGGCTCACTTTACCTCTCAAAGAACAAACACTCCAAAACCTCTGTTTCACCTATCAAACCAACATTTGCTCAAAAAGAAAAAGCTATTGCCGATATCATTCATCCCACTCGCAAACCTTCTAAACTACCTCTGTTTGATCCTTCTCTTGAAGAAGAGTTTACTTACAAATGGTCCAGAAGACCGTTGGCTGAAAGCAAGGTTGTTGACTATCAGGATCTTCAAAAGAAAAGGATCAAGATAGGAGAACTCATTCAGCCATTCGGCTGGAAAGATTTTCTACAGATTGATGAGATTTCTTATCCTTTCGTGGTAAGATGTTTCTATCTCACTTCAGAAATATTTAAAGAAGACAGCATTCTCATATCTACCCTAGGAAATCATGAAATAATCCTCACTGTTGACATACTATCGAAAATCCTAAATATACCAAACAAAGGTGTAAAATATTTTGGAAGCAACTGGTACAAAGATGCTGGT